>BSBK01009969.1:0-289807 GCA_027943335.1 Chamaecyparis obtusa
AAGACTTTCGATCAAAAGTTACATAAGACTTTTGATCGAAAGTAACTTATGATCGAAAGTTCATCATAGTTTCTATTGAAAGTCATTAACGAATTTTTGGCCAAATTCACTTTTTGGGCTGAATTCGTTCCTCCCAAATGGTGTAACCCACTATTGTGGGTTCACCCAACATAAAATCTAGAAATTGATCTATATTAGATCACTTCTTTACAAGAACTTTGTCAAGATAGTTTTCTTAGAAAATCACATGGATCCACTTTCGAATGGTTTGGCCAACATGTTTTGACTCCCCATGAGTTAGTGTATAGTTCCCTCATGTCATTCCTAACTCTATTTTCAAGGTTCAAGTCTATGCTCATGTTTATTGATAACTTTTATATGCCCACATGGGTGTACATTTTGAAGCACAATAATGAGGTTTTTTAAAATTTGGCGACCTTCCTTACATTTGTGCAGAAATAGTGAAGAGATTCCCTTCAGAGGTTACACATACACAATAGGTGGATAATATTTTAATCAAACATTCCATGAATCCTACTA
Source organism: Chamaecyparis obtusa (assembly GCA_027943335.1). Taxonomy (NCBI): domain Eukaryota; kingdom Viridiplantae; phylum Streptophyta; class Pinopsida; order Cupressales; family Cupressaceae; genus Chamaecyparis; species Chamaecyparis obtusa. The sequence continues at coordinate 541 of BSBK01009969.1, forward strand.
TGTTTTAGGTATTCTTCATCAACACATAGTGCCATATAGTCCCCAATAGAATGGTTTGGCTCAACAAAAGAGTAGAACTAATATTTATAACCATATGCATCACAAGGTATTGTATAATATGAATCTTGAGGGGTCTTGGCCTAATGTAAATCCTATGGTGCACTTCTTTGAAGTATTCAACATTAATGCATAGATATTCCTCTTGAATGATAGAAATAAGATAATGGAGGAGAAGAGATAGTTGTTCATATCTGTTAGCTATTGTGAGGATGTGAAGGGCTACCATTTGTTTTATCTTGTCACTTGAGAGGTACATTTTTGTCATGATGTTCATTTTGATGAATCTTTCACACTAAATAATTCTCCATCACAAGCCTCTCCTTTTATTTTTTAAAGTTCTTCTTTAAAGGATGTTTTTATTATTAATGATGATGATGCACCTAATGGTTATATTATTGAAAATTATATTGATCTAGTTGTTGACATTACTCCATCTTCTCCTTCTCTGCCACCAGTACATAATTGGTCTTTATGATCTTGTGTACTTCTTGAGGATGTTTATTTCATTGTAGGTGATCTCAAAGATATGTAGTGCATCTATTTCAATTATCTTTTGAGTCAATCAGTTTCTAGTAATCGTCAAAAGTTTTCTCTATTCCTTAGATGTTCTAGAATGGTATAGTACTATGATAGAGGAGTTTTCTTCTATAATGAAGAATCATACTAGGAATTTGGTTCCTCTTCCCAAGAAAATAAATTTTTGTACAAGTGGTTGTATCATACCAAGTTTGTAATTGACACTGATCATATTTATAAGCATAAATCTCATCTATTGGCTAGTCTATTTTCTTAGGTTTTGACTATTCTAACACCTTTTCTCTTGTAGCCAAGATTTATTTATTTATATATGTATTTACTTTCTATTGTTGCATCTTAGGGTTAGTCAATGTATTAGACAAATGTGAAGATTTACTTCCTACATGGTGATCTTAAGAAGGAGATCTATATGGAGTGGCTGCAATGGTTTGTACAAGATCCTTCATTAGCTTGAAAGATTTATTATTCAGTTTAGGGTCTTAAACAATATCTTAAATATTTTAATATGAATATGGAAAATTTTATTTTTTATTTTTCCCCCATCCTATATAATTTTTATTATGAGGCACATAGTGTCCATCTTCTAATTCTTTTTACTTTTGTGGACAATGTGATTCTCATAGAGAATTCTCTTGTCATTATTGAGAATAATTAGAGATATTTGATGGAGCATTTTGATATTGCAAATGTTATATTGTTATATTACTTCCTTTCTCTTCATATTCATCAATATTTTGCTAGTATTTTTATCTTTCAGCAAAATTATTCTCTCAATTTTCTTTGGAGTTTCAGGATGATTCATTTCAATCTATCTCCTTCTTTTTAATCATATTTTTTGTTATCTACTAGTTTTAATACGTCTTCATTTGATTCTACTTTTTTTAGAAGATGGTTAGTATCCTTTTGTATGCGATACATATTCATCTTGATATTTCTTTCGTAATTCATATTGTATCATATTTCTCTCAAGTTCCTAATGTGAGTCACTGTAATGGAACCAAGCATACTTGAGATACACTCAAGGCCCTACATAATTTATCATTCACTTCACATTAGGGGCTAATAAGATTGTGGATTCACTCACTTAGATTCAAATGAAAAGGTAGGTGATCAAAAGTCTATATTTGTGTTTTTCTTTTTCCTTGGTTCTAGTTTTGTCACTTCAACTTACAAGAAATTTTTTTTTGATTTTATTATCATAAATTGAGGTTAAGTATCAAAGAGTAGACTTGGATAGTGAGGAGCTTCTTTAGCTCCAACAATTGATTACTAATTTTAGTTTTCCTTCTAATCATCCCACTACTATTTTTGTGATAATTAAAATGACGTGCACATTTCTTTCAATCCCATGAAGCATTAGTATACTAATCATATTGAGATCTACATTCATTACATTTAGCAACTCATTCAAGATGGTGTTCTTCATTTGGAGCATTTTCATATGGACCAATGGTATCTTCACTAAACATATAGATTATCCTCATAATTTTTAGTTGAAATCAATGTTGTGGATGAAGGAATTTTTCCTTAAGATGTCTTGAGTACTTCTGTTCACTTTTTTATTTGGAATCTTTATAGATTCTTCTTTTTGGAGAGGATTTTTTCTATTATAAGTTTTTTCTCCATTTCTATGGTTGTGAGATATCTTTAATTCATTACATTGTAGTTTTGCAGGGGCACCTAATATGGTGTTGGTCTCTAGGAATAATAATGCATCTCATATTTCCCATTGCATTTTATTTTTATAATTTTATCTCTTGCATATTTCTCCCTAAGTTGCACTTAAGGTGGTGTTTTTGTGTATTCATTTATTCTATGCACATTTACTTAAGTTTACTTAGGTAAAATTATTAAATTTTATTAGTTGTAAAATATCTAATAATGTGAGGTGCATTTAATTTTTTTTTGTTTCGGTAGCTTTAGGTTATTTTTATACCTCATTAAAACTGGTCTATACATTATGAGGTTTGTACATTGTGTATCATATCATTCTCATCAATGAAATAGTTCATTGACATGTGTAATAGCTTCTTGTCTTGGTTCTCTTTTCTTTTTTGGGGGTTTATTTCTTCACATAGGATAGGATCTTAAGTGGGTCAATATAAAAACTAAAAGGGATTCCATTTTTAATTGAATCTATTACATATTTGATTTAGGATTTTATTGATATTTCTATATTAGAGGTATATTAGATATCACCCAATGCATTTATTTCTAACCATTTTTTACGCTATCATCAATATTAGTTTTGATTACATAAAAGAAGGTTTTGAAAGGACCCAAAACCTTTTACATAAAAATTACAGATAAGGAATTTAAGCTCCAAAAGAACAAGTGCAACAACATCAAAAAAAACCACACAACCGAGTCCTTAAAAAAAAAGAACAGCCAAAAGACAAAGGACAACAAAAAAGGAAAGCAAGACATCAAGCTAGTATCTAAACACATTTCATCAGTTCTGCTGCCTGATCGGCAAGGATATGCATGTTTGCAGCAGACAACTTCAGATCTTCCATGTCATTCTTGTTTCCATCCTCCATCTTCTTGAACCTAGATCTTGTACGCCTGCTAGGTCCCTGATCCTCTTTAGTCTCTATGACCTCTTGGATCCCTTTCCCATTGTCGAGCTTATCCACCAGGATCTTCACACGCTCATTTGAAGCCTTAAGGATAGCATTGCTCTACTCTACAATATTCCCCATGGTCTTCTCCAGCTTGTCAATTCTCTTTTCCATAATCTCAATTTTCCTAGTTATACCATTACTATTTTCAATTTTCTCCTCCATGGAAGTAATTTTGTCATTGAAGATAGCAATACCCTCAGCCCTAGCAACAATGTCAATGAGCTCATCAATTGTCTGGCCCATAGTTTTCTCCCCCAGGTTCATCCTTTTAAGAACCCCCATCTCTTTTTACAACTAGTGAATATGGGTCTTCATCGCATTAATATCATTTTTCATAATGTTGAGGGTAGACAAAAAGGCCAAGCACCCCAAATTCTCAAAATCCATATTCCCTCCCTCAGTTTTCTTAAAACCCTTGTTCCCTTCCTCCATGTTCTCCTTAGGACTCTACACATTCTCCTTCCCATGTTGGCTTTATCCTTCTCGTACCCATCTTTCTCAATATTAGTCACAGCCTATGCAACCTCTTGCAGGATATTTTCCTCAACCCACACATTTTTCCCGGTTCCCACACTCTCCTCCATAGCAGGGTTGGTGTCCACACAGTATTCTTGATTAATCTTTTTCAGAGAGGAGGAGCCCTCATCAGAGGATAGGGTATGTGCAAGATCATGAGGGGCCAAACTATGCCCTTAAGTGGCAATGAAAAATCAGCAAATCAGGGTTAGTCAACTTGATGTGAAAATTCAAACTAGCTATGAACCTAATATCAAAAAGTTATAAGAATAGAATCTATAGAAAACTTAATGTAGTTTCTAAAATACTAGGCCTTTTTTTATAAAAAGTTAGTATGATTGGTGAAAATTATAGATTTCAATGCAGCAGTACAAAAATTTCAGGAAAAAAATAAGAAGTAGGTGTATATCTGACCACCTTAATCATAATCAAATGATAATATTTTATTATAAGATTTTATATATAAGTAGTAGACTCATGCCTGGATGTGACGCATATTTTTTGTAATTTTATTCCAAAAAAATAATCAATTATGAATTTTTTGCTACAACATTTTTAGAATTAAAAAACTTCCGTGTCTGACCACCTTAACTCATTCAAAACTTTACAAAATTCAAAACTTTCTCTTTTTTCCTTATAGTAGGCAAAGCATAGAATGTGACACATTTTTTAGATTTCAAAAATGTTATACCGTCTGAAAGATATAGTAATTTTTCAATCAGTATATAAATCAACACTTTAGAGGTAGCTCAATTAGAAAATAACTAATAATTACTTACCGAATTCAAAATTTGACAGCAATTATATCGATAGAAAGTTGATAATATCCTTAAGATACCCTTTTCATTTTATCAAATTCAGGTGAAAAAAAAGTCGTCAACTACATTGTCAAAGTTTTGAACTGACATCGCCACTTTTTGGCCCCTCATGATCTTGCACATACCCGATATGAAAACCCTTTTCACAACTTTCTTCTTCTCTTTTTTAGCTTTGGTGCATTTGCCAATAGGTTCCAATCTCTTTTTCCCCTGCTTCTTGGAACTCTCCTCCTTGCTTTCTTCTTCCTCTAAATCCATATCTATTGTTGATTCCTCCACCTTCCTTTTCTTTTTATTTTTCTTAGGACTAACCTCCTGGTACTCCTTAGAATCCCCCTCTTCATCTTTTGTATCCTCCATAAAAGGCTCCTCAGAATCTTTCCCATTAGTGTCATAATCCTCGAGGGCTTTTCTGTTAAGTCAAGGTCTTTCCACCTTATTTGACTTCAGCACCTCAAAGATGAGGACCATGAGCCCTTCATGGCAAGCATGATCACCCTCCGAATCCCTTTTCCAGTGGAGGATAGAAGCATTCAAAGAGCTCAGCAGGTAAAAAGGAAAGTTAATCTTTACCCCATGCCTAAAGTGATTCAGAAGGATAAGGTGATGGTTGTATATTTTAGTATACCGACCATCAAGCATAATGTAGCCAATAATAAAAAATAAAACAAGGTGCTAGGGCTTGGAAATGAAATCCTTTAGTGTCTTGAACCTTCCTTCCTTCAAGCTTCCAATTCTTATAGAATTTGGCCTCCCAATCAGTCTTCAGGTCTTGATAATTCTTAATCAACCCCAAATTCTCCAACAAAGAACTCTTAATCTTGTGGAAAATACTATCCCAATTGGACTCCTTGTTCCTGAAAATTCTTTCATTCCTTTCTTTCCAAACCCCCAACACAAGAAGGGAAGGAAGAAATTCCAAAAGGAGATTAAGAACTTATTGTTAGTCGGTGGTTTCCAACAAGTAAACAACTCCTGAATGTTTTGAGGGAACACCCACTCCATATTCTTTAAATCAAAGAATTTTTCCCATATTTGCCTAGTAAAAGAACAATGAATAGTCACATGGTTGATATTCTCCTCATCTTTTTTGGAAACATAACATCTATTAGTAAGAAAAAGGCCTATTTTCCTGAGATTGTCAATTGTAAGAACTTTATCCTGCAATAAGATCCAAAAGAAAACATCAATTTTAGGAGTTAATCCCTTGAGCTAGGCTTTAGCCCAATAAGGTTCAGGACGATCTTCAAAGTTCTACATGTATAGAGATGAAACTGAGAATAGGCCATTAGTACTATATCTCCAAATTAGAGTATCCTCTTCATCAATAAGGACAACAACATTCAAAAGGTTATTCAAGCTCCTCAGAGAAGGATCAATCCTAGACAAGTCAGTCCATTGGCCCCCCTCCCAATAGTCCTCCACATGAATTCCCAAAATCTATTTACAAAGGATAAACATTTCATTCCAAATAGGAACCTCCTTAAGGAGTATATCAAGCAGCCATGTGTCATCCCAAAAGAGAATTTTCTTACCATTACCAAGCTTCCATTTTACCCCCTTCTTTATCATATCCTTTCTCCTTAAAGCATTGCCCCAAATACACGATCCACCTTGGAAAGAATCAAAGTTTAAGAAATTATTGAAATCAAAGTTGTCCCTATTATATTTGTTGTGCCATTTAGTACTCCATTCTCCTGAGTTCTTCAACATTCTCTGAAGGATTTTAGCCATAAGAAACTCATTTATAATTCTTATAGTGTAGAGACCAAGACCCCCTTTCCTAGTTGGTTTACAAACCTTCTCCCAAGCAATAAGAGCCATTCTTTTCTTTTTCTCAACTTCATACCATAGAAAGTTCTTTTGGATTTTCTCTATACTTTCAAAAAACTTCTTAGGTATTTTGAAAAGGCTCAAGGCATAGAGAGGAATACTTTGAAGGGTAGCTTTGAGAGAAACAATCTTGCCAACCTGGCTAAGAAGAGCACCCTTCCAACTAGCACAACTTTTGTGAAATTTGTCAATCATATCCTGCCAAAAAGAATCTAGAGGATTGATGCAAAGAGGTAAACCAAGATAAGACCCTAGGAGACAATCCATCTCAAAACCTAGAATTATTTTTAACCTTTCTTGTCTTTTTTTAGGCACATTAATGAAGAATATAGATCTCTTATTCCAATTAATACTATGGCCTATAGCACCAGCATAGTTGTCAAGGGATTTTTTAATGGTTTTACCATTTTTAATAGATGCTTCACCCATTATTATGGAATCATCCACAAACTATTGATGTGAACATATTAGGTCCTTGGAGGAAGGTTTCAGACCCCTAAATTCACCTCTATTAACCAATCTGCCAATGTGTCTTCCCAAACATTCCACCAAGATAACAAAAAGAATAGGAGAGAGGGGGTCCCCTTGCTGAAGACCTCTAGAAGACTTGGAAAAAGGTGTAGGAGAACCATTCACATGAATAGAGAAAGTGGTAGAGGAGACCAAGTAGTGAATTAGGTCTCTACTTCTTTTATTGAAACCAAAATCCTCTAGAGTAGACATCGAAAATCTTGGTCAACCCTTTCATAAGCTTTGGATAGGTCAAGTTTTAGCAAAAAGCCTTCCTTCTTTGACATGGTCAAAGAGTGTATATTTTCATGGACTGAGATGATTGAATCTAGGATCTTCCTTCTAGGGACAAAACCATTCTGATGTCCAGAGATAATAGAAGGAAGAAAAATGAGAATTCTAGAAGTAAGGATTTTAGAAATAATCTTATACACCGAGTTGCATAAACAGATAGGTCTGAATTGGTCCAAACTATCAGCCTCAATTTTCTTTGGGGTCAAATCAATAAAGGTTCCATTCAGTTCCTTGAGCATCCATCTAGCCCCAAAAAATTTCTTGACTGCATTAGTAACATCATCTTTCAGAATCCTCCAATACTTTTGAAAGAAGAAAAGAGGATAATCATTTGGACCAGGGGCTTTATCTCCTTCAAAGGAGAACACAACCTTTTGAATCTCATCCATAGAAGGTATAGCAATAATAGCTCTATTTTGAACCTCATTCAGAATACTAGGTATACCATCCAACAACTCTTCTTGGCACTCCAAATCCAGGTTCTCAGTTTTCTTTAGGAGCTCTCCAAAGAAATTATTGGGCTCACTTATGAAATCCTCCTCATTCTCACTAATGGTCCCATTGACCTGTAGTCTAGAAATTTTATTTCCCATTCTATGTTTCACTATGGTCATGAAGAAATATTTAGAATTCATGTCCCCTTGATTTAAGAAAATCTTTCTAGACCTTTGCCTCCAAAAGCATTCTTCTTTTGAGATAATATCATGATATTCAATTAGTTTAGTATTATCCTCCTTTTTGGTATGCAAACTATACCCATCTTTCTGAATGTTGTCTTGGATCTCCTTTAGTTCTTCACCAATTTTCTTTTTGTTGGTAAAAATATTTCCAAAAGTTTCTTTATTCCATTTCTTTATGTTGTCCTTCACATTTTTCATTTTCTTTGCAACTTTGAACATTGTCGTTCCTTCAATCCTAATACTCCACCAATCCTCAACCAATCTTTCAAGGTTAGGGTGGATTGTCCACATTTTCTCAAAGCGGAAAGGAAAATTCCTTTTCAAGCCATTGAAGTCAGCTCTTATGGTTGTCAGGTAGTGGTCAGAACTAGCTCTGATAAAGGCAGTTAAGGAGCAAGAATAATGGCAGAACCAATTGTTGCTAACAAGAGATCTATCAAGTCTAGCTTGAATAAGCTCATTTCCCTCTCTCCTATTGGTCCAAGTATAGTTAATACCCTACAGATCTATGTCATGCAACTCTTGACTATCAATAAATTCCATAAGGTCAGTTCTGCTGTCCAGATTGGGTTGGCCACCCCCAAATTTTTCATTTTCCTTCAAAGGAGTATTGAAGTCCCCCATAATGATCCATCCATCATTAGCAAAATCTCTCCTAAAACTAGAAACTTCTCTCTAGAAATATTTCCTCCCCCACCTAGTATTCAGAGCAAAAATCTTTGATATGCTAGAATATAATATTAGTTACATTGTTACCACCAAATAAAACTTCCCCTTTGATGAACTTACAATTCTAGCTAGTCACAATACCCCCTAAGTCCCCATCCGCATCACTACCATGGGAGAGACCATTACTAAAAAATTGGATTTTCTCAACTTTATCCTTAGACATCTTAGTCTCCTGTAGAAGAACAATATCAGGCTTGTTGTCTCTAATCATGTTTTTGACCATAGCTTGCTTATGAGGATTATTTAATCCTCTTACATTCCAAGATATAAACTTCATTGTTTAAGGAATGGGCCAAACTCTAGGATGGTTTTTTGACTGCCATCCGCTAAGCACTTGCTAGTCTCAAGAGCTCACTTTTTTTGGTTTGAGGGTCTTCCCAGGGAAACATGGGGAGCCTCCACATCTCCAATCTTAGTGCTTATGGTACTTTTGAGGGTTGAGGAGACATTCTTCATCTACCCTCCATCTTTATTAGTAAATTTCTTAACATTTTTAACTGTCTTTTGATTCTCCACTTTGGACCATCCCTATTCATTCGGTTCTTTAGATCCCAAAAGGGCCTCCGCTATATCCACCTCATCACCCCACTTAGAAGATTTAGAAGGACATGGTGCTAGCTTGTCATAACCCCCCAGAGTACCAAAGCTCTTTTGATACCTATCCTCTGAACAACCCAGAATCGGGCATACTTGGGCATCTTGCCAGATTACCATACTCTAAGAGGGAAGTAAGAAGCCATAACCTCTAGACATCTCTTGTTTGAATAGGCATACATAAAAAATTTCATTACCCTCTTTTGCCCCTAGGGGCCTAATTTGGATATCTTCAACAAAGGATTCATCAGAGCTTTTAGTTATGGATTCCTTTAAAAATTTAGTACTACCCGCTAATTTATGTTCAATATCTGAGTGAGAGGTGTCACAACCTTCAACAGGCATATCCTTCCCATTCACCTTTCCTTCTTTCTTCTCATTAATACTAACCCCAATAGATTTCGTTCCATCCACAACCTTCTTTACCCATATCTTTTTCATTTTTTTCTTGTGGGGTATCAACTTTGGACATTGTTTCGCCTAGTGGCCTGTTTTCTTGCAATGAAAACAAGCAAAGGGGGTAGATTCATACTCTATCTTCTAGACCCAAGAACCAAGTTTAGATTGAAGAGTGATAGATTCTAGCATATCCACTCCCTGTTGCACCCCAACACAGATCCTGGCATACGTAAGGTGCCTTCTAGAGACCATGACAAGATCCATAGATAGGAGTTCCCCAAAGACATTAGCAATGCCCTTAAAGATATATTCCATCCAGAACTCAAGAGGCATGCCCAGAAGAGTCACCCAAACCAACAACTACACATTAAGATCTTCTTGCATATCTAGATTAGGACACCATTTATGTAGAATCATAGAATGCTTTCCTATCATCCATGGTCCATCACATAAAATAAACCTTAAATCCTCCTCACATGAAAAGGAAAAAGCTAGACATCCTTTGGAGAGAGTAACCACCTCCACTTGACCTTTCAAAATCCATTTCTTTTTAACAAATGCCCTAACCACCTTGATATTAGGATGAGATCCCAAGAATCTCCCCACAAGAGAGTTAGCCATTCGAGATATATTAACATCTATTATTTGATCTGGAATGGAGATAGCAAAAGTTCCCTCCTCAATTTTGGATAAGATTTTCATAGGTGGGAGAGAGGACTTACCTATTGGTTTCACGCCAAAAAGGCCTGACCAACTTTTGATAGAATCATCAGGTTTCATCCTATTCTGATCACATGGCCCCTTCATGGGTCCCCCTCCCAAGTCCCCTGTCCCAAGTTTGACATCAGGAATCTTTCCTTGAGTCTCATTTGCATTTGTGTCCTCTAGTTGACCACCACACTCTGAGGGACTAGCATCAGATCCCCCATTCCCCTTGCTGAGCACTCTTGAAATTTGAATTCCTCCTTTCCCGATTCCTGTTCTGTCCGCACACTCCATTCTACTTGAAGATGTTGATGTTGATGTCTATAATTTATGTCTAATGATTATAATCATCAATATTAGTTACTTTGGCAAAAGAGTAACTTTCTTACCAATCATGTATTCATCTAATTTCATTTAGATCAAATATTCTTTACATTTAGTGAATGAGGAATTGATCAAATTTTAATTTTGATGATAGTAATTCAATAATTAAACTATCTATTAATCCAATATTTTAATACAAGAATAAGCATATAGATTTTAAATACAAATTATGAATGGATTTAATTAATAATGGAGAAGTTCAGATTATTGTAGATATTTTCACCCAGCCATTAAGAAAATATAAACCTTTCAATATTTTCAAGATTGTTTAGGCACCTTGAATGGTAGTAGATGTGGTTAAGGGTAGAAATTGGTGTTGGAAAGATGGAAAGAGACATTGAAGATATGAATGAGTGTTTTCATTTGTGAAAAAAAAAATGGATTTTAAACTCTAATCCCACATATGCAACTTAGTATGAGCTGAGACTAGAAGTTAGAAGGCAATTTCACTAAGTATAGAGTGCGAAACAGGGTATTCTTCTTGTGCAGTTAGTGTTTTGAATGGCGGACACTCCCAAGTTTATATTTTTTTGGGTGCACCTAGTGGGAGCATATTTAAGTGTTTTATTTCCAAAGATTGGTTGCAAGATATTTTGGCGTGAAAAAGTTACATGCATTTAAAGTTTAATTTTTTAGGATGGTAGTCGGAACATGCTGACATTGTAAAAAATCTTATTGCGTAAGTTGGTAAAGTGTTTTTAATGGTCAAAGCATGTTCAATTTAGTTAAGCTAACATTACTATTTAGGTATATCAATGATTATTTTGAATTGGATTGACAATTGAATTTTGTTTTGGCAACAAATGATCAAAACGATTCACATATCCCAACAAATTTTTTATGTCGACATTGTTAGAATGAATTTTTAGTTGCACACAAGTATAAAATAATGGATTAGGGTTTGGATAGTTTTTGGTACATGAAAGTGAAGTGGAAGTTGTGTTCATGCATTTTTTTTGTGCAAGGTTTGAAGATTTAGTATTCTGAGTTTGTGAAGAGAAAATTAACAAGGTAGTGAGAGATAATGTGTCAGATATAATTTTTTTTACTTACATGGAACTATAATTGAGAATAGTTAGATTTTATTATAGGTATTTCATTATATTTTGATTATTGTATTGATCTGTGTAGGGAAGTGAAATTTTATATGTTTGGTTGTAGCCCATTTTTTATTGGGTAGCGGGTTCTAGGTAGAGCGCTTGAATGTATCTGCATTCCTAACTAATTGCAACACAATATTTTCTATAGAGTATTGTCCTGTGGGTGTCATCCACACCATGGTTTTCCCTGAATAGGGTTTCCATAATAAATAAAAACATGCAGTATGGTTGTGTTCTTACTTGTTTTATGTTCATGGACTTTACCTTTTAGTTTATTCATTAAGTGGGATGTGAATTGAATTAATAAGGTTAAAATTGATAGAACACTAATTCATAGGCCCCTCCCCCTCTTAGTGTTCCATCCTTCCAAGATTTGGTATCATATCCACATCCCTTGGAGGATTCCTAAAAATTTGCGAGTGGTCCAAAAAGGAAGAATGGATTCAAGGTTTAATGAAAAAATCATAGTTACATTAGAAGATCTTGATTAGATAAAAGTTGAAGTTATAAATTTGGAAAAGAACCAAAGAGAAGCTAAGATCTACATTAAGTCATTTAAATCATAGTTGAATAAATCCAAGCCAATGAGAAAGGAGGTATGTGAATACCTAATGCTAAAGGGTAGTGAGAGCTCAAATGATGAAAAATTGACTCACGATCTAAAAGATAAAATGAAGAATGTGAGAAACTCAAGAAAGAGAGTGGAGTCATGAAGAATGATATTAAATATAAGGTGATGAGGATACTAAGTAAATATATGATAGAAATAATAATGAAGAGAACCTAGGTCAATCCCTAAAAGAGAAAACTACTGAGTGCAATAAACTATCTAATGACTATAATAGACTTGTGGCTAATATGCAGGATGCAAAGGATATTGGAGAAAAAATAAGAGATGAATTGATGATTGAATCTATAAGGAAAATTTTATTATCATTAATACAAAGTTTGATTCATTTCTTGAAAGGTAGAGGAGTAACAATGACAAGCCTGGGCTTGGATTTGAAGAAGGAAAAAGCTCCAAGTCTAGATCTGACCAAGGAAACACTAGATCTGAGAAGAAGAAGAAAAAGATAAAGATAAAAGGTACAAGATAACCTAATGCACAAAGATTTAGTGGTAATTTCTTTATATAAAGTAAATTTCATCACAAATCTATGTGTTGTAGGAATAGGACAAACAAGAACAATGCATTATTTTCCTATTAATGTTTTAAGTGTCACAATCATGGTCATAAGGAAAGTGAGTTCTATAATGTTGTGAACATGTCTCTGTAAATAAGAACAAGATTAATTGTTATGCATGTAATGGATTTGGTCATATTGCAAGGGAATGTGGAACGCGAAGGAATCATATGGTCAAGAAGTGTCAAAGCAATGTTTTTTTATTACAATTTCAATAGATCTGACCATATTGAAAAGTTTTGCAGAAGCAAAAATAAGAATAACAGAGGAAAATTTAACAAAGGAAGAAATGAGAAAATAAATGATAAAGAAAAGGCAAAAGTTGATGTTAAGGAAGTGCACAAACAAATAAAGAAAATATCTAGAGAAAGAAGAGTACTGAGAACACAATAGAAGGGTTTGCATTTGGATCTGGAGTTGGTAATTCCTCAGAGAATCGAAGTTAGGCCTTTGGATTAGGAGGAGCTTATTAGATAAATCTTTTGAAACCCTAGAATGTATGGATTCCTAAATATTTTAGGCATGGGTAAATTGTAATAAATTAGTATAGATGTATTGAAGCTGAGAGAGAAGAATTTTGATTTTTTTAGAGGTGTAGAACTAAATTATGAGAAATAGAAAGTGAATAGAGGGTTTGAGAATCAATTAGTACACAAAGCATTTATTATAACTAATAATTAGGTCAAGTGGCATACAATAGAAAATTTGTGAGTCTCATTTCTCACTTTTCATCTAAGAGAACAAGATTGAAGAGATGATAAGACAATTTCTATCAAGATCAAAGTAGCAAAGCGATTGGCTAAGTGATTCATAGATAAACGGGTATGTGTAGGATTATGGTATGCCAAAAAGTGGCGATGTGAAAAACAAGTCGTGATTGATAGACTCTTTAAAAATAACTATAACTTTCAAACAATATAACACTTTTGAAATCTGAAATATACATCACATTCTATGCTTCACCTAGTACAATAATAATAAACAATTCTTTCAATTTGATGAAGTTTAGACTAAGTTAAGGTGGTTAGACATGAGAGTTTTTATATTCAGGAAAATTTGTAGGAGACAAATAATAATTAATTATTTACTTTAAAAAAATACAAAAAAAATATACATCACATCCAGACACGAGTCTACTACTTTTATCTAGAATCTTATAAAACAATATTATCATTTGATTTTGTTTAATGTGGTTATACATGCACCTACTTGTTATCTTTCTAGTCCTGATTGATTGACTTATTGAAAAATAGCAATAACTTTCAAACTATATAACATTTTTGAAATCCAAAATATGTGTCACATTCTATGATTTTCCTACTACAATTTTTTTTTAAAAAAGTTTTCAATTTGATAAATTTTAGACTAAGTTAACGTGGTTAGACATGAGAGTTTTTGTATTATAAAAAAGTTGTAGAAGAAAAATCATAATTAATTATTTACTTGGAAATAAATTACAAAAATATATGTGTCACATTTGGACATGAGTCTACTACTTACATCTAGAATATTGTAAAAAATAATTATCATTTGAGTATGTTTATGGTGGTCTGACATACACCTACTTCTTATTTTTTCCTAAAATTTTTGTACCATTACATTGAAATTTGAAATTTTCAACATATAGAATAATTGTTTTTCAAAAAAGACCTAGTATCCTAGAAACTAAATTCATTTTTCTACAAATTCTCTTCTTACATATTTTTTATATAATATTTATAACTTGTTCAATTTTTTATGTCAACTTGAATAAACATGATTTTTTGAATTTTCATTGGCACTTAAGGGCCTAGTTTGGCATACCATGATCCTGTACATACCCAAACCATAGCTCAACAAAAAGGTATTTTATTTATACATATCTTTAAAAATTTTAATTTTCAGAAGGGATACTCTAAAAATAGTTGATGTCAAGGATAGGCCATGTTAGTACTTTTTCTTGCACCCTCAGATTCTAAAAGAAAAAATGATATCCAAACATGGGATATCTATCTGATTGTCATAGATCTACTTCTTCCTACAAATCAAAGGACAAGAAAGGGATAACATTGACAAAGCCTACAACCTTCTACACTTAGAGCTCCACTCTCTTAGGCATGTACACCTCATCTGCACACACATAACTCCTTGCAAACAATAGGACTGTAGGTATATCACTTTGTGGAATAGTTTTTTAGACTTTTAGGTAACAAATACCCCAGTGCTCACCAAATCACATGAAAAATCCCACTTGCATACAATGAGTCTTAAAACTTGAGAAAATTTCTAACTCCTATCAACATGATAGGGAAAATATTATCATTTATGTATTGGGTGGGATGGACCTCTGAAATACCCCAAATCCCTCATAGACTAGTGCTTTATCCAATGGGCAACAAAGTCAAATAGATCACTGAAATAGAAATCTTATGAAATGAGAAAACAACACATCCTTAATATGTGATGCCTTACTATTGGAATTAAGAGAGATAGGTACTGAGAGGGGAGGGGTGAATCAGTGCCCTTTGAAATTTCACTTGTAAACCTTTCCAATATAAAACTGTAAACAATAATAACCGACCAAAATAACTTGAATCTAATTGCATGTAACTTTCATCTATTTAACATATAAATGTAACCAACATGAAATCAAAATGACAATCACATAATACAAGTATTTTGGTAACATAGAAACCCTAGTTAGAAGGTAAAAAATGCGGTGAGGATGACACCCACAAATTCTTCACTATTGCAGATAGAAAAGGTTTGCCTGTTAAGGCTACAAGTTTTTGATCACTTCTGGTGATCTCACCCTGTTAGGAGTGACATGTCAGATCAGCTAGATCTACCTAGTTATAGGATTTTGACAACACTAATGAAGTGTGCACTCGGTTAAGAGATTTACAAAAGACTGTTAAGTCTACTCTATTAAGAGATTTCATCTAAAGCTCTATTACAATTGCTAGAAAGTAATATGAAATTATCTACTAGTTGACACTCAATTGTCTGAAACAGATCTATAAGTGCTCATAAATATCACCTTGTCTGTGATGAATTTATGCTCTAAATCTACTTGGTAGCCTTATCTGATTCTGCTCAATCTAATAACTTTTGTACTTTGTTCTACTTTGTAAACTGATTAACTTGAAGTTAGGCTAATGGCTTCAAGTGCTTCGTGATTCATATATATCAGTTCAAAAACCAAAAATGATGCATACATACAAAATATATAGTGTTCTATTTTTCCACTTTAGCAAAAATTAGGTTACAAAGATAATCATAACCCTAAGATCTACGGTGTAAAATTAACCTAGATCAACTATTACAAATAAGATAAACATTACAATTAATGAGTATCTATTACAATAAATGCTCCTCGATCTTGGTAAACCATTTTATGATCTATTGTAACTATTTGCATAGAAGAATGTGCCATTTTAGAATACTATGCTATTTTCAGTGATCCTTGGTAAACACTGTATAAACTACTCAGTGTATACTATGATGCTCAATGTTTACTATCTGTTGGTGTCAGTGTCACTGGTGCTTGGTAAACTATGTATTGCTTGGTGTAATGGCTTTACCAACTGCTCTATCTTACTTCTAGTTACCGACCAACTCAATATAAGTGATCAACCGATCTTTTTGATATTCTTTGATACTAATGACAACCTTAAATGCTCAATAGAAATTAACAATCTCCCCCTTTGGAATTAGTATGAAAACTTCAAATGTATATAGACAAAATACATATATTCCTTATATCTCTATCATATATATCTACATCAAAAATTTCTAAGTACTAAGCACTCCCCCTCGGTGCATGCTCCCGGTAGTATGTAATATGTAAAGTATACTTATTTTATTTAGCATATATATACATGTTTTCCCCCTTTTTGATAATAATGCCAAACATAAAAAGATATGTTGTATACTTACATCTTATCGAAAATGTGCTGGTGGGTTTTCTTCAAAGACTTCAAGAGGTTGTCCCACTCCTCTTTCAAGTTGGTGAGAGCAATATGCTCAAGACTGACTTGTGCATGCATGTCAAAGATATTATCTAACACCGAAATCTCTGGTGTAGTGACTAGTTGTTCAGCTTTGATAATATGTGTCTCAAAAATTTTCAGGTATGGAGTGAGTTCTATTTGTAACTCTGTGACCTGATCAATAATTTTCTCTTCTTATTTTCTTAGATCTTCTATCAACCACCTGAGTTCCTGAACTCGATGAATATGCTTTAAGAAAGCATTCAGCTCGGTTATAGCTGCATTAGTACTCAACTTTATTTCTACTTCTAAACCTTTTATCTTTTCACTGACTTCTACAGTGAAGGTGTCTGAAGTACAAAGCTTGATCAACAATTGACAGATTATTTGGGTGATGGATTTTACCTAGGTAATTACCTCAGATAAGTTCACCTTCTTAATAGACACTTCTTTGCTTATCCTATCTACCAATTTATCTTGTATTCTAGATTCTGTCCTCTCTTCTATTCTTTTGTCTGTATCAGTATCAGGGGCATTGATCTTCTTAGTGAGTGTGGAAAGTTGATCTAAAATAGGATTATTCTCATCAATGTCAACTTTAGGTACTACCTATTGAAGAATATCCTGTACATCATTTAACACTTCTTTTCATTTGTGTTCTTGCCTTAACTTTTCTTGCATCGCTTTCCTCGAACATAGTTCCCCATATATGCTTAAACTTTCAGGGCTTAGGGTTCTTGGGTCACATTCCAGTATAAGTATAACTTCATTAATGGTGACTGGCCCTTTTCCTTTCTTCTTCTTCTTCTTTAGTGCAAGAGGTGACTTTGTCTCAATAATAAAAATCACTTTTTCTCCACTTTTTAGAGTATCCTTCCCAATTGACACTGTATCTTCCTTCTTCTACTCCTTGGTAGATGGTGTGGGAGTCTCAGTTGTTGTGTCAGAGGGGTTCACCTTAGTTGACTTTGTTCCTTCTGGTTCCTTTGATTCTATGGAATGTGCATCTATTTGTTTAGGCTCATTTGTATCTACAGGTTTCTCAAGTGCTTGTATCCCTGTTGTATCTTTATTTTGCTCAGGATGAAATTCATTGGGTTGTACTTGTGAAAGTATTTCAACTACCTTGGCAAGTATAGGAAGTTCACCCGGTAGAGATGTGAATACACTATCAATATTTAGTGCTTCATCTTTGTTTGGTGTAATTGTCACATCTTCATCATCCTTATCATTAGGATCACCATGTGTGATGTCTATAATGAGTACATCATCATCAATTTTCTTCTTTAGTTGGATCTCTATACAATCTGGTGCATCCTGTGAAATTATTATTTCTTCCTTTTTCTCGGTGATATCAATTACCTCAGTAACTAATAAACCGATGCCCTTTACCTTCTTTCCCTTATCATCATCAGTGAAAATACTTTTTCCTTTAGAATTTTGTCTCTTCTTAGATAATTTCAAGAATTCTTCATGTTCATCTTTCTCTTCTACTTTCAAAATTGATGTCCATAGAGAATCACATGTGACATCCATATCACCAACATTCTCATCCATTATCTACATAGCTCTATTCTTGACTAAAAATCTTGCTTAGTACTTTGTCAAGTATTCACTTACAACATCATAGCTGAAGTGAGAGGTTGCATGAACTAATGATCTTTCTCTTTTCCTTTTCTTTGTATCTAGTGTAATAGCCCATTTCTTATTTATTCTATCATCTAGTTCCTTCGGTAATTGACATACAAATTCCATTGGTACTCTCTTGAATTTAATCATCATCTGGATGATAGCATGTTCTAGCT
This sequence comes from Chamaecyparis obtusa, assembly GCA_027943335.1. Taxonomy (NCBI): domain Eukaryota; kingdom Viridiplantae; phylum Streptophyta; class Pinopsida; order Cupressales; family Cupressaceae; genus Chamaecyparis; species Chamaecyparis obtusa. The sequence goes on from BSBK01009969.1 coordinate 19,284, forward strand.
TTGTCTTGTCCTCAGTTGACATCTTGTCAAATTTGCTTATGCCTGGATCTACAAGATTTCCATTTTCAATTATATCTTCAATTATTTCTTCTATTATACTTTCCCTGTTACGAGCTATCTTGAATTGATTAGGATCATTTTTAGTTTCAATCTCTTCTATATCTTCTTTACTTCTGACCAATTTTCTTCTTTTCTTTGTTGCCTCAGTTACAACCTTGTTCTTTCTCTTAATGTATTTCTTTGTTGGTGTAGCTGCTCTCCTTTTTGTTACTTTTACTACTTCTTCTTTCTCAATATGTTGTGATGTAGTTGATGATCATGTTTTCATACCCTTTTGATCTGGTGATTGCATTGGCTATTCATCATTGGTAGGAGGAACCGGTGTGGGATCCTTTTCTATGTCTAACTTGGTCTCCTCACTATCATAGGGCTTGTCAGCCAACTGTAACTGACCTTTGGTTATTTCTTTAATAGGTGACTCCTTAGATGAGTTTGATGCATTTCCATATCTTGCTGCAAGATCTTTCCTCATTTTCTTTGCTCTCCGTGACATTTTACTGATCTCTATATCTATTGTGATTCTTGACTTAGCTTCCTCATATGTGCCAAACCTAGTGGCAGTGATGTCTATTGGTAATGCCAACAATGAATTAATAGATTTCAAAGTGAAATTATGGTTCATTTCATAACCCATCGATGCCAGCCATTTTGTTCTCGGTTCTACTACCTTTATCATAGAGTGGTCTGTGCTGACTACAAAACATATGTCATTTTAAAATTTACTCACTAATTCCCTTGGAATTCTACTCCTTTGATGCATTTGAGTCTTAAATTCTTTGAAATATGCATCAAATTCCATGTTCAGATTCTTTCCTAAACTTTGCATCATTTCACCAATTTATGCAGTTATCGGTTTATCTGATTGCCAGTTTACCTTACCGATACTAGGTACATATTTTTGTAGATAGAAGAATGTATAGACAAGAAGTGATCCATACTTACATGTGTTGGACTTCTTTGATCTTATTATCTTCATATTCTCTTGCAGTTGGTGTAGTAGAATTTTGGCAAGATCTACCTGGTGATCTTTCTTTACAATCTTATAAGCCATGTCCACAACGCTGCAGGGTATGTTGTTTAGTGTACTAGATTGAAATATCTTGTACCCAATGACATGTTCTAAAAATTTCACCACTAGGTCTTTAATGGTTGAGATTTTCAATGCCCTACCATCCCATTGAGCTCCAGTGTTCTTTTCAACCTCAGGAGGAGATGCACTTCGAAAGGCTTTGGCTTTGTCAGTTGTAGGGTACCTAGTAAACCTACTAATAATCTTCTTAGTGACCTCAACAGGTTTATCTAGCCAGAATTTGTCATCATGAAATCTTCTTAGCACAATTCTTATCTAGTCTATGCTAAATGTTTGCGGGAAGTGTGTAAAACGCGATAACCCTGACTCCTCAATCTTCTTATATTCAAATTTTAACTTCCCATCCGGTCCACAAACTTGTTGATAAGAAGCAATGGTTTCAAAATGACCTGCTTCTTTGATTTTGCAATGAATATAGGCCCTAACGTCTTCTGTTAACAAAACCCTATCTAGAATACTAGAAAATGCACCCATATCATATGTTTGTGCTACAACCTTAGGATGTGGTTTAAATTTTCCCTCAGCGAAATTATCTCTTACAATCAATTCTACATCCTCCTCAAAGTTTTTCAATTTGCGTGCAAATGAAGTTGATGCCATAAATTATTTTCTAGGGTTTTGGCAAGTAATAGATATCAGGTGTTCGGTTAACAAATGAACTTACTCGATATCATTGAAGAATTTGTTGTCAGTTTGATCTACAATAGCTTTGAATCTTTTCTGAAAATCTTTAGCTTGAACTCTGCTCTGTGAAATCTTGGCTCTTCAAAATTACAATGTAACAATGATCTCTATTTCTACTTATTTATAGAATTTTTGATATTCCCGCTCAAACTTTAGTGCATTAAATGTGCGACCTAACTTTTGATACAAAACAACTATCAGCTCGATGATGTCTACAATTTTCTCCACTCGATTAACATATGATTTCTTCATCAATTTGCACTATTGTCGGCTAACCTTGTATAGTGATTACCGATGGGTAACCAACTCTTGGTCTTCTTTTACCGACTATATGACATTTGTTAGCTCATAACACATAAACCATAGTGCATCTTTATTCATGTGGATTTGGTATTTGTACATCATATATAAGGAACTATATGTAAAATGTGATTATTTAAAGTATCAGTCCCATACATACCTTTGTCATCTTAAGTGGAGGTACCGATGTCACCCAATCCAGTGGATGAGGTTTCACTTACAGTGTTACTTGACTCAGCATTCTCATTAGATGCTTTCTTCCACATAGTGTTTCTTAACTTCATGATTTCTACAATGTTATAACCACTTTCAAATACATGATTTTCATCTAGTGCTCTGTCTCTGCAGTTCTTGCTTAAATGACCGACTTTGTGACAGTGCATACAGGCCATTCCAGTGTTTGTCTAGTTTCTTGAATGTCCAATCTGACCCTTTCTGTAACAATTTTTTGCAATATGCCCATACTGACCACATACAACACAATTAGTCCATGTATTATAATCCCAAACATATGAGTTACCTTGTCTCTTCGGTTGATAAGGCTTTCGCTATGTTTTTTGCTTAGGTGTCCATACTTGCTTCATTTTTTCTTTACATTCTCATGCAGTGTGTCCATGCTTATTACAAGTATAGCATACCTTCTCTATAGTAGTATTGTTAGCAAGATCATTTTTCTTGGCTCTACACTCATAAGTAGGATGTCCAAACTTTCCACAATAGTAACAATATTTACCTTGTTCTTTGCTTCTACACACATTAAATGTATGTTCTGGTTTTCCATAGTGATAACATGTCAACACTTTAGGTTTTTGACTTTGATTGATGTTGACCTTTTTAGCTTGTGTGATGATTCTCCTTCACCGGTGTAGCCTATACTAGCTTTACTTCCAAATCTTCTTTGATTAGTCAGGAAATCATCAATCCTTTTAGAACTGTCCTTAGCTATCTTCATCATTTCATTATGTTGCTTTTGTGTCTTTATCTCATTTCTCAATTTTTCATTGTCTTCTCTGAGTATTGCAAATCTTCAAGTCATCTTGATAATTCTCCATTTACTTGGTTCATTTCTTGATTAACTATCATCATCTGATTTGATACTTGGAAGTGACGATCAGTGAGTCTCTGTATTTCACTTTCTTTTGCTCGGAGTTGATCTATCATTAGTCTTTGGTCTTCAATAGCCAGATTCTGATCTTGTTCAGCTTGTCTAGCATTGTTCATGATTTCCATCATTCTTACCATTTGAGATTCTTGACCGATTTGAAGTGCTTTCACTTGCTTAAATAGTTGTTGATTCTTTTCAAATAAATTAGAGATTATGCTTTCGAATCCATCAGAGATGCTTCTAGAACTTGATCCAATGTGAACAAATATTTCATCAATAGGCTCTTCATGATAACTGATTTCATTTTGTAGAATTGCAAGGTTCTTCCTTTCAACCAGTGATTTCTTCAGTTCTTCCATGGCTTGTTTATACTATTCCACAAACATCTGCATTTGTATCTTTTGATTCTTAATGGTCTTGTCAAGCTTATATCTTTCCATGACTCAAATCTTTACCCTTCAGTGGTTAAGCTATTCAATAAGATAACTCTACTCTAATACCAATTATTGGAATTAAGAGAGATAGGTATTGAGAGGGGAGGGGTGAATCAGTGCCCTTTGAAATTTCACTTGAAAACCTTTCTAATATAAAACTATAAACAATAATAACCAACCAAAATAACTTGAATCTAATTGCATGTAAGTTTCATCTAGTTAACATATAAACGTAACCAACATGAAAGCAAAATGACAATCACATAACACAAGTATTTTGGTAATGCAGAAACCCTCGTTAGAAGGTAAAAAATGTGGTGGGGATGACACCCACAAATTCTTCACTATTGCAGATAGAAAAGGTTTGCCTGTTAAGGCTACAAGTTTTTGATCACTTCTGGTGATCTCACCCTATTAGGAGTGACATGTCAGATCAACTAGATCCACCTAGTTATAGGATTTTGACAACACTAATGAAGTGTGCACTCGGTTAAGAGATTTACATAAGACTATTAAGTCTACTCTATTAAGAGATTTCATCCAAAGCTCTATTACAATTTCTAGAAAGTAATATGCAATTATCTGCTAGTTGACACTCAATTGTCTAAAATAGATCTATAAGTGCTCATAAATATCACCTTGTCTGTGATAAATTTATGCTCTGAATCTGCTCAGTAACCTTCTTTGATTTTGCTCAATTTGATAACTTTTGTACTCTGTTCTGCTTTGTAAACTAATTAACTTGAAGTTAGGCTAATGGCTTCAAGTTCTCCATGATTCATATATATTAGTTCAACAACTAAAAATGATGCATACATACAAAATATATAGTGTTCTTTTTTGCCGCTTTAGCAAAAATTAGGTTACAAAGATAATCATAACCCTAAGATCTACGGTGCAAAATTAACCTAGATCAACTATTACAAATAAGATAAACATTACAATTAATGAGTATATATTACAATAAATTCTCCTCGATCTTGGTAAACCATTTTACAATCTATTGTAACTCTTTGCATAGAAGAATGTGTCATTTCATAATACTATGTCATTTTCAGTGATCCTCGGTAAACATTGTATAAACTACTCGGTGTATATTATGATGCTCAGTGTTTACTATCCGTCGATGTCGATGTCAATGTCACTAGTGCTTGGTAAACTATGTATTGCTCAGTGTAATGGCTTAACCAACTGCTCTGTCTTACTTCTAGTTACTGACGAACTCAATATAAGTGACTGACCAATCTATTTGATATCCTTTGATACTAATGACAACCTTAAATTCTCAATAGAGATTAACACTTACATCAAACATACACCATTTATCAAATTCTACTTACGAATCCACTCATGTATTCAGATATGCAATCTCTTATTCAAAGAATTTAACTCTCCCCTTGGTAGAGACCTATAAATAGGAAACACATTGATTAGTATGCACTAAAAGACAAAGATGAAATACCCTTGATATCTCACTTTCTACACACCTGAAAATGAATCCTAAACTTAGTTATTTCCTTGAAATAACTCTATTGTGAACTCACAATAGAAAAACTATAACACCCTTGATGCTTTAACTAATAAATTTCAAGAACAAATAGAGACAATTTTGATAACAGTATAACAGTGTTGAAGATTCATTTAAAAGATTGACTATTACAAAATAAATTATCATCTGAGACCATAAAGGAATCAGGAAAAATACCCTCTATGAAGAGAAGAGGGTCATATTTATAGTAGGATCCACTCATGGAACCAATCTAAAAAAGACCATAGAGAATTTAGACTGCAAGAATTTTTCTTGGGACTAAAACTCTCCATCTCTACAACAATGGAGAAGAAGACGAAGAGATAAAGGCAAAACAAAGCTAGTTACCACAAACTAGAAAATGTCAATTCCCATCAAAATATCTTCCACTTCTCCCAAATTCATTTCTTTCTGCAACTTCCTCCATATTTACAGTTACTTCTCCCTCAAAATTTGCATCTTTTAGAATTGATCCCTTTCAAACTACCTTTACCACTGCAAATAGATTTGATTCTGAAAGAAAACCTTTACTGCTCTTTCCTACCAAATCAAAATTGAAAATTATCAATGCCACACAATCTATCATTTCCAACAGTATATTAGATGCCCATATTCTGGTAAAAAATTAGTCTCCAGATTGAAATTCATTTTCAGGTTCATGAAAAATGCAAATGTCTTGAAAATTTGAATTTAGAACATAGTCCAAAATTTAACATTTTTAAAATCTTTCTAGACATTTGAATTTGAGTGGGCTCACATGTGCCACATGGAATAATTTGATTGGTTCAACCGACAACTCATTGCCAAGCTGATTGCCACATCACCACCTGTGCCACTTTTCACTCACTGATTCGCTGCAGTCTCCACCCGAGCATCTAATTGTATCTCCTTTTCCATATAACTGGGTTGCCACATGTTGCTCTATCACATGATCACAATGGGTAATTCTCTGAGCACCTTCTCATCATAGAGATGGGACCATTGTTGATCTCTGACATGCATCCCAAGGCACGAAACCTGCACACTTACACTTTGTCAAAATTAACTTACCTTGCATGTGGGACCCATCATTATTTCATCCATCCACATCATTTCCAACTGGACACCTCAGGATACATGCATGCATGGACAAACCTTTGTCTATGTGTCCATTCTTGGACACTAATGAACTATGTGTTGTGCTATTTGAATGACTTATTTTCCTCCCACACTGCGAATGTGGAATTAAGTTTTCCTTAGCAATATAACTTTACCTAAAAATATTTTTCCTTTAGTGCATGCCCAGCTGGCACGCACCAGCTGGGCCCACACATCCAATGACTAATGACATAGCCTCCTTTGTCTCTTTCTCATCTTTACCTTCTACTCGAGTGCTATTTCTTATAATATCCTAATGGATAAGCAATAGGGAAAATGTGGGATAAATCCCATGCCTAGCCCTCCACTATTCAAGCCACCTTCATGTTTGGCATGTACATCCCTTTCTTTCCTTGCATGACCTATAGGTTGCAAGCCACCAATCTCCTTTCCTTTATTTAGATGGCACCCTACATTCCTTACGTGCTCCATATTACACCTCCCTACATTGGTTCCTTCCACAATTAAATAACTGGCATGGACCCGCTATAGACTATAAACATCCCACATCATCCTTTACACTTCATAGTTTAATACATGAACCAAGACTCACACACTCCCTATGGACTAGTTGAGTGTGCTTAGAGGACAAAGTCAGAGGTCTGAAATGGAATCTCTTCTGCAAGTTTTGAATCTGGTGTCGGTTCCTCATTAGGAATATCCACCTCAAGCACACCATGGCCTGCCATCATATGGTGATGCCACTCTTCTTCAAATAATTATGCACCCTATAGAGATGTGTGTGCACCTTGGATTTGGCATCTTCCCATGCCCTCTCATGCATTATCTTCAATTTCTTTGTCCCTTACACTTTATGCTGGCCATTTGAGTCCCCAAAACTCACGTACACATGACTTTACCTTTGCCTAGCCTATGCACAATTCCTCTGTGATAATGGCTTTCGGTAAGGGGTGAATTTTCCATACCAGAGAATAAAAACATTGATGGAAGTAGGGCCAATTCTGCCCAAGGATAACTTTAGTGGAGAATATTCACCAACTGGAAAATTTCACTCATCAAGGACCCAAAATTTGGTGAAAAAATCAAAATTTTAGGGTGGCCATGTCGCCTACGCTTTATAAAAATTGGGTCATGCATAGGAAAATCACCATTAGTGACATGGAATTATTTTTATTTCAGCGATGACTTTGCCAATCAAATTAATTTTTCCACACAATAAATTGAATATTTTCGCCTACAATTTCCTAAGCTTGTCTTAATCGATAGTTATATTCACCAATATACAATCAAAATTTAACACATGTCTCTATTCTAGAGACTTTCGGGGGAATCTTTGTGTCCTTTAAAACCTTGGCCCAAAATAGAATTCCTGCCATTGATCTCAAATCATCAAACGGTTACAAAAAGTAGGGTTATCTCTTGTCAGGAGATATAAAATTAACTAAGAGTACCTTAATAAAATAATAAAATTCATTTTAGCTTTCGGGGGTATAGGTTCCTGTCATCGTGATTTTCTTCAATAATGAAAGATTCACCAATATTTTATAGAATTTTCATATAGTTCAAAAAAATCGCTAGTCCAAATAATATTTTTTCCTTTCAAATTAAAAAAATTTGCCAACAATATTATTTTTTTTTACCCAAAATAATGTAAGATTCGCCAGAATTTTATACTTTTTCTAGGGAGGGGCTTTCTTAAAGTTTTCCCTAGTTATGCCTTGAGGGAAGTTTAAGGAAATGGCTGACATAGGACAATAGATTCGGATAAGGAATATACAACAAAGATTAGAAGTTGAGGCCGAGGACTTGGAAATTTATACATTAGACATCTCAAATTCCAAGAATGGAATATAAACCAGGACTAATATTTCACTATCTATATCTATGCTATAATCAACACAACACTCAATATTGAAGCTTGCAAATACAAGAGATTAAGACTAGTATCGACTTAACTCTACCAAGGTAAACTCATTGGAAAATGGAATGAAGTCAAGGCCTATATATAGAAAAATTTGGTGGTAATCTATGCAAATTGGTGGAGCACATACTCAGCATTCCCTTTATGCACAATTTTCCATTTCAAATGCTAGCCATTTCAAAAGTCTTTTTTAATTTTCTTGCAGGCAAGTGCCTTCTTTCCATAGTAGAAATTCGTGTGTCACAGGCTTCTAGAAACTTTAATCCTTTGGTTATGGTGTGTGTTATGCTTACTAGCATGCACAAAATCCCAAAAATGTGCAACACCATCCACAAACAAGTGTGCACATTTAGTCTCCTAGAACATGAGTGCATGAATGCACAACTGAATGAGGTAGGCAAAAGATTCTTCTGTCCACCCAAAATGGTAGTCTCTTGATGAAATCAAACATTTACTTGTCAAAATTTTAATAACAAAAGTAAAAAATTGTGCCTCTTTAAATCTATCCAATAACACTAACATGCCTCCAGAATTGGCCTTAAAAACTGATCAAATAGCCCCATAGGAATGCACCATCAAGAGTACAAGTTCATTTCCACCATTATAGTACATTGGTCAAAGGAGAATTGCTCAAAAATATTTGAGCCCAAAGATGTGACTAAACAAACATGGCCACTCAGAACATTTATCATGTCCACATTGTCAAACTATATAAATCACTTCTAGAACAACCATTTGAAACTTTCTAATTGAGATCCTCAAGATCTAAAATCTTGGACACTGATTCATTCCCACATAATGGTAATAAATTCATCATTAGCTTTCTTAGAAGTTCAAAGGGCTAAAACCCATAAATTGCCAAAGTCAACACATTGGAAACATTCAGGAATAACACAATGAAATATGTAGAAATCTGATTTAGAATTGGCTTAGGAAAGTGATTGGATGGATTGACAAAGACCCAAAAATTGTTGGAAACTATAATTGAAGCAATTGTTGTATTTTCATTGATGCCAAACCTTAATTGGTAAGACTATTGCTACATAAGAAAGTACTATATCTATTTAATTGATGAGATGGGGATAGGCATGGTTGGTAACAATAGCACCTAAGGAAAGGTTGAGTTATCTTGATACTACAATGAGTACTTGATTATGTTGCACTATGATAAGATAATGTATTATTTATCTTAGTAAGAATGAAGACTAAATTAGTAGGCTTAACCGAGAAAAAGAAGAGAAATCTTGTTTAAGCTAAGTGATGTTAGTATCAACTGAGTTAGTGTATGCTAAGCAAATCCAGTGTTGACCGAACATCAATTAATTACCAAGGAAGATAGTGTTAGCCAAGGAAATAGTTTTAGTATTGACTGAGCTTTCTAGTATAGATCGAGAAGTTGAACATAGTATTGACCAAGTGTCAATATTTTTATATTTGAAGGGAATTTAGATTTCTGGCTAACATCGTTGAATTCTTGGATTATGTAAAATGTGTTGACTTTATTTATTGATTGTATGGAAGCTTTTAATGCACTGTAAAATGTTATATTGTAAATCTTTAAGAGATTTGAGATGTTTCTAAAAAAGAAGATGAAGAACATAAAGCGGGTAGATTCGATGAATCTGACCTAACGCTAAGATCTATGAAGGAGATCAAGCAGCAAAAGATGTATTGACCTAAATAAAGTTGTATTTAGGAAACCTAAGAAAAAGGCTAAGAAGACACAATGGTGTAGAATATACTGGTGGTGTTATTGACTGTATAAGCAGAGAAGGCTAAAGGAGAAGAGTTATGATTGCTTGAGGAGAATACCAAGTAGATCAGTGATGGAGATGGCAAAGGATCACAATCAATAAACCAGTATATGTGTATGGAATTGGATCTGATAGTTGTAAAGGATGGCTTTTAACCGAGCTCACTTTAGAAGAGTGAAAATAATAATAGCATGTTACAAGGTGGTTTTTCCCAAATTGGGTTTCCACTATAAATCCTAGTGTCAATACTTGTGTGAATGTTTTGGTTTAAGCATTTATGTGTTTTACAAGTTAGATACAGATGGGTAGTGGACTGCAATATTATATGTTATTATTATGCAATCAGTAATGACCGAGTAGCTATTGGTTGTTAGATCTGATTGGTAGAAGAGTTTTAAAGTTTGTTTTATACATCTAGACCTGAGAACAACTAGTTCACCCCCCCCCCTCTCTATTTTTCTAAATCATATTAACAATTGGTATCAGAGCTGTGGTGCTTACTGTTGACAGAGAATAAGTTTGAAGGTACTTGAATCAAATGATCAAGATGTATAAGGAGGTACCAAAGATAAATAAGGAGAACTTTCCCGCATGGAAAATTTTGATGAAGTTACATCTGGTTGGCATTGGAGATTCTGCAAAATATTACATTAAGAATGAGTATACCACACCTGTTGCACCCTTGACTACCAAGGAAATGAAAGCTAAGAAAGAACGCAACCAAGCAATGTTAGAGATTGCATCTGCCCTAAGTTATCCATAATTTGAAGACATTAAAGACTGTAGCACTGTAAAGCAAATGTGGGACACTCTTGCAACCATCTATGAAAGTGACATAAATGTGTTGAGAGAAAAAGTTGAGAGCCTAAGAGGTAAATTTGATGAAATGAAAATGCAAGAAGATGAGAATATTGCACAATATTGTGGTAGAATAAAAGAAGTTGTAAATGCTATTAGAGGAGAAAATGGAACTATTACTGATGAAACTATAATTGGAAAAGTATTGAGAACTTTGCATCTTATTTATGCTATCAAAATTTCAGCAATTCAGGAATCTAGATGTATCCCTAACAACAATCTTACTTTGGAAAGTTTGGTCAGCAAGCTTACTACTTTTGAACTTTCTAACTATGATAACTTCACTTTTGGTAGTATTGGTAATGTTGAATCTACTTTTAAGTCACAAATGGTCTGGAACAAGTCAAAGAAGGAGAAAGAGAAATGTATAAGTGAAAGTGAAAGTGAAAGTGACAACGACACATCTGATGAAGAACTTGAGGATCTAGAAGCTCTTATGGCTAGAATACTAAGAAGGGGAAAAGGAAAATACAAAGGTAAACTCCCTATTATATGTTTTTCACGTAACAAAGTTGGCCATATAGCTGCTAGATATCCTAATAGGAATGATAAGAATGAAGAAAGAGATAACAAGCGCAAAGACAGAAGAGATGATAGAAGCTACCAAAGGTACAAGGACTACAAAGGAAAAGGAAAGAAATCTTGCTACATTGCTAAAGAAGAGACTAACACTAATAGTGATGATTTTGAAATTGAGGTTGTCTATGTTGCAATGAAATATGAGTCTAATGACTGGTGACAAGAGTAAGTTTGATACCTTACATCATTATAAAGGTAAAAGTGTAAAATTTGGTAATGATGCACCATGTCCTATTAGAGGAAAATTATTGATTAAACTAACTGATAAGATCTCTTGTGAAAATGCATACTAGGTAGAGGGTCTTAACTATAATTTGTTGAGTTTTGCACAACTTAATAGTACTAGTTACCGAGTGGAATTTTGTCACAAAAGGCTAAAGTATTCAATGCCACTAGTGAACTGATTGGAAGTGGAGAATAGACTAGAGGTAATTTGTTCTATCTTGACCTATCTAAAGAAACTTGTATGATTACACAAACTGATGATATTTGGTTATGGCATAAGAGGCTATGTCATGTTAACTTTGATAATCTGGTACAAATTAGTAAGAAAAAGAAAGTGAGAGGTCTACCTAGATTAAAGAAACCTGAGAATGTGATGTGCAAAGAATGTCAGTTAGGAAAGATGACAAAGTCAAGTTTCAAGAGCAAAACCTTTACTCCTGATAATACTTTAGATTTGGTTCATACCAAACTTTGTGGACCCATGGGTATACAAATTTATTGTGGAGCTAGATATTTTATTTTGTTTGTTGATGATCATACCAAGATGATGCATGTAATGTTTCTAAAATAAAAATCTAATGCTTTTCAATTCTTTAAGTGGTATTTGGCTAAGGTTGAAAAGGATATAGGAAGAAACCTAAAGTGTCTGAGATCTGACCAAGGTGGAGAATTTATATCCAATGAATTTAATCTATTTTGCAATGATAGAGAGATCAAAAGATAGATGTCTACACCAAGGACTCCTCCATAGAATGGCATAGCAGAAAGGAGGAACATATCTATCTTGGATTGTGCTAGGACATTGTTGATTGAAAATAATGTGGCACAAAAGTACTGGAAGGAAGTTGTAAGTATAGTTGTTTACACTCTTAACCAAGTTCAGATAAAGAAAGGTACAAATCTGACACCTTATGAGTTATGGCATGTGTATGCACCAAATGTAAAATACTTTAGAATATTTGGAAGAAAATGTTACATACTAAAGGACAATAGGAATGGAAAATTTGATGCTAAAAGTGATAAAGGTACATTCCTAGGCTATTCCACACAAATTAAAGCTTATAAGTGTTTGAATGCTAACACTAACAAAATTGTGGAAACTATGAATGTTAAGATTGATGAGTATGCAGAAAGAAATGAAGCTAATAGTAAAAGAGAACCAGAAGATTACAGATCTTTTGTGTATGTAGAGGAAGAAGAGGTAAGTGACAGACTTGCACCTAATGCCAAGTCTCAGGTAAGCAATGTCAAGCATCAGAAATGCAATGCCGAGCATCAGGAAAATAGTGCCGAGAGAGAAGAAGAACCTACCAAGCGACAGGAAGTTATTGCCGAGTATCAAGATGAGATTGTTGAGCATTCAGAAGATGAGTCTGACAATCTCATTGGGTAACCTAATGAATTAGAGGAAAGGAGAGCTGAACCTAATTTGGAAAAATATGTAAGGAGACATCACAAGCCTGAACAGATAATTGGAGACAAAGATACTAGATTTATGACTAGAAGCAAGACAAAGGATCCAAAATGTTTACTATGTGAATTTGAGCCTAAGAAAATAAAGGAGGCATTGGAGAATGAAGACTGGATACAAGAAATGAATGAAGAGATAGACTAGATAGAGAAGAATGATACCTGGACTCTAGTACCGAGACCTGAAAACAAAAATGTCATTAGGACAAAGTGGGTATTTTGAAATAAGTTGAATAAGCATGGTGAAATCACAAGAAACAAAGCTAGGTTGGTATTTACAGGCTATGCACAAGAAGAAGAAATAGATTATGGGGAGACTTTTGCCCCTATAGCTAGATTGGAAGGAGTAAGGACTTTTCTTGCATACGCTGCTTATAAATATTTCAAGGTATACCAAATGGATGTAAAGTCTACATTTTTAAATGGTATATTAGAAGAAGAAGTGTACATTGAATAGCTAGAAGGTTTTATTGATCTAAATAGAAGACACATGGTTTGCAAACTGAACAAAGCACTATATGGATTAAAGCAAGCTCCCAGAGCATGGTATGAGAGATTGCATAACTACTTAATATAGATTGGATTCTCAAGAACAAATGATAGAAGAAATCTGTACATGAAGGATGAAGAAGGTAAAGGAATCTTGTTGGTAAAGATATTTGTTGATGATATTATTTTTGGTGGACAAGATGCCTTGTGTAAGAGGTATTCACATGAAATGCAAACAGAATTCGAAATGAGTATGTTTGGGGAGATCAAATTCTTTGTTGGTTTACAAGTATATCAGATGGAGAAAGGAATTTTCATTACACGGTCTAAATATATTCATGAGATACTAAAAACTTTTGGAATGGAAGATTCTAGACCAATGAGTACTCCTATGGCTATTGGACAAAAGTTATCTAAAAATGATGAAGCTTCCATAAGTAAACCAGACTTTGTATAGATCTATGATTGGAAAACTATAGTATGCTATACATAGTAGACCTGATATTGCATTAGTTGTTGGGATTGTGGTGAGATTCTCTACCAATCCTAAGAAAACACACATGATGGCTATGAAGAGGATAATGAGATACTTGAAAGGAACTGCAGATTACGGGCTATATTACAAGAAGGATGAGAGATTTAAACTAAGAGTTTATATAGATGCTGATTGGGCAGGAAATATAGATGATAGGAAAAGTACTAGTGGTGGAGATTTCTTTCTTGGACAAAGATTAGTTTCCTGGACAAGCAAGAAACAAAATTGCATTTCCCAATCTACTGCTGAAGTCAAGTATGTTGTTGTTTCTGTTAACTATTCAAATCTAATATGGATAAAGTAATTGTTGATGGGTATGAAGGAAGAAATCACTAAACTAGTTGTTATCTTCTATGATAACACAAGTGCTATCAACATCTCTAAGAATCTAGTGATGCACACAAAGACCAAACACATTGTAATCAAGTATCACTACTTGAGAGAGCTGGTATAGGATAGAGAGGTCTGAATGGAATATGTGAATACAAAGGAGCAATTAGTAGACATATTCACTAAGGCTTTACCTAAAGAAGTGCATGAATATCTGAGAAGTCAATTAGGGGTCCTTCCCCTAACTGAGGCTACCTAGTCAAGCTAGGAGCACTACATCAAATGTACTGCAAAGAATATTTGACAAGTTGATGCAAAAGAAGGTCACACTTTAGGACTGGCCTAGAGTTGTGAAAAGAAGAGCAAAGTCAAGAATCAGTCATAAGCTAGATGACAAAGGGAGAAACACTGAACTGCAAAGATGATATCTACATCTAAAGGATGTATGTTTTAGTTGCTGCATTGGCATTTTTTTCAAAGAGGGAGATGAACATATATGACAATCACATAACATAAATTAAATCAACTTGAGGGAGATGAACATAGATGATAGATCAAGTTAGAGGAAGAATTGATTTCCTAGACGGTCACAGAAGTAGGCTAATAGATTCTGAATCAGAATGAAGCTAAGGATATTACAATATTTCTAATTGATAGATAAGTTTTGGATTGGTTGGTAATCAATGTGTTATTCATGTGATATCATATGGTGTTGCCATCAATGCCAAAGAGGGAGATTTTTGGAAATTGCAATTGAAACAATTGTTGTATTGTCATTGATGTCAAACCTTAATTGGTAAGACTTTTGCTACATAGGAAAGTACTATATCTATTTGATTGATGAGATGGGGACAGGCATGGTTGGTAACAATAGAACCTAAGGAAAGGTTGAGTTATCTTGATACTACAATGAGTACTTGATTATGTTGCACTATGATAAGATAATGTATTGTTTATCTTAGTAAGAATGAAGACTAAACTGGTAAGCTTAACTGAGCAAAAGAGGAGAAATCTTGTTTAAGCTGAGTGATGTTAGTATCGACCAAGGTAGTGTACGCTGAGAAAATCTAGTGTTGACTAAACATTAGCTAATTGTCGAGGAAGACAGTGTTAACCAAGTAAATAGTTTTAGTATTGACTGGGCTTTCTAGTATAGACCGAGAAGTTGAACATAGTATTGACTGAGTGTCAGTAATTTTATATTTGAAGGGAATTCAGATTTTTGGCCAACATCGTTGAATTCTTGGATTATGTAAAATGTGTTGACTTTATTTATTGATTGTATGGAAGCATTTAATGCACTGTAAAACATTTTATTGTAAATCTTTAAAAGATTTGAGATGTTTCTAGAAAAGAAGAAGAAGATCATAAAGCAGGTAGATTCGATGAATCTGACCTAACCCTAAGATCTACAAAGGAGATCAAGCGGAAAAAGATGTATTGACCTAAATAAAGTTGTATTTAGGAAACCTATGTAGAAGGCTAAGAACACACAATGGTGTAGAATATACTAGTGGTGTTATTGAGTATATAAGTAGAGAAGGTTGAAGGAGAAGAGTTATGATTGCTTGAGGAGAATACCGAGCAGATCAATGATGGAGATGTGTGATGCCCAAAAGTTGGGTCAAAACACAACCAACAAATTTTTTAAAAGTGATAAGTTTACACACACCAGATGCGGGTTAATGAGTTCAACGACGAGGCTATAATGAATCAGGTGAACAACCTCGACAATGCTATCTATAAAGGATGCTAGGGAAATATTAATTAAGGTTAAGTACGTCCATCTTCATGACAATCAAAATTATCGTTCGACAACTAAAGTTCTCAAAGGTTGACTGAAAGGACATGAATGTCTAATGTTTACGTTAAGTCCAATCTGTTCATGGAGCTTAATCGGTTGATTTGAAATACAGGATATACATGATCTGATTCATCAAACTTATTATTAAATTAGAAAATAAAAACTATAAGTCTTAATCAATAATTATATTAAATTATTATATAATATTAATTAATAATTATAAAATATTAATTAAGTAATATAGATATTAATTAATTAACAAATTATAATATATTAACTAATATTTAATACATGCTTTAAAATTATCAATATTGAATAAAAAAGAATCTCCAATAACTATAAAATTCCTTGCATAACATATTATTTATCTTCACTAAAATTAAATCCAAAAGCAAAAATAATAAAATAACATAAAATAACACATAACTTTATTACCCACTAAACTAACTTAATAACTAACTAAACATCTAAATTAACTACTAACTATACTAACTATCCTACTAAACAATCTATCAAATCAATCTTTTAAACTTCTAAATATCCTACATTCTACAACTAGCCTATCCTCCAAATTAACTACCATCTCTTTACCCCAAGCTCTCCTCACCCACGTGCCATGAGGAATTTAAATCCAAAAAGCTAAGGGGGGCGCATATCAAGGAGGTGATGATGTGTGCTTGGGAGAAGGGTTATTTAATAAGCCAAGTTTAGAGAGCCCACCTACCCTCTTTACATGATTCAAAACAAGGAAACTTTTTAAACATGATTTTTATCTCCTCCAAAAAGCTGCGTGGATCCTTGGGGAAGATAAAGGAAATGGGAGTGTAGAGGATGAGTGAGGTGGAATCAAGGACACTCCCTCTGACCAATGGAAATAAAGTGCAATAAAGTCAAAGACTTTGCTTCTCCTTACACCTGCGCCTAGGGAAGGGGAAGAAGTAAATAAGGTAAGAATGATATTTTGAAGTTATGTTTATTTTATTGCTTTGTCAAAAAGGTAGCAAATTTTATATTATAATATGACTGTGGTTGGATTTTTGTATGGGAATTTGGCAAAGGATCATAGTCAGTAAACTAGTATATGTGTATGAAATTAGATCTGATATTTGTAAAGGTTGGATTTTAACCGAGATCACTTCAGAAGAGTGAAAATAATAGTAGCATGTTACAAAGTGGTTTTTCCCAAATTGGGTTTCCACTATAAATCCTATTGTCAATACTTGTGTGAATGTTTTGGTTTAAGCATTTATGTGTTTTACAAGTTAGATACAACTGGGTAGTGGACTGCAATGTTATATGTTTCTATTATTCAATCAATAATGATCGAGTAGCTGTTGGTTGTTAGATCTAATTGGTAGAAGAGTTTTAAAGTCTATTTTATACATCTGGACTTGAGAACAACTAATTCACCCCCCCCCCCCCTCTTTGTTGTTCTAAATCATATTAACAAAAATCTACAGGCAAGTACACTTCTAGGTCTACAATATGGAACAACTCTAAATTATTCTTGATCTTGAACTAGGTACAAACAACAAAGCCTCAAAGTAGGCCACTTAGAAATCTGGGTAATGCACACTTGGTGACACTTAATAATCTACAAATGAAATGGCCCTGACAAACGAGTCAAATGGGCACATGGGGGGATAAAAATAGGTATGGACACTCTCTCTCATGCCTAAATCATGTTGCAACAATCCAAATGTTATGAAAATCAATTGGGAAAAAGATGCACTCCTCCAAAGTGGGCTACTCAGTGAAATTCTGGATGGACAATACAGATTTTCGGGAAACACCTTCAAATAGCCACTTCAAAAACTTATCAAATCTAAAAAATATGACCTCAAACCTATTACTTATGTCAAATGATAGGTGATAGACACCCTATCCAAGTTACTCATCATGAAGAACAAGAGGCTCTATATTCTATGAATCTGAATTAAGCATCTTTCAGTGATTTTCAAAGGCACAATTCTAACAATTAGATAAAAAAATTTCAAAATATGGACTCAAAATACAATTAGGATTTTTGAGCTCCAATAGTGGCTTTGATTGGGGACACATTCCCCTTGTGAGCATGCAAAGAATCTAGAATCTCTAGTACAATAGACCAACCAAACTTTTCAAATTTGTCTTTCCTCTCTCTTCTCAAAACTTGGAATGCTTTATTGAAAGCTAAAAAACACACAACTGAAAAGAAAAAAAGTGTACATGGATCACTATATTTACAAAAGGCTTAAAGCCTCAAAACTATAATCAATGCTTACCCTAATTGAATAAATTATTATCATCTCCATAGAGCAGAGGTAAACTGAAAATAGTTCTTTCATCCAGCTTGTTAAAAATAGTATGATTCATCTTTAGCATATCATGTAAAAAATAATTATTATACTCACCACCACTTAACAAAACTAGGCCATCAAGCTACCATGAACAATGATCATTTTGTGACATCATGATATAGGAGCATCCAAGGTTGAGGCAGGGGAATTCTGTGTGCTTGGTGGAACTGCATAAGTGTTTGTGTTTTGGTCAGTTTTTACTTGGTTGCAACCTTGACCGATGGTCTTGGTCATTAAAGGAAGCTCGGTCACTAAAGGAACTTGGTAGTCTCTGATGCTTAGTGATAGTGGTACTTGGTCATGCTTGCGATGCTTGGTCGACACTGGTGCTCAACGATCCCTGGCTTGCTTGGTTAATTCACTAATGCTTGGTAGTTCCAACTTACCGAATGGAGTTCTGTGTGATTTGCTATGCCGACTTGGTGCATTTATTGTTGGTAGACATTAATTTGGGCTGACATGTTGAATTAATTATGTGTATACATTTGTAAGCTGACTTGTATGGCATTTAATTATTTGTTTAGGAAAGTTAAGGTTTTCATCCGACCGACTTCTGGCTGATGATTAATATTTAAGGAGGGCTTGGGTAGATGTTTGAGAGCAGAGACAAAAGGGAGAAAGAACTTAGCAGATTTGGATCTCAGAGAAGAGAAGTTGTGGAAAAGTTCTTGATGATCTTGCAGATTAGATTGTAATCTTATATTTGTTTGTAGTAGAGCTAGGGGTTTGCATACTTGGAAATAAGGAGATTGCTTGGAGGCTTGTGAGCTCAAGTTTAGATTTGCCTTAGGGTTTCCATTAGCTTATGATTGTCTTTAGAGTTGAACTAGCTAGGGCTTGTACTGGATCTAGTTGTGGATCTTGCAAAATTGTTTTTCTGATTGTAATTGGCCCTAACCCACAAGGCCTTACAGTTGGGCATGTTAATGAAAATCAGAATTAAACAATTGTATTATGTTGCATTGTTGAGTATTCCACTATATAATTTTATTGGCTGCAAGGTTTGGACTATCCTTAAATGATCCACCATCCTTAACTGCATCAAGTGGTATTAGACTGAAGTTGGTTACTGTTTGGGTGAACTTTGTTCCTATTGGAGCTGAGAGTTTGATCTTGTTGAAGTAGAAGGTTGACCTAGCAAGGCTTATCTTGTGAAGTTGATCTTGTTGGAAAAGAGATTGTGCGTAATCCTGGATTGTAGATCCGTAGCAATGAACTTGTGAAATTGTGCTCTAGTTATTTGTAGGATTGTAGATTGCGATCTGACTTGTATCTAACTTGGAAATTGTCACAAGGTTGTCAGTGAGGTTCTGTTGCAAAGGGTTTGTTTGCTTATCTTTAAGGATGCCTCTGAGAAGATTGGACCCTAGAGTTATTTTTAATCTTTCTGATACTGTGGAATCCTGGATCACAGAGAAGATGAAATCAAATATTAGATCTGAGATGAAATTGTTGAAGAATGACATGGTCACCGAGATCATAAGAGTTTTTACTAGTATACCTCATAATATTGATACTAAGGATGGCTATGAAGAAGCTGCTAAAGAATTTGAACAAGCTGGATCTAGCGGTGATGACCATAGGGATAGATCTGGTGAAGACAGAACTACTTAATTACCTAGATCTATTGCTTAGTTTAGTAATTACCGAATAGAAGTTTCTACTTCCTCTGGTACTTTGAAACCTGACAATCTAATTGATTGGATTGGTGAAATTGAAGATTTCTTTGATCTAGAAGAAATTGAAGATCCTCTTCAGGTGAGATTAGCATAGACAAAGTTGAAAGGACATGCTGCTCTTTGGTGGAAAGAATTGCAAAGAGACCTAGAAGATGAAGGTGAAATGAAGATCAATCAATGGAGGTTGATGGTGACTAAATTGAAAGATAAGTTCATACCTACTGACTATGAGCTTGAATTATTTAAGAAGTTGCAAAATCTGAAGTAGAAGGATTTGTCTGTTGAGGATTATACCAAGGAGTTCCACAAACTTACTATTCAGTCTAGACATAGAGAACTTGGTCAGGAAAAGGTAGCCCAGTATGTGAATGGTTCAAGATTCAATATTCAGGATAAGCTTGGTATGTTGAAGATTGATTCTGCAAAAGATGCTTATCAGTATGCTCTAAGGGCAGAAGAGAAGTTGAAAAGAAAATAACCTAACAACTCCCGAGGAAAGGAGAAAGTTGATCACTCAACAAAGGATAAACTAACTGATGCAGAAGATGAATAGAAACCTATGGAACCTAAGAAGAAGATAGGTAGAGTTATCTTTAAAGGTACTTGCTATAATTGTGCAGAGGAAGGACACCATTTTTTTGAGTGTACATAAAAGAAGCTTGACCGAAAAACTTTTGTGGTAAATGAAAACATTCAGAATGAACTTGAATCAGAGAACTTGCTACTTCGATGAACATTTCTCAATACAAAGGATGAACCTTATCAGAGGAGTAACTTGTTTAGGGCCCGATTGAAGTCTAAAGGTAAAATATTTAATGTTATTTTGATAGTGGTAGTACTAATAACCTTGTTGTTGAGGACATGGTTAGGAAACTTGGTTTGAATAGAATGAAACATCCACACCCTTATAGGATTGGATGGTTACAAGATGATCATACTCTGGAAGTTAGAGAACAATGCTTCATTGATGTTAATATTGGAGACTTGCCAATAGGCCAGTACTGACTGTATGTTTTTCATTGATGACAAAATATGGAAAGTAGCATGTGTGGAAGTCTTATGCAGTAATATTTTAGTATATGATGCATGGACATGATATCATGGGTGCATACATTAACTGTTAGTATACACAGTTATATTGCAGCTTGTGTCAGCAGTGTTCTTGATAGAGTAATAGGTAGTGTTCTATGTATGGTTGTCTGTATAGTTATCATGGAGCCTTGTACACTTGGATATATGTTGAATACATGTCAATGGTGTTAAGTTCATGGATGCATGGTCTGATGATGGATGCAAGAAAAGTTATGCAGTCATTATTCGCTAGCAGCAGTTTCCTATGTTTGTTCAGCAAAGCCGACAAAGATTTTATTGGTTCTTGAGTTACATCGATCTTTAGGGTATGTTTAATACCCTAAAAATGGGCTATAAGTTCATTAATCTCCTACATCTTCAATTCGAATGAAATCGACATCAAAGTCCTAATCTAAGGCACATCTAAACATCATCGAATCATAATTGATTATCTTAAATTTTGCATCGGGGAATATTCCCTGATGCAAAATTTAAGATAATCAATTATGATTCGATGATATTTAGATGTGCCTTAGATTAGGACTTTGATGTCGATTTCATTCGAATTGAAGATGTAGGAGATTAATGAACTTATAGCCCATTTTTAGGGTATTACATTTTGCCCCTCTTTGAATTACTGTGCGAAGCGCAGTGGTTCAAAGATAGTCTGTGTTTGATAAAGATATGAAACTGATTCGAAAGATAAACCGATCTCAAGATAGAAATCGATTGAAAGATATTGAGATAGGAGGTCCTGAATGACCAGAGATAATGTTTATTGTAGCAGCAATGAACCGATGATTGCGAAAAAGTGTCAAAATGCCTGATTCTGAACCTTAGGATTGATAAGAAGTGAGTGACCCGTTCTAGACTCGATTGTCTTAGCAGAACTAGCAAGTATCACATCCAAACCCTTCAGTTGTTGAAGAACCAAGGAAAGAACACTATGATCTGATGGTTGCAAAAACTGATATAGTTTACAAGATTAGGAGAATACCAAATTGATATAGATCTTGATGAATCTGATATGCCCCAAGTGATGATAGATTTTCCCCGAGCGATGAGGACTTTTGATGAATCAGTGACTAGACGTGATTGTTATCTTGATCACTGATGAAAGATATTGATAGATTTGATCGATAGAATTTGATTTACAGACTTTGAATTTGAATCCGATCCGCATCCCGATGTGTCATCATTGGTAATGATCTGTACAAATGAGGTCTAGATGGTACACTGCTTAGATGTTTAGAACGAGAAGAGTCTCAACGTGCATTAGAGGAATTCCACGAGGGTATATGTGGGTCACACTCGAATGGGTTAACGTTAGCTCGAAAACTTATTAGGGCTGGGTATTATTGGCCTGAAATGGAAAAAGAAGCTATTAAATTTGCTAAAAACTGTCAACAGTGTCAAGTACATGGCAACTTGATTCATGCTCCAGGGAGAGATCTGATTCCCTTTACTACACAATGGCCTTTTCAACAATGGGCATTTGATCTCATAGGTGCTATCCATCCGCACTCTTCTAATGGACATACCCATATAATCACAGCTACAGATTATTTTACAAAATGGGTAGAAGCAGTTCCTCTAACACAAGAAACAGGGAAACAGATCTCTATATTCATCCTAAATTACATCATTTTTAGATATGGGATCCCTCACTCTATAATCACAGATAACGGGGGACAATTCAAAAATAAGGATCTAGATGACTTATGTGCCAGGTTCAAAATTACTCAACATTGGTCATCTATCTACTATCCTCAAGGGAACGGACAAGCTGAGGCTTCAAACAAAAATCTCCTGAAGATCTTGCACAGAACAGTGAATAAAATAGGAAGAGACTGGCATCTGATGATCAATCCAGCTCTCTGGGCATACAGAACTAGTATCAGAATGCCTACAGGGGCTACACCTTTCACTTTAGTTTATGGGTCTGAAGCGGTACTGCCTATTGAGGTTGAAATCCCATCACTCAGAATCAAAATGCATGGACTTGTCACTGATGAAGACTACAAAGTGTCTAGGTTACAAGAACTTGAACTACTAGATGAGCGCAGACAAGCAGCGTATGATCATCTCAGAGTGTATCAGAAAAGAATGTCTAGAGGCTACAACAAGAAAGTCAGACACAGAGAATTTTAGGTTGGTGATCTAATGTTGAGAGAAAATCCTAAAAATCAATCACATCGAGAACGCAAGGGGAAGTTCGAACCCAACTGGCTGGGTCCCTTTGTAATCACTGCTACTTTTGGCTCTGGTGCCTATCAACTCTCAACAACTAAAGGAGAACAACTCCGAGAACCAATCAACATTCTCCATCTGAAGAAATTCTATGCCTAAGGCATTCAGTGCTTGGTAAATGTCCTGAAAAAAATCTTAAAAATTAGAAAAAGTCCTGAAAAAATGAACATCTTGGTGAAAACCTAGCAATAGGCGCCTTGATGATTCACAAAAAAATTGAAAAAATGAAAAATACAAAAAAATTGAAAAAATGAAAAATACAAAAAAATTGAAAAATATCAAAAGTACAAAAAAATTGAAAAACTTAAAAATACAAAAAAAAAATGAAAAAAGAAAGAAAAAGTGCCTTGGTGAAAACCTGGAAACAGGCGCCTTGGTAGCAAAAATAGAATCTCTACCAAGATGGTGAAAACCTGGCAAACAGGCGCCACTTGTTTCAAAATGCTCCATCTATCAGTGCAATCTTGGTCTTTCCCAGCTTTCAGTCTTGCTTTAGTTTGTACATATCTCCCGGTTTGTTTCTGCATTTTCAGTTTTCAATAAGTCGGTCTGTACACCAATCAGCTCAAGCGTCTGTATCCTATCAATGTTTAACACTTGGGGGCAATCAATGTCATATCCTATGGCCTCCAATGTATCTTAGATGTGTCATATCTAGCCAGAGTCCTTTGAAGCTTCATGTGAGTCAGTCAGTCAGTCTTGTCTCCAGAAAAGATTTTGCATCTATAACAACGCAATCAAAACTCAACTGAAAAGAATCTATGCTTTTTTCATGCTTTTATCTCCTTGTATGCTTACTGATTTGCATTGAGATTTATGCATATTGTGTCCCTTCGAGCTCTTCAATGATGTCCTTTATCGAATTTAGAGAGTGATGACTGGGGGCATAATCTTTTCTTTGTTTTCTGCTCGTATGTGAAATCTAATAACTTTGGAAATTCTGGATTGAAATGGTGTCTAACTGTAAGAGCCTCTATCTCGAATTGGATGGCCATGCGTACCTCGACCATTGATACCCAGAAAATTCAAGGAAGTTTGATCTCACTATTGTATTTTTGAGTAAGTTCTTTCTCCTACTGTGAACGCAATCTTGCCTAAGGATGTGAACGATAAAGGGTCACTACGGGTAATTCACATTGGATTTAGAATGATCTCTTGACTGTTTGATGTGTTTGCAACACAAGGTGTATTCAGGTCATCACGACGTTTATGTTTTGATGCTTGTACAAATTGCTATATCAAAATGGACATGATATTCAGGTCATCCTGGCACTTGTGCCTTGGTGCTTATATCTAATCCGACATTTCGAAAACAAAATCAATATTCATATATCCATGGTTGTTTGACCAGTGGGTGTTGTATTGATTCTTGCGCATACAAATCGATATTCATATGTCTATGGTTTCATGGCTAGTGGGCATTGTATTGATTTATCCGGTTACCTAAAAGTTCAATGATGATAACAAATCGACATATGATCAGTGACTAGGTCCTCGGTCTTAGGTTGCATTTCATTTTGCATGTCTCATTTCATTTTGCATGTTGCATGATCTCACAATGATTAAACGAACTCCAATGCTTAAACGATTCTTCAAATTGCATCTTCCAGTCTAACAAGAGCTGAATCTCACACGAAGGTTCCTCCAATGAAATAGCAAGTAGAATCCTTTTTCGGGATCAAAATTCAAATCTGAGATCATTCATATTATTAATTGCTTGCATATTCGATCTTCTATCATCACAAAAATCTAAAATTCAACTTAACTGATTATCTTACATCACACTATCAAAATTTCAACTTGGTCAACCATGGTCAACTCATGGTCAAACCTAGTCAAACTTGGTCTTTTGGGACCTTCCAACGATGCAGAATGCATTCCCAGACGTGTTTTAACCACTTCTCAAATCAATTCACATGCTTCTAAACTATAACGCTGACTTTTCTTGTCAGATTTCAATTTTAATCCCGAAGGGGGCATGGTATTGCACATCATTCAAAGTCTGTAAATCAAATTCTATCGATCAAATCTATCAATATCTTTCATCAGTGATCAAGATAACAATCACGTCTAGTCACTGATTCATCAAAAGTCCTCATCGCTCGGGGAAAATCTATCATCACTTGGGGCATATCAAATTCATCAAGATCTATATCAATTTGGTATTCTCCTAATCTTGTAAACTGTATCAGTTTTTGCAACCATTAGATCATAGTGTCCTTTCCTTGGTTCTTCAACAACTGAAGGGTTTGGATGTGATACTTGCTAGTTCTGCTAAGACAATCGAGTCTAGAACGGGTCACTCACTTCTTATCAATCCTAAGGTTCAGAATCAGGCATTTTGACACTTTTTCGCAATCATCGGTTCATTACTGCTACGATAAACATTATCTCTGGTCATTCAGGACCTCCTATCTCAATATCTTTCAATCGGTTTCTATCTTGAGATCGGTTTATCTTTCGAATCAGTTTCATATCTTTATCAAACACAGACTATCTTTGAACCACTGCGCTTCGCACAGTAATTCAAAGAGGGGCAAAATGTAATACCCTAAAAATGGGCTATAAGTTCATTAATCTCCTACATCTTCAATTCGAACGAAATCGACATCAAAGTCCTAATCTAAGGCACATCTAAACATCATCGAATCATAATTGATTATCTTAAATTTTGCATCGGGGAATATTCCTAGTAATATTCCTAATTATCTTAATTATCTTTAATTTAATGATTATTTGGCGATAAATCACATTTATCCTAAAAATTTGATTAATTGAATATTTTCATATTTAATTAATTAGATTTAATATTTGCCACTTAATTGTGTAATTAAATTTAATTCTATCTATTATTAATTGTATTATTTAATTTTGACAATAAATCAAAATTCCTATCTTTAATTGATTAAATTCTTATTTAATTAATTAAAGCATGTTGTCATTATTTAATAATATAATTTTTAATAAAAGTTTGGTAAAATAGTTAATTAACCCATAAATTAATTGTTTTATTTCAAAAATCAGTTGAGTTGAGGATAAATCAATTTATTTATTTATTTAATTCTTAATTATTATGCATATTCAAAAGAAACAGTTAAACTCCAAATCAGAAAATCAATGCAAGTTATTGACTTTTTGGAACTCAACATCCTTTTGGAGTTCAAAAAGCTGATCTAAACTCTAATTTGAGTTAAAAAGCTGTTTTTGCATGATTTTGAGAATTAACTATCTTTCATGATCAGATAACTCAAAAATCAAGTTGAGTTATTTGAGTGATTTATGGCTTTTTCCCATGCACCTCCAAAGCCCTGGATTTCTATAAATTAAAGGCTTCAGCTCTTCACAAATCATCTCATATTTTGCACAATCACGCTGGAGAATTGGAATTGAAGAATCAAAGCTCTTGCGAATCGACATCTTTGTGAGATCAATCTTATTTTTGCATTCATATTACCTATCATTGTTAGATTCATAGCATATCAATTTTCAATAGCATTCATAGCATATCAATTTCATTTAGCATAGATTTCATATCAGTTTTTACAATTATTATTGCATAGAAAATATCAAAAATATAGATTAATTGCATTCAATCTCATATCTAGATCAATTGCATTCAAATCCTTCATTTAGGTGTCATCTAGGTCACTGATCTCGATTACAATCTGAGAACACAATCTCGCACCTATTAGAAGGCAGTAAATCGCTTGGTTAGATAGCTTTCAATTTTGCATGATTTTGATTATAGCTAACCTCTTATGTTTGTTCAGCAAAGCCGACAAAGATTTTATTGGTTCTTGAGTTACGTCGATCTTTAGGGTATGCACCCTTGACGTTAATCTTAGAGGAGAGTTATTGATGTTTAGTTAAGAGAACATGAGTTAATTTAGCTTATGGAGAAAGATCCAATTGTTTTGGTAGAGCCAACAATGTGCAGCATGCGTCTACATTTATCTTATTAAGATAGGTCCTAGAATATGTTGCGTGAATAGTAGAGCCAACAAAATGTTTGTTGGATTTTGTTATGGCTTCTTTATTATGATTTCAAGGTGGTTCTAATAGGCCAACTTGATTATATCATTTAGAGGAAAGATATTTATAGGAAATCATTTGTGATTGATTGAGTGTGGTTCATGGTTGATTAAGCAGAGCAGAGCATAGTGTGTGAAGTGTTGAGCCATTAGAGGAAGGTCTATGTGACCAAGTAAAGTACTTCTACTATTCATTGGAACTAATCTGGACAATAGGTCAAAGTGTAGTTCACCAAGATCTAGATATAGTGTGTATCTATTATTCAGAAGGTTATAGCCTTCGCCCCTTTGAGCAGTGAGCTCTCAGATAGTGCATCCTCTCCCCTAATAGGGACAATT
Organism: Chamaecyparis obtusa; assembly: GCA_027943335.1. Lineage (NCBI taxonomy): Eukaryota > Viridiplantae > Streptophyta > Pinopsida > Cupressales > Cupressaceae > Chamaecyparis > Chamaecyparis obtusa. The sequence continues at coordinate 47,257 of BSBK01009969.1, forward strand.
GTAAAAGACTCCTAACAGGGTTTGACCCTTGACTAGGTCTATTGTACTTAATATATTGTAAAGCTACTCCTAACAGGGTAAATGATCTTCTAACAAGGATTATTATACACTAGTACAGAATATTAGTGGGTATCAAGTCCCACTGGGTTTTTTACCTATTTGGGTTTCCCCATAACCAAAATATTGGTGTTGTGTTCTTGTGTTCTTTCATTGTGTTTATGCTTTTTGTTTAAGTATACTTAATTGGATAAAGATTTGAAACTTATAGATAACTGATTCACCCCCCCGCTCTCAGTTATCTCTTGGGACTATTCTTAATAATTGGTATCAAAGCCAAGTGCCTCAGAGAGAAAGTTTAACAACTTGAGGTTGATCAGATGGCATACTTTAGGAAAGAGAGTCCTAAGTTTGATGGATAGAATTATCTTGATTGGAAGAACAAGATGGTGACTCATTTGCAGTGCATTGCTTTTGAAGTTTTTAATGTTACTATCAAAGAAGCCAAGATTCCTACTTTAGAAGACCTTGCAAAGCATGATGCTACTGATACACAAAAGGAATTGTTTCATTATAATGCTATAGCTAAAGAATCCCTTATCAACACCCTATCAAATAGTGAATTTTTAGAGATAAAGAAGGTAGACACTGCCCACAAGATATGGAAGTACCTAGTAGACATATTTGAAGGAGACAAACAAGAAAATGATGCATACAGAAAGACATGGAAGAAAAGATTCAATGCATTAGAGATGCTTCCTGAAGAAAACATCAGAGCTTATAATCAAAGGATCAATGAAGCAGTTGCTGGAATCAGGAACAATGGTGGAGAGATCTCTGAGGAAGATATTATGGACAAATTGATTACTACTCTCACTCCAGAATATGAAAGAAAGATCAACATCCTTGATGAGACCATGTAGCTTACATCTAATTTCAAGATAGAGACCTTGATCAGCAAAATCTTAGCTTTTCAAATTTCAAGATTGAAGACAGAACCCAAAAGTGAGATAGCCTTCAAAGCAATAGTTCATGGTAGGAAATCTGCAAACACTTCTAGTAATTTTGATGATGATGATGAAGAGAAAACTTTAGATGATTTTATTTCTATGATTTCCAAAAGAGAAAAGAAAGGAAAAGGAAAATATGAGGGTCAATTACCATTTAAGTTCTTTTCATGTAATAAGATCAGTCACTTTTTATCTAAGTGTCCTACTAGAGCTAGAAAGTTCAAAAAGGATTACAAGCCTAAGTACTCTAAGGAATGTTACTTTGCTAGAGATGGATTTTTAGATGAAGAATTAGGTGAAGAAGAAATTGGATTCATTGCTATTGTAGACAAAATGAATAATAAGACAAAACATAAAGATGTGAAAGAGAAACAAGAGCTAGCATTGATTTCCCAAGCAGATATAAGGACAGACTGGATTATAGATAGTGCTTGTTCACATCACATGATAGGTAATAAAGGTAGATTTGTTCATCTAGACAAATACAATGGTGGTATGGTCAGATTTGGAGACAACACTCCTAAACCAATAGTTGGTAGAGGAGCCATCACTTTGGATGGAAAGAACAGTAATGATGATGTTCTTTATGATGATGGTTTGAAACATAACCTTCTTAGTGTTGGATAGTTACTTGGAAAAGGATATCAGTTGGAGTTCAAAGATGACAAATTCATCATTAACAATAAGGATGGTGTTGTGATTGTATCAGCCTCAAAGACAAGAGGTAATGTTTTCCAACTCAATTCAGAAGCAAGTTGTTTTATTGCTAAAGTTGATGACAGTTGGTTGTGGCATAAAAGACTATGTCATATCAATTTTGATAACATAGTAAAGATAAGAAATATTAAGGTAGTAAGAGATCTACCTAGCATAGAAAAGCCTATTGATACTATATGCAGGGAATGTGTGATGGGAAAGCATGTGAGGAATTCATTCAGGAGCAAGCACAATTCAATAGAAAACAAGTTGGATCTGATTCATACAGACCTATGTGGTCCAACTCAAACAAGATCATAATATGGTGAAGGGTATTTAATTTTGTTTGTTAATGATTAGAATAGGATGATGTGAGTTGCATTCTTGAAAGATAAGTCAAAAGCATTTGATAAGTTTAAAATATTCAAAGCTAAGGTTGAGAATGAATCTAGATTAAAGATAAAATGTTTGAGATCAGATAGAGGAGGAGAATTAACCTCTGACAAATTTTATGAGTACTATGAAGAACATGGCATAAAAAGACAATTAAGTGCACCTAGAACACCTCAGAAAAATGGAATTATAGAGAGAAGGAATAGGATCATCCTTGATACATCGGGCACCATCATGATAGAAGAAAAAGTTGCACACACCTATTGGAGAGATGCGGTCAATACAATAGTCTACACTATCAATAGAATTCAATTAAGGCCTAGCGCTAATAAAACACCATATGCGCTATGGTTTGGTAATGTTCCCACAGTAAAATACTTTATAATCTTTGGAAGCAAGTGCTACATCAAGAGGGATGAAGCAATAGGAAAGTTTGATGCAAAAAGTGATGAAGGTATTTTCCTTGGTTACTCTACTAAAATTAAAGGTTATAGATGTTTCAATTTAAGATTGAAAAAGATCATTAAGAGTGCTCATGTTAAGATTGATGAAAATCTCATGGTTCAAGAAAGATATCATGATTACTCTCCCATGATTGAAGAAGAACCTACACCCTCTTCTAGTGAGACAATTATTGAAGAAATGTTTAACATCATTGATGTGTTATTCAATGACCCTGAGATAAGTGAAGAAGAAACTCCTAAGGTTGATGAGTTAGCATCAACTAAAGCTCCAAAGTTTACATCTAGAAAACATTCCAAGAAAGACAACATTGGAGATCAGAGCGGCAAAGTCTTAACAAGATCACAAGAAAAGAACTCAACTAGCAGTGGAGCGGTATGTTTACTATCTTAGATCGAACCTTTAAGTGTTGAAGATGCTTGTAATGATTCAGATTGGGATGATGCTATGAAAGAAGAACTTGATTAGATTATTAATATTGACACTTGGGAATTGGTCCCAAGACCTAGTGATAAGAATATGATTGGTACAAAGTGGATATTCAGAAATAAAATGAATGAAGATGGTAAAGTAGTAAGAAACAAAGAAAGATTAGTATGTAAAGGATATGTGCAAAGAGAAGGCATTGATTATTTAGACACATTTGCACCTGTGAGAAGATTAGAAGCTATTAAGTTATTTCTAGCTTATGCTAAAGTCAAAAACTTCAAAGTTTATCAGATGGATGTCAAGTCAGCATTCTTAAATGGAGATTTGAAAGAAGTATACATTGAGTAGCCAAAAGGATTCACCTTATTAGATAGACTTGATATGGTATGCAGACTAAAGAAGGCCCTCTATGGACTTAAGGAATCCCCTAGAGCATGGTATGAGAGACTAAATGGATATCTAACAAAGATTGGATTCAAGAAAGGAGTAGTAGATTGTAATCTATTCATTGGAGAGACATCTAAAGGTTTGTTACTTATAGCTATATTTGTTGATGACATTATCTTCGGAGGTAATGACAAACTCAGTGCTAAACTTGCTAAGGAGATGCAAAATGAATTTGAGATGAGTATGATTGGTCCTATCAAATACTTTTTAGGATTGAATGTACAACAGATAGAGAAAGGGATTTTCATTAATCAGTCTAAGTATGTGAAAGAGATATTAAAGAAATTCAAGATGGATGATTGCAAGCTAGTAGGGACTCCTATGATTATTGGATGTAATCTTACAAAATAAGATGACTCACTAGAAGTTGATATAACATAGTATAAGTCTATGATTGGCAAACTGATTTATCTTACTTAGACGAGACCTGATATTTCAAATGTAGTCACCATAGTTGGAAGATTTGTAGCAAAGCCTAAAAAAAGTCACCTCATGGCAGTAAAGAGGATATTCAAATACTTACAAGGCACTATAAACTATGGTCTATGGTATCCTAATTCAGAAATATTGAGCTTCACATGTACACTGATGCAGATTGGGCAGGATGTGTTGATGATAGAAAGAGTACATCAGGTGGAGTAGTGTTTCTTGGTGATAGACTTGTCACTTGGACAAGCAAGAAAAAAAATTGTATTTCTAAGTCAACAACAAAAGTCAAGTATGTTGCAGCAGCCTTGAATTGTTCTACAATTGTTTGGATCAAGTAGATGATAAAATATTTTGAATTTAGATTGATTATCCTATTGTTATTCACTATGATAACACTAGCACTATCAATATGTCGAAGAACCCTATGATGCATGCAAAGACAAAGCACATTGAGATCAAGTATAACTTCCTAAGAGAGAAAGTGGTAGAGAAAGAAGTCAAGTTGGACTATGTGAATACCAAAGATCATTTGGCAGACATATTCACAAAGCCTTTACCTATGGATACTTTTGAGTATCTCAGGGAGAAGTTGGGAGTAATTCCCTTCCCTGATTTTACTTAGAAGAAAGAAGGAAAGGCATCAGTCCTCAAGGACTGAAGGAAGGTTGACTACTCTACCTTAGGAGTAGTACTAGTGCTTAAAATGAATGGTGCCCTCTTCCATTGATGTCAAAGGGGGAGTGATATACATAGTCATGAAAAATAGGAGCAATATACTTAGGGGGAGCAGTATTCAATTGTAACAATAGTTCAGTTGAGGAAATGGAGAATGTTGGAAAATATTGCAGCAGATGGAGGATTCATGTTGGGAGAGTTTTGAAGAGGAAATGGAGAATGTTATAAAAGAATTGATCATTTGGGTTGATGGTGGTTTTTCATTCCACATGTTGCCATCAATGCTAAAGGAGGAGATTGTTGGATATTTGCTAGTAGGCTAGTACTGACTGAATGTTTGTCAATTGATGACAACATATGGAAATTAGCATGCATGGAAGTCTTATGTAGTAAGATTTTAGTAAATGATGCATGAACATGATATCATGGGTGCATAGGTTAACTATTAGTATAGACAGTTATATAGCAGCTTGTGTCAGCAGTGTTCTTGACAAAGTAACATGCAGTGTTCTATGTATGGTTGTCCATACAATTATCATGGATATTTGCACATTTGGATATATGTTGAAGACATGTCAATGATGTTAAGTTCATGGATGCATGGTCTAATGATGAACGCAAGAAAAGTTATGCAATCGCTATTCGCCAGTAGTAGTTTCCTGTGTTTGTTCAACAAAGCTGACAGAGATTTTATTGGTTCTTGAGTTGTGCCTATCTTTAGGGTATGTGCCCTTGGAGTTAAGCTTAGAGGAGAGTTATTGATGTTTAGTTAAGAGAACATGAGTTAATTATGCTTATGGAGAAAGATCCAATTGTTTTGGTAGAGGCAATAGTGTGCAGCATGTGTCTACATTTATTTTATTAAGATAGGTCCCATAATATGTTGCGTGCATAGTAGAGCCGACAAAATGTTTGTTGGAGTTTGTTATGGTTTCTCTATTATGATTTCAAGGTGGTTATAATAGGTCAACTTGATTATATCATTTAGAGGAAAGATATTTATAGGAAATGATTTGTGATTGATTGAGTGTGGTTCATGGTTGATTAAGTAGAGCATAGCAGAGTGTGTGAAGTGTTGAGAGGAAGGTCTATGTGACCAAGTAAAGTACTTTTTCTATTCATTGGAATTGATCTAGACAGTAGGTCAAAGTGCAGTTCACCAAGATCTAGATATAGTGTGTATCTATTATTCAAAAGGTTGTAGCCTTTGCCCCTTTGAGCAGTGAGCTCTCAGACAGTGCGTCCTCTCCCCTAATAGGGACAATTGTAAAAGAATCCTAATAGGGTCCAACCCTTGACTAGGTCTACTATACTTAATATATTGTAAAGCTACTCCTAACAGGGTAAAGGATCTTCTAACCAAGATCATTATATACTAGTATAGAATATTAGTGGGCATCAAGTCCCATCAAGGTTTTTACCTATTTGGGTTTCCCTATAACCAAAATATTGGTGTTGTGTTCTTGTGTTCTTTTATTGTGTTTATGCTCTATGTTTAAGTATACTTAATTGGATAAAGAATTAAACTTGTAGATAATTGATTCACCGCCCCTCTTAGTTATCTCTTGGGACTATTCCTAATAGTTAAGATTGGCCAGTATAAGGATCTTGTGTTATGTGACATTGTGAAGATGAATAGTTATGATATATTTCTTGGTAGACCTTGGTAGTATGATTTTAGAGCTATTTATGATGGTGTGAAGAATGTATTTACTATTGAGAAGGATGACAGGAAGTTTTCACTGATGCCTTTGATGGATACAATGCTCACTAGGAGAAGCCTGAGTATTGGTTCCTGAGATGAGTTGGTGGATCCAGATAAAATGAATGATCAGTTTGGAGAACAAACCTATGCATTGTCTAGAAAAGACTTAAAGAGATAGAGGAAACATAAGTGGAAGAATTGGAAAGAAGAAAAGGTGGAGGACTTGTATGTGAAGAACTAGTTCGGGGTTCATGTGTTGAATCTTGGGAGATGTTATTCTCACATATTAACATATTTTGGAACCTAGGGTGTTTGATGTAGGAGCATCTGAGGTTGAGGCAGGGGCATTCTATGTGCTTGATGGAACTGCGTAAGTGTTTGTGTTTTGGCCAGTTTTTACTCAATTGTAGCCTTGACTGATGGTCTCGGTCATTGAAGGAAGCTCAGTCACTGAAGGAACTCGGTAGTCTCTGATGCTTGGTGATAGTGTTACTTGATCATCCTTGTGGTGCTTGGTCGACACTGGTGCTCAGTGATGCCTAGCTTGCTCGATTAATTTATTGATGCTCAGTAGTTCCAACTTACCAACTAGAGTTCTGTGTGATTTGTTGGACTGACTTGGTGAATTTATTGTTGGTAGCCATTAATTTGGGCCGACATGCTGAATTAAATATTTGTATATATTTGTAAGTTGACTTGTATGGCATTTAATTATTTTTTTAGGAGAGTTAAGGGTTTCATCTAGCCGACTTGTGGCTGATGATTAGTATTTAAGGAGGGCTTAGGTAGATGTTTGAGAGTAGAGACAAAACGGGAGAAAGAACTTAGCAGATCTAGATCTCAGAGAAGCAAAGTTGTGGAAAAGTTCTTGATGATCTTGTAGATCATATTGTAATTTGATATTTGTTTGTAGTAGAGCTAGGGGTTGCATACTCGGGAACAAGGAGATTTCTTAGAGGCTTGCGAGCTCAAGTTTAGATCTACCTTAGGGTTTCCATCAGCTTCTTATTGTCTTTAGAGTTGAACTAGCTAAGGATTGTACTAGATCTAGTTTTGGATCTTGCAGAATTATTTTTTTATTATAATTGGACCTACCCTGAAAGGCCTTACAGCCAGGCATGTTAATGAAAATTAGAATTAAACAATTGTATTATGTTTCATTATTGAGTATTCCACTATGTAATTCTATTGACTGTAAGGTTTGGACTATCCTTAACTAGATCCACCATCCTTGACTGCATCACATCAAAGCATAAAAACCTTCATTAACACTACCATGCTGAAAAATGAAACATTCCAACTCAATCTCATGGTTGGACACATCAGCATACTGATCATTAGTTTACAAAAAAGAATAAAAAACTTCTATCTTATCACTTTGCAAACTAAAGTGGAACCTCTCAAGACAAATATTTGATTGCATAAAATTAGAGACAACTTGTTGATCACAAATTACATCAGCATCTTCTAGGAAAGAAAAAGCAGTGTCAATGACTGAATCCTTAATCATTTGTAAATTTGAGAAAATGCATTCAAATTTATTATAGTTTCTAGCATCAAAATGTAAACTAGAACCATTGACACTAACCTCTTGAAAATTTGAATCCACACTAATACACACATCATTTTATTCGTTAAATATAACATTATCAAACTCATTATAATGATATGTACATTCATATTGCTGATTTAAAATAGGAGAAAGGATGTCTATAGATGCTTCACACTTCATGCCATCACTTGTAGTGTTTTTTCCAAAATTTGTATCTATCGGGCATGGGTTTTTAGAAACAAATTCAAGTGTATACCTTTGAAATTCTACATCCAAGAGGTCAAAGATTTTCTTACTACTTAGAAAACATTTGACTTCACATCCCATCTCTTATGTTTCATTGTTGATGCTACAAATATCTTCCCTATCTAAAACAGGGGCTGAAATATCTTATCTCAAATCTTCTTGTGTGAAGTAATCATGCTACAGGAACTTACATCTGCATTATAATCATATTCATCATGTTCACACAAAACATCATCAAGCTAAAACAAGGAACCATTAATATCATGCTAAGAAAAGGGAGAATCTAAAAACTCAAGGGAATCACTATCACTTGTAAATTCATCTTCTATTCCTTGACATTCATAGATTTCATCATCAACATCATAACCAACACTATCAACATTATAAGATTCACTATCCTCAGCACAAGTAGATTCAACATCTACAAAGGAATCTATCCATACTTTACCTTTTTCAAGTGCTTCTTTTCTAAAGGATACAGTCCAATTGACTGATTCAGGCATACAAAGTTCTAAAAATATTTCAACATATTGGGATTCTTGAAAACCAAGATCCACAGGAAGTTCACTACAAGCTATAAGAAATTTTTTGTAGTACGAAAGTGTTGATTCTTCCTCCCTTTCTCCTATTGCACGTCTTAACATCAGTATGCAATTATGCTAGATTTTTTGATTTATCAATTGAAGTTCATTATTAAAAAAATTTCAAGATCTGACTGATAACTTTCAGATCTAGAAGCATCATCTTGATCCATCAAAATTGGAAAATCTATTTTAATATATTGATGAAACGTTACAACTTGTTCTTGTGACAATTTCTTTATCCAACCTTATGCAACCATTAACTTTATGAACCACAACATATTTATGATACTCTTTACAATAACTAAATTTTTTATCCAGAAATATGACCAAACTTCAAGATTATCTTTCCCTCTTCTTAGTGACTTGTTCACCTATTTAGGGAATTTTTTTTTTTTAACTTTGATAAAAAGATTACCTAGAAGTGTTGTTGTTGTTTGTAAAATACTGATCTAAAGTCTCCTTCAAATCACCTTTCAAACCTTTGTAGAGTCACCACCTCTTTGTAGAGGAAAAATTATGAATCCTCTAAGAGACTTTACCTCAAATCTGAACCTTCTTTACCAGCAAACACAATACAACTTCTCAAGATACAACTATTTGTCAAGAATACATATACATCACAATTTTGTTACAAAACACTAATCAAACAGAGACTCAAAGTCGCCACTCACACTTGGTGAGATAATATGACAAATTTTTTTACTTAACTCTATTCAATTGATCAAACCCTAGGATGATTCAGCAAAGCAAGGAAATAACATCTTAAACTCATCCTTTATTTCTTCCCCAGTAGAGTCACAAATTTTTTTAGTACTTTTTCTTTCACCCTCATATTCTAAAAGAGAAAATGATAACCAGACATGGGATATCTATTTGATTTTCATAGATCTACTTCTTCCTACAAACCAGAGGACAAGAAAGGGCTAACATTGACAAGGCCTACAACCTTCTACACTTTGAGATCCACTCACTCAGGCAAGTACATGTCATGTCCCCATTTCAAATAATTAAAAATAATAACTTTTGCTAAGGTAGGTAGGTTTAAAAAGTAAAGTTTCAGGAAAAGGGGATAATCTTTGGAAACCAATGGATTAATAAATGATAATTATTATTAAAATATGTATTATTGACCCCTCTTGGTGGTGAGTTAGGGTTATGCCCTCTTTTAAAGGGGTTTGGAGGCATTTCGGGTGCATTCGAGAACTTGATTTTTGTTCATTGCTTTGTTGTTCTTTAGAGGCTGCCAAACCTATGGAGGAGACCCAAAGATGGGAATTTGTAGGTTTCTAGGAAAGCTAAGGATGGGAGTTTGAGGCCATTCCATGTGCAAGCTCATGTAGAGTGTTGGTTGTTCCGTTTGATCTTCACTTGCAGATTTATACTTTGATGGATAACTATTAATGATACCTTGACTCTATCACCACTCCAAAGTCTACAAAAAAGAGGGCCAATTAACAAGGATCAAAGAGATCCTCCTACACTTTGAGCTAAAATGCTTAGGCGGGTGTACCCTTCATTCACTTCTTCAAAGGAATCCAAAATAATATACAACTATATTCTTTACTAACTGAGTGAAAGATTTTATCATTTATATGTGTGTGTGATTGATGATGATGGATTGTCTCTAGAGAATAGACTAGTGCCTTAACTAGGGCATAGAGTCACTCAACAATATATATCAACTAAAAACCCTAACCTAAACACACTTGAATTTAGAATAAGTGCTTTGCCTATTATTCCTCTCCCTCACATACCATGACATCAAATCCTTATCTAGCTATGAACTCACTAAAATTACCTGAAAGACTTTAATCCTAACTTTGTTAGAAACTCAAAGATAATTTCAAAATACTCTTTGTTTACCATATGTTAACCCACTTTGTGAAATTAACATATATGAGCTCAAGAACAAGACAAGAAGACATACATAAATATGAGATTGGAATCCAAGTGCATTCTCATTAAATTTTGCAGAATCAATACATTATCAAACAACAAAATACCAAAGAAACAGACCCAAAATCCAAGCTCTCCTTGATTAGTATAATACCATCAACCACAACCAAGGACCAAAAAGAAAGCTTTTTGAACCCCATCCAAGTCAAAATTTTAACCATTTATACCCCTTAGTCATCTTGGAATCCCAAAATAGGATGCAACAAGCTACGGATGACTAGGTTTAGGGTTTCACCCACCACACCAACTGAATTAATCAAAAATTCATTATAGGGGATTAAAATTGAATAGTCAGATCCAAGAATGATCTTCAATAATGCCAATTCTCTGAAAAATGTACCAAGGACCAAGAATTTGTCATGCCAATCAGTCCTATCACCCATCTGCAACATGCCTTGAGCAAGAAATCCCATTCAATCATGGCACAAAAGTCTCTGCAATTAATCATGGAACCCTGTGGACCACTCTACAGTAGTCGGCTCAACCAATTTTATCAAATCCAGCTGCCTAGGCAATAAATTTTAGTCCTTCCCATTGCATAAAATCCTTTAAAAATTCAAATCTGTAGGTTAATGGCTATTTTATGGTGCCAACAGCATATCGGCGGTCAACATTTAAAATTAGGTCAACTTTAAGTCCTGACCATCAGATCTTCACTTTCCTGGAAATCTCAAGATTAACCTTAAAAGGAATCCTAGTTTACATTTAGCGACCACATGACAAAGCACTCTCCTATTCGTGAGATGAAATATTTAACTATAGCTTAACCCCACGAACTAGCAACTGAAGAGAAGTATTTAACCCTAGTCCTTTATTTGGCAAACTAGCGACTAAAGAATTTCACCAATTTGCAAAGAACTTTATCTATTTGCCAAAAGGTTTAGCGACTATGCAAACATACAGTCGCTGAATCGCCAATCAACTTGGAACGGTGCCATTTTATTTCGCGAATGGGAAAAACCATTTAAAATTTTTTAGGCCGCTAACCTTATTTATCCAGACCACCAAACTGCTTAGACCCACACATGGGTCTACTTTTATGCCACATGTCACACCACCATTCACTACAACCACTGAGTCATGACTGACACAGGACCCACCCTGCAGTATCATCCATGACATCTAATCAGACGATGGGTGCATGATTGCATGGGGTAAGAATATTCCTTGCGATCATGTGACAACCATAGGATTAAAAGGTGACTGACCCCTTAACCCCACCATGCCGCATAAGCCATCTCATCGAATCATAAACTACCACGTGCACAAAGTGGGCCCCTTTCTGAATTCATCTATCTATCATCCCCTAACGCTAGAAAGATCAACGGTCGTTGCATGATCACAAGGCCTAGAAAGATTCCATGTGAACATGTGCCGACCGTTAGATCAAAGGAATCTACAAGCTGTCAGGCCCCACTGATGACTGCCATTGTATTAATACATGGACCAATGAGAAGCCACTGTTTGGCATACGTGTCACCTTGGACCCACAGTTTGAAACACTACACCATAAAGAAGAATCAACAGCCGGTGTGATTTTGCATAGCTCTGAAAAATCCCTTGCACTTTAGTGACAACCGTCAGATTGAGATGGTGTCAGAGAGACGGGGCCCAAGAAATAAAACAAGCCAAAACATAGGAAATATTAAAGCTCATGACTTAGGAAAAATTAAAACTTGCAAGGCGTTGGGAACTTAGGAAAGATTAAAGGGCAGGGACTTAGGAAAAATTAAAAGGGACCCTGCCGAAACATGAAAATATAACCACAAACATGGTAAAGATGGTCATTTTAAATGACACATGCTAAATATAAGGTTTTAAGTGGGCCAAAAAGGTAACGCGAAAATAGAATAGGGCCAGGGCAATTTTAAATTTTAAGGACCTAATGGCTAGATTTTTGAATTTTTGCTAAGGGTTTAAGGGCCAAAGATAGGAAAATAATTGTAGAGACCAGGGGAAGAGACCAGGAGCCATGAAAATTTTTCTAGGTGCTAACACAGAGTTTGCCCTTGTGCTGAATAGTGCGGATTTCTGAGTTTTCGGGTGTGTTTTGTAAGATTTGGTATTTTTGGTTGAGTTTTTCATATCAGTTTGGTTTTCTACTATATTGCAGCCATTTTGATGCTAAAATAGAGCTGAATATATGTATTGGGTCATGATTCTACTTTTGTGATAGATTTTTAGTGTTTTATGATGTTTTTGAGCTATTTTGTGTTGTTTTCGAGAGCCCGATGACCATTGTATTTGTCCTCTATTTTGGAGCTATTGTGTAAACTCTATGAAGATTAGGAAATATCATTTTTTAGGTCATTATGCTAGCAAAATTTTTGTAAAAATTTCTACTTTCAGATTTCTCAATAATATGTGAAGCTATGAAATTTTTGGCACTATTTCGAGCATACCCGATTTGGGTTTTATTGAGAAATTGCATAATCTTTCAAAGTGTTGACTATTAGATTTAGTAATCTTATTAGAGGATTTAAGTATGATATAAAATCAGAAAGGGGACATTTCAGTGGTTATGCCCTCTTTTAAAGGGGTTTGGAGGCATTTCGGGAGCATTCTAGAACTTGATTTTTGCTCATTGCTTTGTTGTTCTTCAAAGGCTACCAAACCTATTGAGAAGGATACCAAAAGATGGGAGTTTATACATTTCTAGGAAGGCAAAGGATAGGATTTTGAGGCCATTCCATGTGCAAGCTCATGCAGAGTTTTCCCTTGTGTTGAACAGTGTAGATTTGTGAGTTTTCGGGTGTGTTTTGTAAGATTTGGTGTTTTCGGTTGAGTTTTTCATATCAATTTGGTTTTCTACTATACTACAGCCATTTTTATGCTAAAATAGAGCTGAATATATGTATTGGGTTGTGATTCTACTTTTGTGATAGATTTTTAGTGTTTTATGGTGTTTTCAGGCTCTTTTGTGTTATTTTCAAGAGCTCGATGACCATTGTATTTGTCCTTCATTTTAGAGCTATTGTGTAAACTCTATACAGATCTCAAAATGTCAATTTGTAGGCCATTATGCTGGTGAAATTTTTGTAAAAATTTCTACTTTTATATTTATCAATAATATGTGAAGCTGTGAAGTTTTTGGCGCTATTTCAAGAATACCCGATTTGGGTTTTATTGAGAAATTGCATAATCTTTCAAAGAGTTGATTGTTTGATTTAATAATCTAATTAGAGGATTTAATTATGATATAAAATAAAAAAGGGGACATTTTAGTACACCTCATCTGCACACACATAACTCCTTATTGCAAACAATCTAGGCCTACAGGTATATCACTTTATGGAATAGTTTTTAGACTTTCACATAACAAATACCCCAGTGCTCACCAGATCTCATGCAAAATCCCACTTGCATACAATGAATCTGAAAACTAGACAAATTTTCTAACTCCTCCTATCAACATGAAAGGGAAAATGTTATCATTTATGTATTGGGTGGGATAGACCTCTAAAATACCCCAAATCTCAAATAGACCAGTACCTTATCCAATGGGCAACAGAGTCAAACAGATCACTAAAATAGAAACCTTATGAAATGAGAAAACAACACAGCCTTAATATGTGATTCCTTACATCAAACATACATTGTTTATCAAATTCTACTTACAAATCCACCTGTGTATTTAGCTATGCAATCTCCTATTCAAAGAATTTAATTCTCCCATTGGAAGAGACCTAGAAATAGGAAACACATTGATTAGTATGCAGTGAAAGAAAAAGATGAAATACCCTTGATATCTCAATTCATACACACCTGAAAAAGAATCCTAAACTCAGTTATTTCCTTGAAATAACTCTATTGTGAACTCACAATAGAAAAACTAAAACACCCTTGATGCTTTAACCAATAAATTTCAGGAACAAATGGAGACAATTTTGATAATAGTATAACAATGTTGAAAATTCATTCAAAAGCTAGAATATTACAAGAAAAATTATCATCTAAGACCAGAAAGGAATTAGGAAAAACACCCTATATGAAGAGAAGAGGGTCATATTTATAGTAGGATCCACTCATGGAACTAGTCCAGAAAAGACCACAGAGAATTTAGACTGCAAGATTTTTTCCCGAGACTAGAACTCTCCACCTCTACAACAATGGAGAAGAAGAAGAGATAAAGGCAAAAAAAATCTAGTTATCACAATCTGGCACCTATCAATTCCCATCAAAATATCTTCCACTTCTCCCAAATTAATTTCTTTCTACAACTTCCTCCATCTTTATAGTCACTTCTCCCTCCAAATTTGACTCTTTTAGAATTGATCCATTTCAAACTGCCTTTACCTCTACAAATAGATTTGATTCTGAAATCAAACCTTTACTGCTCTTTCCCACCCAATCAAAATTGAAAATTATCACTGCCACTGGATCCATCATTTCTCGTCATTTCCAATGGTATATTAAATGCCCATATTCTAGTAAAAAATTAGTCTCCAGATCAAAATTCATTTTCACGTTCATGAACAATGCAAATGTCTTGAAAATTTGAATTTATAACATGGTCCAGACTTTAAAATTTTTTAAATCTTTCTGCACATTTAAATTTGAGCGGGCCCACATGTGCCATGTGGTTCCATTTGATTGGCTCAATCAACACCTCATCACCAAGCTGACTGCCACATCACCACCTATGCCACTTGTCACTCAATGATTCCCGATTGTCTCCACCCAGACACTTGACTCTATCTCCTTTGCCATGTCATCAGGTTTCCACATGTCGCTCTATCGCATGATCAAAATGGGTAATTCTCTGAGCACCTTCTCATCATGGAGATGTGACCACCATTGATCTTCGATGTGCATCCCAAGGCACATAACCTACACACTTGCACTTCATCAAAATTTATCTTACCTGGCATGTGGGAGCCACCATTATTTCATTCATCCATGTCATTTCTAGCTGGACACCTTGGGATAAACGCATGCATGGACAATCCTTTGTCTATGTGTCCATTCTTGGACACTAATGAACTGTGTGTTGGGTTATTTGAATGACTTATTTTCCTCCCAGACTGCGAATGTGGGATTATGTTTTCCTTAGCAATATAACTTTACCTTAAAATATTTGTCCTTTAGTACATGTGCAGTTGGCATGCACCAGCTAGGCCCACACATCCAATGACTAGCGACATAGCCTCCTTTGTCTCTTTCTCATCTTTACCTTCTACTCGGGTGCTATTTCTTATAAACTCCTAATCAATATGCAAAAAGTAAAATGTGGGATAAATCTTGTGGATAGCCCTCCACTATTCAAGCCACCTTCATGTTTGGCCTGTGCATCCCTTTCTTTCCTTGCATGACCTATAGGTTGCAAGCCACCAATCTCCTTTCCTTTATTTAGTTGGCACCCTACATTCCTTGCATGCTCCACATTACACCTCCCTACATTGGTTCCTTTTGCAATTAAATTACTGGCATGCACCATTTATAGACTATAAACATCCCACATCATCCTTTACACTTCATAGTTTAATGTGTGATCCAAGACTCAAACACTCCCCATGGACTAGTTGAGTGTGCTTAGAGGACAAAGTCAGAGGTCTGAAATGACATCTCTTTTGCAACTCTTCAGTCTGGTGTCGGTTCCTCATCAGGAATGTCCACCTCAAGCACACCATGGCCTTCCAATATGTTTTGATGCCACTCTTCTTCAAATAATTATGCACCCTCCAAAGACGTGTGTGCACCTTGGATTTGGCATCTTCACATGCCCTCTCACACACTCTCTACAATTTCTTTGTCCCTTACACTTTATGCTAGCCATTTGAGTCCCAAAAACTCACGCACACATAACTTTTCATTTTTGTGGCCTACGCACAATTCCTCTGTGATAATGGCTTTCTGGAAGGGGTTGAATTTTCTATACCAGAGAATAAAAATGTTGATGGAAGCGGGGCCGGTTCTGCCTTGAGGGGAGTTTAAGGAAATGGTCAGCGTAGGACAATAGATTAGGATAAGGAATATGCAGCAAAGCTTAGAAGTTGAGTTCAAGTACATGGAAATTTATACATTAGACATCTCAAATTCCAGGAATGGAATATAAAATGGGACAAATATTTCACTATCTATATCTATGCTATAATTGACACAACACTCAATATTGAAGCTTTCAAAGACAAGAGAGTAAGACTATTATCGACTTAACTCTACCAAGGCAAATTAGTTGGAAAATGGAATGAAGTTGAAGCCTATATATAGAAAAAATTGGTGGTAATCTACGAAAATTGGTGGAGAACATACTCAGCCTTCCCTCTACGCACAACCTTCCATTTCAAATACCAATCATTTCAAAAGTCTTTTCTAATTTGCTAGTAGGCAAGTGCCTTCTTTGCACAGTGGAAATCCATGTGTCACAAACTTCTAGCAACTTCAATCCTTTGACTATGGTGTGTATTATGCTAACCAGCATGCACACAATCCCAAAAATGCATAGCACCATCCACAAACAAGTGTGCACATTTGGTCTCCTAGAACATGAGTGCGTGAATGTGTGACTAAATGCGATAGGCACAAGATTCTTCTATCCACTCAAAATGGCAATCTCTTGATGAAATAAAAAATTTACCCGTCAAAATTTTAATCACAAAATTCAAAAACTATGCCTCTGTAAATCTACCCAATAACACTAACCGGCCTCCAAAATTAGCGTTAAAAACTGATCAAATAGCCCCACAGGAATGCGCCATCAAGAGTACAAGTTCATTTCCATCATTATAGTACATTGGTCAAAGAAGAATTACTCAAAAATATTTGAGCCCAAAGATGTGGTTGAACAAACATGGCCACTAAGAACATTTATCCTGTCCACATTGTCAAACTGTATAAATCACTTCCAGAACAGGCACTTGATACTTTCTAACTAAGATCCTCAAGATCTGAAATCTTGGACACCAATTCATTCCCACATAATGGTAATAAATCCATCATTAGCTTTCTTAGAAGTTCAAAGAGTGAAAACCCATAAAATGCCAAAGTCAGCACATTGGAAACATTCTAGAATAACACAGTGAAATATGCATAAATCTGATTTAGAATTAGCTTAGGAAAGTGACAGGATGGACTGGCAAAGACCCAAAAATATTTAGGCAAGTATACTTCTAGGTTTACAATATGGAAAAACTCTCAATTATGCTTGACCTTGAACCAGGTGCAAATGACAAATCCTCAAAGTAAGCCACTTAGAAATATAGGTAATGCACACTTGGTGACACTTAATAATTTGCAAATGAAATGGCCCTGGAAAATAGGTCAAACGGGTACATGGGGGGCTAAAAATAGGTATGGATACTCTCCCTCATGCTTAAAACATGATGCAATAATCCAAATGTTATGAAAATCAACTGGGAAAAAAATGCACTCCTCCAAAGTGGGCTACTCAATGAAATTCTGGACAGACAATGCAGTTTTTTGGGAAACACCTTCAAATAGAAACTTCAAAAACTTATCAGATCTAAAAATTAGGACCTCAAACCTATTACATATGTCAAATTATAGGTGATAGACACCCTATTCAAGTGACTCATCATGAAGAACAATAGGCTCTATATTCTATGCACCCGAATTAAGCATCTTTCAATGATTTTCAAAGGCACAATTATGATACTTAGATAAAAAATTTGTAAAATATGGACTCAAAATACAATTAGGATTTTTGAGCTCCAACGGGCCACACTTAAGAAATACTCTTAAAAAACTAGTTAAAATTCAATGTAGTAGTTCTAATCTCGCATCTTCCACATTAAGACAAACAAGGAGCACAACTGTCAAATAGTTCAAATCATCTGCACCTATTAAGAAAACAAAGAGAACACCCCCTATCAAAGAGGCCAAGAGGAAAGATGAGGAGAAGAATCATGTAGAAAAGAAATCAGAGGTGAAGAAGAAGGAAGTCAAGAAAACTGTAGAGAGGAAGCCAACTAAGAAGAGAAGATCTATGAAGGAGACGAAGAGTGATGAGAAGAAGAAAGGAGATATGAATAAAAAACTTATAATTGAGGATGATGACAATGAGATCACTAAAAATGATGATGTAGTGAAATAATTGAAGAAGAAAAAGATGATTCTACAACCATTAAAGTCCAAACCCTCTATTGGAGTAGATAAATTAATTAAGAAATTTGTTTTTGATTCAAACAAGCATGGTATGGACCAGTTAATGATGTAGTTAAGATAATCACTTCACATGGTAATCTAAATCCTGTAATAAAATTATGTGATAAGTTTAATAGTGACAAAAGGAGAGTAGTTGAGGAGGTAGTGATCAGATACTTATATATATTTTCAATAAATCTATTATAGAGATTACATCTGAAACACTACAAAGCCTATATAATATTATAGATGAAAGGAAATCATACACAATAGAAGACAACAAGAAACTAAGGGAGAAAGTGTTACTTGATCTCTGTTTGGTCATTGCAAATGAAGAAGCGAAACAAATTCTTAAGGATACAGAGAAAGAAATTAGAAGTAAACATAGAATGCTTGAATTCATGGTGGGCAAATCAAAGGACCTATATGATGAAACTAAAAAGGTAATGTTTCTATTATGCTTCTAGGAAAGATTGTGTGAAATATTTTGTATATCAAATTTTTGGATCATACTCGATGATCCATCATCAGGATAAGAGAGTTTAAGAATGAAAAAAGAAAGATATCAAATATCTTGAAAGTGGTAAATTTGAAGTCATTCCAAAAGATGAAGATTAAAGTACTTGTGCACATGAACTTAGTATGCCAACTATTGATATTCCTCAAGATAAGAAGGTGGAACACCAACAAGAAGTAACTATTGCTACAGTTGATGATGTGGGTGTGACTAAGATACCAATAGTTGAGATTGTGGATGATGTGATGGATGAGGTAGACTAAGTTGATAGTGTAATGGAGGTCCTCAAGAATAGAACATGACAAGAACAACAAGAAGAAAAGGATGGAGAGACAAAGAATCAAAAGGAGATAGAAAAAGAGAAGGAAGTAGAGAAATAAGTGAAAGAGGAAATAGAGAAGGAAAAGAAAGAAAACATTGAAATGAGGCAGCAGGTAGTTTCACCAAAGATAGAATAGGTAGAGGTAATCTATCTTCTAAAAACAATTCTTTCTATGTCTACTGAAGGACCTAATGCAGATATAGGAAGAAAAAATAGAATTATTGATATCATTAATTAAATTCTAGAGGAAAGAGACACTGCCAGAACAATTAAGGAGATGATGGGGTTGGACACAATTGAACTTGATCCTAAATTACCCCAAGGACCAATGGACCTGTCAACTCTCTTCCCAATTAAAAATTTCAAGTTTTTACAATTTTTTGAGGCACAAGAAAAAGTGAAAATGTCAAGAATCCATTTGGAGGAAAAAAAAAATGATTGAAGCATTAGATGTGTTATAGAAGATGCCACCTTTATATGATAGGAATGTTGCAGAAAGCCCTTCTAACCAGTTTAAAAGGTTTTTTGGTGAGGTAAGTTCATAGATTCAATCCTTTGAGAAGGATGTTGAATTTAAAGTAAGAAAAGAAATTGATGAGAGGAGGTTTTATGGTCTCAAGGTTAGCATGGCTTATGACAATGTAGTGTTGAAAAAATGAATCAATAAAATCTATGCTTCTCTAAATGAAGGAGGTAATATCTACAAATCACTACTCCATGTGATAAAATTTATTCATAAAAATGATAAAAAGATTAAGGAGTGTGACAAGAAGATTGAGAAAATTTCTCAAACATTTGATCCTTTAGAAACTTCCACATCTAACCTAGAAGGTCAAGTTGTACCTCTATTTAATAGAACTAAGAATTTGGAGAAAGTAAATGAAAAATAACTAGAAAAGTAAAGGAATCAAGAAGCTTGATGGCACCCAAGATTCAAACATTACTCAATACAAGAAAAGGAGACACAAGAAGGCTTAGTTTCTTCATCCCTGGTCCACATGGAGAAGGAAGAAGAAAAATTATAGTTGTTCAATGGGCATAATTTTGTTTTCAATAGTCTCAAGTGGGGTTGGGACACAAACCTACAATTATTAAAGATAATTTGACTAGATATCTTCTCAATGTTGTAGGTAAGAAGTTTTTGTTTGTACCTATACAGCTTATATAAAGTTATTTTTCATATTTTGACAAAAATTTTGCATGGTAGTTGATCTATTTCTATTGATGTCAAAGTGGGAGTGTGGGAAATTGAAAAAATGTGCACTTAATATATATAGATATATGTATAAGGGGGAGTTATGGATTAATATTTTTGGAGTGTTGAAATTGTGCATATTTTTCTTGTGGGACACTAAATAAATTTTTCACTAAGTGTTTCCATCAATGCCCAAGGGGGAGATTGTTGGAAAGATGGAAAGAGAAACTTAAGATATGAATGATTTTTATCATTGATGGAAATAATATGGTGTTTATACTCTAATTGCACATTCCCAACTTAGTATAATCTCATGCCTAAAGTCAGAAGGAAATTTGACTAAGTACATAGTGAAAAATAGGGTATTCTTCTTGCGTAGTTAGTTTTTGTTTGAAAGTAAATTCCACCAAGATAACTAAGAAGGGGGGGCAGGCCGAGGGGGGGGAGGGGCTAGGTGAATCAATTATCTAAATAAAACAACTTTTATTAACCTTATTATATCTGAAATATGTGATCAAAATAAAAAGAAACTAATAAAAAAAAACCATACACAATGACACGAGATTTGTTAACTAGGGAACCTCTTGATCAGAGAGTAAACCCTTGTGGGGATGGTACCAAAAAAAAGATGTACTAATATAAAAATTCCTTTTGAGAAAATGGACCCTATTAGGAGTCTATAAAATACATTCAGTACATATCAGTCCCTATTAGGAGAATTTGAATCCCTATGAGGAGATTCTAACCTTGTTATGAGTTAAAGAAGATAGAAGGACCCATTGTCCAAACAACTTCAGGGACAAGATCACCGAACACACTATCCAACTGATCTCTGTATTATCCAAATAGAATAATACCAAGTATAACTTATCTCAACAACTTATCTTCTCTCTTTTGACTATGCCAAAACTGCACCAAATGCTTCTCCACACCTCAATACCAGATTTACTCACTTTGCATCACATATCAATCCCTTAGATCACTTATTCTCATTGTTTCACATCCACATATTACATTTTCATTATCTTAATCAAGGAAAACAATCCTTCCTTTATACCATGCTCAATATTTCATAATTAAGTTAGCCAATTAGGCTTAACTAATTACAAAATATAAAACATTACATGTTACATAATATTTCCATAATTACATAAAATGGTCAGCTTATAAACTTAATAAATCTGAACACACATGCAACCTCTGACTATTTTGGCTCATCCAGGTCACCTCCAGAATGCTTTCAACCACTTTATAACTTCACTTGACCAGATTCTATCCCTGTTAGGAGATATAATCTGATTATCACAAACTGCTTCTCAAGAACTCGATCAGAATATAGTTTCCACTAGATTACTTATAACTGATGCAAATACTTGAATTTCCATATGCACTTTTAACCATGATATCAGGACACCATAACAAACATATCCTTAGGTCCTCATAACCTCATTTGCAATACTCTATGTGTGCTAATCAAAACTTTGTCCTCTACTCTGCTAATCTTTAGTATAATCAATGTTAGAGTAAAGTATTAATTTAATTGTGTTAATTAAATTAACTTTACTCCCTTCTTAATATGTTAACTCTTTTGCTTTAGTTGTTTATATTTAAACACACATGCACTAATTGTTTTAAACTTATGCACTAGTTGTTTTAAATATAAACTTGCATGCATTAGTCTTGTAATAATTTAACCAATTATTACATGCACTAGGGTTTTCCTTTCAAGGCTTTAGATCTCCTTTATAAGGATGATCCATTGTATATTTTAATTATTCATTATTTGAGGATATTTTCTTCTTCATTTTTTGAGTCAAACCCTTGCCCTCTTCTTGTCTCTACTTCCTTGTAATAGGTTTTTATCTATAGGTGATCTTCAGGTTTTGTGGATTTGTATTGCTCAAATCCAACATGGTATCAAAGCCTAATTCGCTACAGCTTGTTTGTGTTTGAAGGATTCAGAGTTTAGAAATTTATCTATTTCAGATTAGGGTTTTTTTTTGGTTTTTTTATTGAAATTAGGGGCTCCCTAAATTTTGGTTTACTTTGAGCTCAAACAAACCCCACCGTTGAGCTCGCAGTGACCAAAAACCCCTATTTCAATATAAAACACATCAAATTTGGAGAAATTTGCATTTTGGGGCATTCTTTTGGTACCAGACAGCTTAGCATGCTTCCCAAGGTAGAATTTGTACTATCATGATTCCCAAGGTTAAAAAAATTCTCTATTGTGCACACAAAATGAGACAAAAAATTTATTGTTTGTCACATAAATCAAGAATAAAAAATTGGCATGCAAATCGAGGTAATAATCTGAAATTCTTGGCACAGATCTTGATGTGTGGATGTGATTTTGAATTTAGTTTTTTTGGGCGGTGACAGCCATTTGGCCATCAAATTTAAGCTTGTCATTTGATGAAATCAGCATGCATCATCCTCATTTGCACCATTTTTTGGGCTCTCTAGCGCACCAGTTGGTATTTTGCTCATAACTTGAGCATACAGTGTCAAAATCGGGCAAACGAGATATCACCAGAAAGCTGGTTCCAAGCCCGATGCTCTCATAGAAGTTAATCTAATATTTTTTTTTCATCTAGCTTGTTGTTTTTTCAATCAAATCCAGATTCTCTTTCTTGCATTCCGAGGGGGGATAATTTTCCCAAATTAGCTTTGTTTTTTTATCTAGAAGAAGCGTCGGAAAGCTCTTCTTGACCACCATCCAGATTTCTGCCTATTTTCATCAAAAAAAATTCAAGGTACAAAAGAATCATATCTGAATATTTTTTCTCTTCTCTTGATAAAGCATATCATTCTATGCTTAGGGGTTCGATATTTGGATTGTGGGGGGGTGTTATTTTCTTGTTTCTATCAGTTAAACTAGATATTTATCAAAATAAAAACCCCTTAAAAAAATATGGCCGAGACCTCTTCTTGTCTATAACTTTTGACCCCACATAATTATCACACATGGAAAACCCTGATGACACGGCTTCTCCATTCAAAAGGGCTTTGGTCTTGTCTAGATGCAGTGCAGCCAGTATTACAGGGGCCCTTTGAGAACATGCAGCATTGAAACAAGATGGATGAGGCTATGGGTTTGATTTCTTTATAGGTGTCAGATGGCTTGCAATTTCATCTTGATGGGTGCAATACCCCTCTAGCTATGTAAACCAAGCTAAACACCTTGTTCGGTACAATGAATGAGTCCAAAGCACTTCAAATTGAGGTGGAGCTTACCTCTCTTGTACCTGATTCTTTTCACTCTATTGAGGACTTTCTAATGAATTTTAAATAGCAGAGATCTTTGTTACATGGATGTGGAAAGAAAAAGACTGATAAAGAGTACATTTATCTAATTCTGTCTAAGCTTAGGGGAAACTTTAAGATCTTCTTTCTACCTTTCATTCTACCATGGAAACTTTGTGACCTACATTCACCTTGCCCACTTTTGAGGTGTTATGTGATCATTTGACTAGAGAGAAGGCCAAAATTACTTAGTTGGACTCTCTAACAGGATCAAAGAACCAAGCATTGGTTGCCTAGCCATCCAACAGAAAGCAGAAGCTGAAGTTGAAGCAGATATCATATTCCTCTTCTCAGCACTCTATTGGCCCACCATCTTCTTCTAAGAAGGAGAAATAGAAGACTGAGAGACCTACATGCTCCTATTGTCAGAAGGGACCTCATGATGAATCACATTGTTTTCAGGAGAGATTTGATGGCTATGAGAATAGATTTCTAATTTGCAAGCTCTTCTTCAGAAGAGCACTGTTTCCTCTCCATCCTCTTCTACCTCACAGGGGTTTTCTTTTTAGTCTTCTTCCACATCTTCAACATCTGGATAGGATTTTAGATAGGGTCATGCATTACAGGCATCCATTGCATCCCCTTTACAGGTCCCTTGGATACTGGATTCATGTGCTTCTCACCATATGGCATCTTCTCAAGGGGTCTTCTCTATTGTTGAGGCTTCTCCCATTCCTCATATTCTCATGGGGAATAACACTATCCTAACAGTCTGCGGGAAAGGTTCAGTAGGCATTCAAGATGGCACATTCAATGATGTATTGTATGTTCCATCTCTTTCTGTAAACCTTCTCTCGATTTATCAGATTACACATAGTGGATCAGGGAAGACAGTTGAGTTCACTGGAGATTCAGTTTTCATTCAGGATAGTGTGACAGGAGGCATTGTTTCTAAAGGGATAGTTGATCATTCCACCCATCTCTACACCTTCTCACGCTTTGGTCCACCATCTCCATTGTCAAAGAAAACTCTCCTCTTTTGCGAGAGAATCATGTGGTACATTCAAGTCACTTGAACCTTTGTATTGTTCTTGAGATCACTACTATGACTGCCACACCACATCCTATTGAGGTCTTCTCTCTTCAGTAGGATTATTCTTCAGCACTGCTTGACCCTCCAGCTCCATTCAATGAGCCATCAGGTGCACTTTTTGAGGATTCTATGGAGGACATTCATCTCCTCCTTCATGACAGTGTCAGCACACCTGTCACACCACCTACATTGGGGATTCCCTTTCAGGATCCTCGTGTTTACTCCTTTGAGCATCAACTCGGCTTTCCAGTGACACCTCATATTTCAAGGTTATCTCTTCAGTGTCCACTAACTTTCACTCCTCTGGATTGGAGTCACAATGGTTTTTTCATTGATCCAGGGATTATTTCATTTTGGGGGGGATTTGGAGCCTCGATCCTCTCTCATGGGGGGGTTGGTAGCACACATTGTACTTATGGCTTTGAGAGAGTCTCTTGAAGTCATTTTTTTTCTTTTTCTTGTCTTTATATCTCTCTTTGGAGTTGGGTTTTTTTCCATTGGGTTTTCTTTATTTCTCCATTTTACAAAGATTTGGTTGTGCTGGGTACCTCATCAAGCCCTATTGTCGGGACCCATTTTTTGCTTTCAGCACTGTAGTTTCCTTTTCTTTCTTCTTACATTGTTTGTAGCTGCATTATTTCTCATCTTAAGGGGGGGTGTTAGAGTAAAGTATTAATTTAATTATGTTAATTAAATTAACTTTTCTCCCTTCTTAATATGTCAAATCTTTTTCTTTAGTTGTTTATATTTAAAAACACATGCACTAGTTGTTTTAAAACTTATGCACTAGTTAATTTAAATATAAACTTGCATGCATTAGTCTTGTAATAATTTAACCAATTATTACATGCACTAGGGTTTATCTTTCAAGGCTTTTGATCTCCTTTATAAGGATGATCTATTGTATATTTTAATTATTCATTATTTGAGGATATTTTCTTCTTCATTTTTTGAGTCAAACCCTTGCCCTCTTCTTGTCTCTACTTCCTTGTAATAGGTTTTTGTATGCAGGTGATCTTCGGGTTTTGTGGATTTCTATTGCTCAAATCTAACAATCAATATGTTGACATCAATGACAAACATAGTCATGAATGCAACATGTGAATACTCCAAAAATGCTAGAATACTCCCCTATAGGACATATTCAACATTCATGCTAACAATCTTTCCCATTGGCACTGATGGCAACATAGATGAAAAATATGTAGGTTCTATGAATACCAAAATGTAACTCTGTTGTTGTTTCTTTAACTTTTCAAATCCTCTTCATCAATTATTGAAAATGTTATTCATGTATACTTCTCCCCCTTTGACATCAATGACAAAGGAATCATGATGTCAGAACTATCTTATTGCTCAAAAAGTTTTAACCAACTCAAATGTCCAAAATACTATTTGAAAATACCTTTTACCAAGATTTCTTCATGACTCAGCTCAAAATACATATACTCCCCCATAGAGGAAGCATCAACATACAATCCATAAAGATAGTGCTCTGTACCACTAGACTAATGCAACTTTCTGCATCACTACTCAAAAGTAGGTTAGGGAATAACCCCAAGCATACCTCTCAAATAATCAAATATATCTTTAGGTAAAGGCTTTGTGAAGATATATGTTATCTTCTCCTTTTTTCTGATATACTCAAGTCTAACTTCTTTCTCAAAAAATTTCTCTCTCACAACATGATACTTTATCTCTATATCTTTTGTTTTAGAATGTAATATCAAGATTCTTAGACATACTTATTGTACTTGTGTTATCATAATGTATGATAACATGCTCATTAAACTTAATTCCAATATCCTTCAATATTTGTTTCATCCATATTATATGATTACAATTATTTGTTGTTGCTACATATTCTACTTCTATTGTACTCTGTGAGATACAATTTTGTTTCTAAACTTAGCCGAGAAACCAATCTTCCTCCAAGAAAAAATGCTCCACCACTTGTACTCTTTTTGTCATCCAAACTACCTCCCCAATCTGCATCTATATATCCACATACGATAAAGTCATTTGATTTATCATACCACAACCCATAATCAATTGTACCTTTTAAATATTTGAATATCCTCTTTACTCTTGTATAATGGGATTCTTTAGGATCATCTAGAAATCTCGTAACAATTTCAACTTTCTGTGCTATATCTGGTCTTGTGTGAGTTAGATATTGCAAACCTGTAATCATAGATCTGTACTTCCTTTTCTCAACTATAGGAGTAGTGAAAACTTTAGTGGTGATTATTTTCCAATTGGCGAATGTCGCCTATCGGCAACCCATGATTTGGTGATTTTTTTACCCATATGGGAGCGACCCTATCACCCTGCATTTATTAAAATTGGGTCCAATGCCTGGGTCTGTCGCCTAGCGGTTTATTAATTTTTGTCCATTTCTTTCACATTATCACTAATGGCATATATGTTTTGTCCACGATATATTTTTATCATTCACCTATAATTTCTAAGTGGCCACAGATGGGCGGCCTATATTTTCCAATAGTTATATATATATATATAGGCAGCCTGAACTTCGCCATCCATTTTACGGACACGTGTCTCAAATCGATGGGTTTTTTTCCACCTTTATTAATCAATTATGGTATTGGACGACTCATAATCACCTAGGAAATAACAAAAGATGTGTTATAATTAAGTGAGCTTCGCCAAATATTTGGACACCGACCTAATACCTCTGCCCAATTCGCCAACAAAGATTTGTATAAATACATTCATACATCAATGTTATCGTACATAATTTGAATCAATTCAATTTGATTGATAGTGAAGTTCAGATTGTTGAGTCTTGACTACTTTGGCGAGTCATGACTGCAATTGAATTTGAGGCAAAGGTTAGTGATTATTATTCTGTGACTATGTAAACATTGTATATTATAGTTCTATTGCCATTTGTCACTTCTTCAACAACTACAAGTAAATATTTTTTTTACATTTTTTTTTCACTGGTAGGCTGGTAGCCTTTATTTCATTGAAGAATCAAGATGTCAAACAAGAATCAGGGTAAGGCTCCAACATATGGGCTTGGGGAAAGCCAAGAGAGGCCTACAAAATGCAAAACCTTATCATCATACTTTGGTCATGGTGTTGGAAATGTTTCTGGCCAAAATCAGGAAGCTACTTCATCACAAGAAGATTTTCAAGATTCACAACCTTAGGCTGAACCTACATGACATATTGAAGAAGTCAATGAACCTGATATCTCAGATCAAAATGAACTTGAAGAAGATTTTCAATTAAATACCCAGAGTAGCCATAATGATATAATTGACTTGGATGAGACTAAGAATGTCACAGAAGATGATGTTGTAGGGAAGAAAAGAAAATACAAATCAAAGAATGATAGAATGTGTGATTTGTAGAGGAATTTTCAAGTAGAATGGGTGTCAAAGTATCCATTCATTGAACCAGTGGATAATCCAATTGAAGGGGAGCCTCCGGTAGAATGCAGATGTAAGTTTTGCAGCTAGATAAATAAGAAGGAAAAGAGGTTGCAGCTAAAAATTGACACCATAGAGAAGCATATGGGTAAAGTTTACAAAAAGAAGACCATAGATGGAGTTCAAAAATCAGTGATAAGATGGAAAACAAAGGAGGAATCTCAGCATGTTAGGAATGCAGAATTATATGAATTTCAACATAATATAAAGACGAAGCCTGGTGAAGTTAAAGGCTCTATTGAAGCTTGTTTTGGAAAAGCATTGGAAGTAGAACTAATGGGAAAAGTTTTTTAGTTAAGTGTTGTGTTTAATATTTTGAGAAGAGGGAATCCTATGATAGACTACCCATAATTAAGTGCTTTATTACACTTTCTAAAAGTTTGTAACTATCCTAATAGTTACTGGTCAGTAAACAATGGATGGGAATGGGAAAGTTGTCTTGCCAAGGTTGAAAAAGAGGATCTGAGGGAAAAAATTAAAGAGTCAAATTTTATTGCATTGTCTTTAAATGAGGTTACAGTAGTAGACAATAATTCATGGGTATGCACGCATGTTTATACTGTACAGAATTTTGTTTGCCAACCTCATCTACTAACTGTTGCTAAAATGAGAGATAATGCAATAGTGGAAAATTTATTTGAACTAGTAAAGAGTTCTCTAATTGAATATGGAGGTATAAATGACATGACCATTGCCAAAAAGTTGGTGTGTGTTGGAGCAGATCAAGCTTTAGTAATGCAAGGTCATAGGGGTGGTCTATGCACAAAGATACAATCTTCTTGTGCACCCTACGTTACTCCCATTCACTACATGGCCCACAGAATGAATGTAGCTTTTGGAATTGTCAGCAAGCATCATCCTATACAAAAAATTGAAGCTTTAATCAGAGAGCTCTACCAATACTTCTGTCAAAGTTAGAAATGATTGAGGGAATTTCAACACTTTACCGAAGGACTAACCAATGTGAACAAGCTTCTTAAGGATAATGATACTAGATGGATATCTTTGGATGGACCAGCGCATCAAGTTTTTTCAGAATATCAATCATTGCTTGGTCTAATGAACTCAAGTCATGACGAAGCAGGGCAACCAAAATTTATTTTGCTGCTGTCAATGTTAAGTAATGTAGACATTGTTAACATTAGCAGGTATTCTCCCCATGCTTGAGGAAATGAGAAATTTAATGAAAAAGGCCCAACAAAGAGCTATGTATATTGTAGAATATGCTTCACTACATAAATTGACATGCGTGACACTTGATAATCTCTATCAATTATGTGTCAATGATGTAAAATTTTTTAGCTAGCTAAAAATATAGATTTGGACAATCCTGATAACTTTTTAAAAATTGGTTCAAATGGGGAGTTATGTGTAGAAGTTCACAGAGTTGAGATACCAATGCACTACTTTGCCAAGATTGAGTCAGAGGAACCAGGAAAAAACCCTAGGAGGTGAGTATCAAGTATTAAAAGGGAAGACTTTACCAAGATCATTAAGATTGTAATAGCTTCTGTGAAGCACATTGCCTATGATCTTTCCTCACATATTAGAGCAAGATTCCCTCTAGTCAAACTACTTGAATCCATGGCTATTGTGTTTCCTCGATATTGGAGT
Source organism: Chamaecyparis obtusa (assembly GCA_027943335.1). Taxonomy (NCBI): domain Eukaryota; kingdom Viridiplantae; phylum Streptophyta; class Pinopsida; order Cupressales; family Cupressaceae; genus Chamaecyparis; species Chamaecyparis obtusa. The sequence continues at coordinate 77,389 of BSBK01009969.1, forward strand.
ATGAACAATCTGAAAGATTTTAAAACTAGGCTACTAACTTTGATAGATCATTTCTACAAAACCAAAGAGTTAAATGGAGTAACTCTAAATGGAATTTTAGATGGAAATTGTTTGAGAGAGAAATCAGGTCATTTTTCACTGACAATGAGGGAACAATATAATATTATGCAAAACCCTTGTGAAGATGGATCGATATCAAGGCTTTGGAAAAATCTAGCTGAGAGCAAATTGTTGACTGATTTAATATTAGAATATTTCAAGCTTACTGATTTATGTCTGACCATGATATTGGGGTCGGTGGAGGATGCGAGAGTTTTTAGTGCTTTGGGATTCCTAAAGTCAAAGCTAAGAAACAAACTAGACAAGAATCTGGAAAATTGCTTGAGGCTCTATACATCCAGGTATGAAGTCAATACTTTTCCTTAGGAAAGGGCACTGAAATTGTGGAGGAAGAAATGTCAGAGAAGAGGGTTGGGAAACATTTCAAACCAAAGTGGGACTAGGAGTGTGAATGCCAGAGACAATGATGTCATTGACTCATGTATTGGTACTGGTATTGCTAACGGTGAACATCAATTAAGCAGTGGTATGCAGAGTGAAGAAAACATATCGAAGAACCAAGGAAGCTATGAAGTTGATGGCGCTGAATCCAATGATCTCAATGATGATATGATGTGGCAGCTTGAAGTTGAACCATTGTAGAAGTAGCAGGTCCTAGGTATTTATTAAGCTTTTTCCTAAAGTCTACTGTCAGTTTCTATATCTCATCATTAATCATGCATAATAGCATATTCCAATGTCAAAAACATGAATGTGGTTGATAATGTCATCAAGATTCAATTGCATAATTAATAATGGTTTTCATTTGCATTATTCAACTCATATGGTACAATTCCTGTAGATTTTTCATTATTTGTTTTGACAACATAGCAATTCATATGTTACAATTCTTAGAGTTAGAAATACTGATTCTCATTAATTTAATTAGTAATTACAAATATGATACAATGTAACAATTCATTCATTAATACTAGTAAGAACACAACTCTGTGATTCTATTTACAAAAGTCAATGACTCAATACCCATTGGCAATTTGGCACATTGCCCAATTTCAATTTCATTACCTTAAGCCAATGACCCTGAATTCCCTTTTATAGAAACAAGGGAGCAACAACAACTTTAGGTCGATTTTCCTAATGTGAAGTGAGAAGTCTCAAAATCTAAATCAGTAAGACAACTACAAGTCTACAACATATCTACAACTTTAGTTGTACATTTCTACATTTGATAGGCTAGTTTAGTAAATTAGCATTGGCAATAGCATCTGCAAGACTGCAACAATCATCTTGTTCAGAAAATAAAGTTCAAACTTGTTACTTTAAACTCAATTCTAGACTCTAGTATTTAGGATAATATCAAAGATATATACTAAAGATATAGAGATGATTGAAACTGAAAGTACTTTCATATACTATGATTGATGAGATCAAGATGATTCTGTAAGTTTCTTTAGTATGCTCCATTCTTCATCGGTTGGAAGGGAAAAATTTGTCATGTTATAGTACATGAACTGCAACCTTGTTAGCCATCCATACTTGGAAGAGTGAGTTGAAAGAAATGTTCCTTCCATTACAGCATTCAAATTTGTGAATGTTTTGATGCACTTTGCAATGCCTTCATAAGTTCTATCCTGAGGAAGGTTGCCTAAATCAGACGTCACTGTGTCCTCCAATTTTTTTTATAAGCTTCTCTTCCAACAAAATTCATTGATGAGTAATCAGGACTAGGACCTGGTAAACCAAGAGATATCAATTTGGTTGTTTTACTATTCATCTTGGCGAGCTTTGGCCCGAATAAGGCAACAGTTTCTTCTACTTCTATTAGTTTCTGACATTTTTGAAAGATAGATTTCACCTTTATTGTTGCACCAATGCGGTCCTGAATTCCCTTGCTTACCAAATGCCTGTCACTACTTCTATTGATTTCTTGCATAATCTACTTTGTAGTTTTCTATCTCTGACAAAAAAAATTGTTCTTCTCAATGTGCTCTTTTAGCTTCCCAAAAACATCTATAAGAGTTTCATTCAATTCAAACCAATCACACAACCTATCAGAAGACATCTTTATTTGGCCCTAGAAGAATTTTTTTATTTTCTTTTCTGTATTATTTACATGGTCATTCAAGTTGTTTTCATAATTTTAATTGTATTATTTTCCTTCTTTAGGTCTTCTCTCATTTCTGAGAACTGGTGTTCACTATCTTTTCTTATTTTCTCTACTTTCTCTTCCCACTCTTTTGCTTTCTCTTCCCACTATTTTGTTTTTACCCTCTCATTCTCCAATTGTTTTTTTAAGTTATTGGTTTCCTTTCCCGAACTCTCCAAGTTTTTGTATCAACTTAATGAAGAGGCTTTTTCATTCTCAAGTTTTTGTTCGCTCTATTCTAATTTTTCCCTCAGAGTTTTCAGTTCTACATCCATATGTTCTTGCTATCCAATTGCTTCTTTAGAGGATGAATTTTTTATCCTTCTCTCTAATTCTTTGCACCTATTTTCTTCTACTTTCTCATTTACCTTTACATTTTCTAGGTCTGCCTTTAACTTATCTATTGTTCCCTAAAGCTTTCCTTTCTCTCTCTCCAACTTCATCACTGAACTGTAGACCACTTGGTTGGTCATTTTGGACACATTTATCTTGTCCGCATTTTTAATTTTGGATAAATCCATTTGGAGGGTGCTAACTTGAAATTGAGATGGATCTAACTGACTCTCTAGTGGATTTTTATCTCTAGCTGGGGGCATAATAACCATGAATTTCATCATATCTTTATTTGGGTCATATGTGGGAAATAGTCTATTTGTTGTAGTTTGCATCACAAGATACAACAACTAGTTCCATCTTCATTGTCTTACTCTGTTGTCTATTTCTATTTTTTGATTGTTCATAGTTAGTTACAAAATCATTGTAATGAAAATCAGGGTTTTGTGACACAATTGAATGTTTGAATGGTGAAATAGCCCTTGCACTGAGGTAGGAGCTTCCACCTATGTTGCCTATGGTGCTACTAATTACACCATGAGGATTAGCAACACCCTAACCCATTACAAGTGGAGTTTTTGGACTGTTATGAGCTTGAGGGTTTTGTTCTGAAGGTTGGGAAATTATTGGAGTCACAGTCACCATTGGCATTGTTGTACCAATACTTGTCAAAACCTTTTGCTTCTTTACATTTCCTTCATCTTTAGGAATAATTATTTTTGTGTCTATATGTAATGTCCTTTTCAAACCACTAGTTGTAGTTGTACCCATGATATCCATAGCTTTGGGAGTGGCAATTGATTTAGATTGAATCTGAGTGCTTGGAACAAATGGAATTGATTGAGTTGATGATTTTAATGATTGAAATCCAACTCCAAGCCCAAGGCCTAGTTTCTCACCATGTTTTGGTGGAGCTGCTAGGTCAGGTACAGACCAAACCCCTTGTCCACTAGGACCCAAACCACCAAAACCTTGGTAGCCCATTTTTTCTATAATATATGCCCCTTTGGTATATTGATCTTTTTTGGATGCATCAACTCCTCTACTAATTGAATATACTTTACTGGATGTGGGATTCACGCTGGATGTGGGATTCACAAAATCCTGGTCCTGGTCATCGTCATCACCGTGATATGCTTCAGCTGGATGCTCCTTATTCCACAATTCATTAAACATTGTATCCTCTTCCACGTCATAAAGATCTACAGAGGTCTTTGACTCACCAAGATTCTTCCTCATTTCCCAAGAATTAGAAATTTTGGTTTGAGTCCAATTATCATCAATACATTCATTCATTAGCTCTTTTGGAATAGATTTTGTAGATGGTTGAGTAGCTTTCTGGTAGAAATTGGATGATGTCATACTCATGGCCTTTTTCCTTTCTTTTTATGCAATGCCATTATTTTTTATGACAATTCCTGTATTGACATATTATTTTCAGCAACATATTTCTCCATCTCTTTTTTGACCTCATCCCAGGTCTCCATGTTTTTAAATTTTTCAATTAGTGGCATACTTTCATGTTGACATTTGTTTGCAGAGTTCCCATTCTCTCTAAGCTTTGTTCCAGTTATGTTGAGTGGATCATACTGCCAGTGACTATCAACATCAAAGCAAAAAATTGAAAAAAAGGCTTATGCCACTTTGAATCTTCTTCTCTCAAATGTGAACCCTCCAAGTGAGAAAGGCAACGAAGGAAATATCATTTTCTTTTGCTGACCATTAAAGAGTACATCTATGCTCTCCATCTATCGTACATATTCCAATGCAAATACACTCTCTGTTACATGTATTGGAAGTTTGTAGGGTTCTACCACTGAACCGTAAAACCTTAACATAGTGTAATCTATCATTAAGTACCAGTCAACCAATTGTAATTGACTTCCTAGTTGAATGCAATTTCTACAAGTAACAGGCATTCTAGGCATCAGAGTGCCTATAATTTTATGGTAAATTGGTGCCAAAAATAAGTCTACAAAATTGTTGTAGTTCATTCTATTATCAATCATCCTTATCTAAGGTGTCCACTCATATATTGGATTTTGGCCCTAACTGCAAAGCTTGTTTGTCTGAAATACTGCAAAATGCTTTGCTAAGAGAAGATAGCACAAGTAGGTTGTGAATCTAAATGTCTTCTGTGAACCTCTTTGAATCATTAGTAATTGATCTTTCATGCAACGAAAAATGTTCTCAATAAAATAATATTTTACTAGTTCTTTTTCAAAATGAATGTGAAAAAGCATTTCAAGAATGTTGGCACCCACTTGTTTGTTACTATCCAAACCCAAACAAAATGCTAGCAAGGAAATACTGTCCTGTGCCCATGGCACAAAAATATCATAATCATAAGGAGGCTTATGATCTGGACTCGAACTATAACCATTTTTTATTCCTTGATATAAGAATCTCTTTGTGTTATATCTAACTTTTCATAATCCTCTGCCAGCTTTCCTAGGTCAATGTGCACATTTGAGTTTTGTTGTTGAAACCCTAGGTTCAATAGACTAGTAAATTCACTCTCGATTATGGACAAAATTACCTCTTGAGTATTTTTATTCACAATTGCTTTTCTATTTTCATCATAATTTTTAGTGCAGACCATGACAATTTTTGGGCAAGGGAATACTTGAGGTAATGCCATGTGTGCCAACCTAGCAACCCATGATCTAATTTTATTTTCTGTTCTATTTATCACAGGGTTAAATGAAAAAAATTTGAAGCCTTATTTGGATCATTCCACATGTTTTCAAGTGAAAATCTAATTTCCATTATTCCCTTATTTCCATGAATAACATGATCATAAATATCATGGAATAAATCAATGAAACCTAGTGTTTTAAGCAGATTGTGGAATTTCAGTAATTGACTTGGCCTTTTAATCATAGTCTTATTCTTGATATTTTTTTTGCCCATTGTGGTAAGTTGGTAAGTGGTATCACTATTTACTCATAGGAAAATTCAAATATTTATACACAGAAACAAGCCTACAATTTACAAGAGTGATTCAAAATTAAACCCTAACAGGCTAATTTTTTGTATATAATATAAATAGTAAAGTTGTAAATCAAGACATTTGAAAAATTTAAAATGCGGGACGTAGGTGTTCAAGATTTTAGTAGCTACACTTACTCGCTAGTTTCGATTTTTGTAGACTATGAGTCTATGACTAGGAATAGAGCTAAGAGACTTTGTTGCTTTCCTCAACCTAGAAATTTAGCATTCATAAACCCTTTCTAAATCCACAGACTACTTATACTTATAAATGAAAAATTAGATTGGAAACTAGAAAGTGAAACTTAATTTTAAAGCATCAAAATTGTACAATCTACAGTCATCACCACTCACCTGATAGCTCAGGCTGACTCACCTCATGAGTCAGACGTGTCACCGATCACATCATCATTAAATGGCATTGTTGGTAGGACCATGTGAGACTGTGAGTGGAACATGTTACGTGTTTAGTGACACATGTCATGATTCCAGAATGGGTTTGAAAAGATGGGGTTGCTTTTCCCTTTCATCCTAAAATATAACTTCTGTCGTTGATCTACAATAATCCAATGGTCATAATGGTGTTGTGTGCCTATGGTGGCCTCAGGCCCCCATGGGTCCCATTAACTCACCTGACAGCTGAGTCACCTCATAAGTCAGACATGTCACATCATCATCAAATGGCATTGTTGGTAGGACCATGCGAGAATAGACTGTGAGTGGAACGTGTTACGTGTTTAGTGACATGTGTCATGATTCTAGAACTGGTTTGAAGAGATGGGGTTTCTTTTCCCTTTCATCCCAAAATAAAACTTCAGTCATTGATCTATAATAATCCAATGAACATAATGGTGTCGTGTGCCTATGGTGGCCCCGGGCCCCCATGGGTCCCATTAACTCACCTGATGGTTGACTCACCTCACGAGTCAAATGTGTCACTTCATCATCAAATGGCATTATTGGTAGGACCATGCGAGAGTGGACTATGAGTGGAACATGTTACGTGTTTAGTGACACGTGTCATGGTTCCAGAATGGGTTTGAAGAGATGGGGTTTCTTTTCCCTTTCATCCCGAAGTCCATTGTACATCGTCAATTTGTGCTCATCCAATGGTAGTTATTTGCAACAGACATTGTTAAATGTTATAATGTTATTTTTTCCTTTATAAATATTAATTAATAATGGATAATAAGTTAATAACATTTAAAGTTATTTAATTGAATAGTAACAATTTTAGCCAATCAAATTTGAAATGCATTATTTTTTTAATAATATTACATGAACTAATAAATTTTAGAGGCCGGAGGTAAGGTTAGTGTTTAGAGATAACGAGATTTCTATGGTTGCTGATTCACTAGGTCTCCCAAACATGAGTTAAAGTAATATTTTTTATTGATTATATAGTACACTTAATGTTAAAATGATATTTTTATTGATTATAACTTTAACATTGATAATTATAATTACATATAATTGTCATACCTTATAATTAGAAAACAATAAACTCTTTCTGTAACCTTATTAATTCATTTGTTTGTCAAATTGATTATATAGTATTCTTAAAGTTAAAATGATATTTTTTATTGATTATAACTTTAACGTTGATAATTATAATCACAGATTCACATATAATTCTCATACATTATAATTACAGTACCATAAATTCTTTCTCTAACCTTATTAATTCATTTGTCCTTCAAAATTCTATAAATCTTTCATATTAAATGTATGAGTGTATGAATTTTGACAGGTAAATTTACCCAAACTTAATATCAATACTCAGTGATAACTGATAAGACATTTCTTTTATTAACTACAACTGTGATACATCATACATGTCTAATACGTAGATAAATCATAAAGCAAGTGCAACTAATTAAAATATTACAATCACAGTGATAGAGAAGTCTAAGAACTATTTTTGTAGAAATTGAAATGAGCTAAAGCTTGCAAAATTTTCATTGTTTTCTTTTCATAAAATTATTATTGCATAAACATTGTCTAGTTCCACTTCCAGAACAAAGAGAAACCTACTATAAACAAAAAAAACCATAAAACAAGGTATGTTTTTATAAAAAAAAACCACTAGTAGACTAGTAGTCCACTTTGAGTACAATACTACAAAAAGAAACCTACTATAAACAAAAAAAAAAACCATAAATGACTACGAGGTATGTTTTTATCAAAAAAAATTAAAAAACCACTAGTAGACTAGTAGTCCACTACTGATTTTCCACTTCAGCTCCATCTATGTAGAATTCTCCAGAGAGGATTAAGTACAAGAATTCATCGAGCCACCCAAATTGCCCCGCCTGAGCCTCCTCTTTATGAAGCATAAACCATTTTTGGAGAAAATCCATAGCAATCAGGGCCCATTTCCTATGGCGCTTATACTGCCCAACATTCAGGCCCAAAAGAAAAGGTTGCATGGCCACATTCTAGCCAGGAGAAGCTTGGGTATTTCACTTGCCCAAGGGATCCCCACCCCTATTTTTGTGAGCACGAAAACATTAACGTTGTCCCCCAGGTATTCTTCTTTAAAAACCCTCCTTAGTAGCATTAACATGTCCACCTTCTCTCCTTTGAGGTTGAGAAGAGATGCCAAAAAATGGGACGTAATGTCTATGTTGACCCGGTGCCTATCTTCATTGTTCAGAAACTCTTGGCCTAGCACCATTTTCACAGCCTCTATTACGAAAGGCCCACCCTCCTTACAAATAGATTCTAAGGTTTCATCAGAAAAGGAACCCAAAAAGGCATTTTGGGCCTCCTTAGATGTGTATATAAGCCTAATTGGAGTGTTCATCTAAAACAATAAAACTTCAGAAAACTTAAAAACAAATTATTTGCAAAGTACAAATTACAAACCCTAAACAAAAAAATTATCTAGCAAAGGCCAAAGACAAATCGATGAATAATGAAGCTAGATCATCTAATTAGCCCTTGAATTCTTGATCGTTACTTAGCAATAAATTATTCTATCTTTAATGGTATTAAATCCATTGTCCTTAACATGCCTCTAAATCTTTCATGTAAATCTTTCCCCTAAATGCATGCGTGTGAGAAATTAAAATTTTGGACTTAATCTTTCATATCTGGCAGTAAATCTTTCCCATAAATGCAAAAAATGTCAGATATTGGTTATAGCGTCTGTACAAATTTGGAATTTTGGAAGTGGTGTGTGTCTACTCTGCATGACAAGTAAAAGAATGTTGCTTGTCACTGACAAGACATTTATTGCTTACCGTGTTAAGAGGTTACAAGTTGCACTATAGTAATAGAACCGTGAATATCGATACCAACATGTGTACACTGTAGTCTGCAGACAAGTAGCCCTTATTTGATATGTGTTAACATTCTAGAGACTTCCTCCACAACTCTGTTTCCTTCAAGAAATTGGGGCCGAAATTAAACTTCAGCCATGGATCTTGGATCATCGAACAGTCTCAAATAATATATTTAATGTATGTATGTTAGGTATGTTAGTCTAAGGTATTATAACAAAATATTTCCCATCTTTTGAAAATCACCAACAAAATATTTTTTTTCCATAATTAATAAACGATTAGCCAATAAAATAAATAAATTTTCAAACAGTACATAAAATTCGCCAATACAATAATTTTTTTACCCTTCACAAGAATATCATTCGCCTCATATATTATAATTTTTTACTTCATAAGAAAATTATTTGCCTCAAATATTATAAATTTTTACTTCAAAAGAAAATTATTCGCCTCATATATTATAATTATTTACTTCAAAAGAAAATTATTCGCCAGCAATTTGTGAAATTTTCATTTGGTGGGGAAAAAATCGCCAATACAAACAATGAAAAATCATGGATTTAAAAAAAATTTCTCCTGCATTAAAACAAATTCCCCCCTAAAATAATGTACAATTCGTCAGAATTTTACACATTTTCCAAAAAGGGGGTTTCTTAAAGTTATCCCTATATAGGAGTCTCATCTTTGCTAGATAACTTATGACTAGTTACCATAGGTGTACCAATAGGCTTACAATTTTCTATACCAAATCTCTACAATAAGTCTTTTAGATACTTATTTTGAGATAAGAAAATACCATCACTTTTCTGGACAATCTATAAACCCAAGAAAAATTTCATTTCTCTAGTCATGCTCATCTCAAATTCTCTCTTCATTTCATCAGCAAATTTATCACTTGCCTCATCTTCTCCTCCAAAGATTATATCATCAACAAAATTGACAACTATCAGTAGACTATTCTCTATTTATTTTAGATATAATTTATTGTCTACAATACCTTTAGTAAATCCTAATTTTGCCAAATATTTATACAACCTTTCATATCAAGTTTTAAGTGCTTGCTTTAGTCCATATAGTGCTTTATTCAAGTTACAAACCATGTCTCCTTCTTGAGTCAAAGGAAAACCATCTGGCTACTCAATGTATACTTCTTGTTCTAATTCGCCATTCAAAAATTTTGACTTCACATCCATCTAATACACTTTGAATTTCTTATAAGCTGCATAGGCCAAAAACATCCTTATTGCTTCAATTATTGTAATAGGTGCAAATGTTTCTTCATAATTTATACCTTCTTGCTGTGAGTATCCTTTACATACAAGTCTTGCTTTGTTTCTTACAACTTCACCTTGTTCATTTATCTTATTTCTAAAAACCCATTTAGTTCCAATAATATTTTTGTTCTTAGGTCTGGGAACCAATTCCCAAGTCTTATTCTTCTCAATCTGATCCAATTCTTCCTTCATTGCTTGAATCCAATTATCATCTTTACAGGCTTCATCTGTAGTCTTAGGTTCAATTTGAGAAATCAAACATAACTATTCATGTACCTTATTTCTTGTCATAACTCATTTTTTCTTTTCTTCCAATAATCTGATTAGCAAGATGATCCCTTATCAGATTCTTATTAGGTGTTACTGTTTCAACTCTTGCTTAAATTCTAGGTTTAGATCTTGGTTCTTCTCTTTGTTTTTCATCATGGATCTCATTCTACAAATCATTGTTAGTTTCATAAAATAACTCAATATTTTCTTGATTAGTTTTAGGATAGATTTCTTCATATGAAACATAATCAAGTACTATTTCCTAAATCCTAAACTTTTCATCCACTTTGACATTTGCACTCTAAAAAATAGTCTTAGTTCTCTTATTAAAACATCTATAAGCTTTTCTTTTTAATGAATAACCAAGGAACATACCATCATCACTTCTCGGATCAAACTTACCAGTGTCATCATCTCTCTTAATGTAACACTAACTTCCAAAAATTTTGAAGTATTTTATTAATGGTGCATGTCCAAACCATAATTCATAAGGGGTCTTGTTCGTATCTTCTCTGATCTACACTCTGTTTATTGTATATACTATTGTATTTATTGCTTCTCTCCAAAATATCTTTGCTACATCATTCTCAAACAATATAGCTCTTGATGGCTTGATTACTGACTTGTTTCTTATTTCAACAATACCATTTTTCTTGGGTGTTTTAGGGGATGAAAGTTGCCTCTTAATGCCATTCACTTCACAAAAAGTATTAAATTTATTTGAAGTTTAAATTCTCCACCTCTATCAGATCTTAAACATCTAATCTTCATTCTTGATTCATTCTCAACTCTATTCTTAAGCAATCTAAACTTTTCAAATGTTTCTGACTTTTCTTTATGAAATGATAGCCACATCATCCTAGTAAATTCATCAAAAATAATCATAAAATACCTTTCATGATAGAATCCTCTTGTTCATGTAGGACAACTGAGATCTATATGAACAATCTCCAATTTGTTATTATGGTGAACTTCTTGCTGGGAAAAGAACTTCTCTTCTATTTTTCCATAACACATTCCTTGCACACCATGTTGGTAGGTTTCACAATTTTAGGAAAATATCTTACTATTAATGTAGTACTTTCTTTCGCAATGTTATCAAAGTTTATGTGACAAAACGTTTTGTGTCATAACAAATTGTCATCAACTTTAGCAATCAAACATGTTATCTTAGTAGGATTCAACTGAAATACACTACCTCTGGTTCTTGCTCCTGTTGCAATCATCTTACCATTCTTATCCTTGATCATACATGTCTTTTCAGTAAACTAAAATTGATATCCCTTGTCAACTAACTGTCCAACACTTAAAATATTATGTTTTAATCCATCCACAAAGTAAACATCATCAATGTTAGTATTTCTATCCAGAGTAATAGATTATATTCATTTTATTCAGAAAGATGCATTGTTCCCAACTCTAACAATTCCTCCAACATAGTTGTTAAGCTTTATAAAATTATTCACATCACCAGTCATATGATGTGAACAGCCACTATCTATGATTCAATCGATTTTCTTTTCAACATGTGATACTAAAGATTTTTCTTCTTTGGCTTCTTTTTCAAGATTTTCTTTTTTTATTGCAACAAATCCCATATCATCACTTTCATTATCACTCTCACTTAATAATTTCTCAATACTAGCTTCAAATTATTCATCATTAGCATAATAAAATTCTTTAAGTATCCTAGTCTTAAAGTTCTTATATTTCTTCACTCTCTTAGGACATTTAGAGGCAATATGACCATATTCTTGACATGTCCAACATTTAACGATTTTCTTACCTTCTGGTTCTCTTTTCCCAAGAAATTCAATTCCTTCTTCAACGTTTCTATCTTCTTCAGTCTTACATCTGTTGTTACTAGCATAATCTCCACTGACACTTGCACTCATTGACAAAGTAGGGTGAACACTGAGTGTGCTAAATGTAGTTTCAATCCTAAGTAAATCTCCATATTGTTTCTGAATTATCTCTACTACTTATAGAATCTTTCAATAATATTTTCTCTTGTAAACTTCTCAGTACAAGGTATGACTTGTTCAATCATCTGTATTTTCTGCTTAAATGTTGGGGTCAAGGTTTTCAAGATCTTCTGTATGATCTCATCTTCACCCTTATTTCCTTCACAATCTTTTATACCTAAAAAATCTCTGATATTCTACCAATATAGCTTCTAAGAGATTCATCTTGCATCATTTTAGCATCTTAAAATAATAATTTTTAATTTTGTAATCCGATTCTCTTAGCATGTTTATCACCTTCAAAAGTAGATTCCAAAGATAACCAAATTTTATGAGATGTCTTTAGAGTTTTTACCTGACTGTATTCATTCTCAGGAAGAGCTGACGAGAGTGCTTCTCTAGAAAGTATGCTACACATGAAGAGATCTCTTTCTTTTTTCAGTGTAATCCTCAATCTTTTCTTCTTCAATGATAAATTTTTCATTCTTTGTGATCAGCCAATATCCTAGCCCTAAACGTAGCAGATGTATCTTCATCTTCTCTTTCCATCTATCATAGTTGACTCCATGAAAATTAGGACTTTCTTTTCTGAAATGACTCACCATGGATCTCCTTAAGTTGTTAAACTTTTCCTTCAAGGATTTGATGCTCTAATACCAATTTTTAGAAAGTAAAGTCCACCAAGATACATGAGGGGGGGGGGGGCGGGGGGGGGGGGGCGGGGGGGGGCGGGGGGGGGTTGAATCAATTATCTGAATAAAATAAATTTAATTAACATTATTATATCTGAAACATGTGATCAACATAAACAAAAACCAATAAAAAATAACCATACACATCGACGCCATATTTTTTTTAACTTGGGAACATCTTGATCAAAGAGTAAACCCCAGTGGGGATGGTACCCAGAAAAAGTTGTTCTAATATGAAAATTTCTTGTGAGAGGATGGACCCTGTTAGGAGTCTATGGAATACATTCAATACATATCAATCCCTATTAGGAGACTTTGAATTTCCATGAGGAGATTCTAACCTTGTTAGGAGTTAAAGAAGACAAAAGGACCCACTGTCCAAACAACTTCAGGAGCAAGATCAGCGAACACACTAACCAACTGATCTCTGTATTATCCAAATAGAATAATACCAAGTATAATTGAACTCAGCAACTTCTCTTCTATCTTTTAACTATTCCAAAACCACACCAAATGATTCTCCATATCTCAACACCTGATCTTCTCTCTTCGCATCACATATCAATCCCTTATATCACTAATTTGTATTTTTTCACATCCACATCTTATATTTTCATTATCTCAATCAAGGAAAGTAATCCTTTATAAAATGCTCAATATTTCATAATTGAGTAATACAATTAGGATTAACCAATTACAAAATATAAAACATTACACTACATAATATTTCCATAATTACATAAAATTGTTGGCTCACAAAATTAATAAATCTTCACACGTGCAACCTCTAACTATGTTGAGTCATCTAGGTCACCTCTACAATGTCTTCAACCACTGATTAACTTCACTTGACCAGATTCTATCTCACTAGGAGATATAATCCAATTTTCACAAATTGCTTCTCAAGAACTCTGTTAGAATATAATTTCCACTAGATTACTTATAACTGGTGCAAATACTTGAATTTTTGTACACGCTCTTAACCATGATATCAGGACACCATAAGAAACATATACTTGGCTCTACATAACCTCATTTGCACTACTCTATGTGTGCTAATCCAAACTTTGTCTGCTACTCTTCTAATCTTCAATATAATCAGTATGTTGACATCAATGACAAACATAGTAATGAATGCAACATGTGACTGCTCCATAAATGCTAGAATACTCCTCCATATGACATATTCAAGATTCATGCTAATAGTTTTTGGATTGGTGGAAACTCCCAAGATGATATTTTTGGTTGTTCACCTAAGGGGAGCATATTTAAAGTATATTCATGCTATTTTCAAAGTTTGGTGGAAAGATCTTTTGGTGCATAAAACATACAAGCATTTGAATTTCAGTTTTTTAGGATAATAGTTAGAACACATTGACATAGTGAAAGATCTTACTATACAAATTGATTAAAAAAAAATTATTTTCAAAGAATATTCTGAGGGAGATAAAATATTTGATAATGTTTATTCATCACTGGAGAAAATTTATATAGTGAAGAATAGTTATACAGAATTGCAATCATGGTACACGGAACTGCAATGGCTAGTGATAGTTTCAACTATCAATGTATTACAATGCCAACATCCCCCCTCTTAATACATTGATCCTAAAGCATAAAAAAAAAATTCACCTTTCCTTGGGGACTTTTGTTTAAGGCTTACATAACAAAAATATGCTAATTACATAATATGAATAATTATTTTGAGAAAATCTTCATTTGAAGCTACAAATCCTAAATCATGCAAGGCTCCATCAAGCTATCTTGTGACCCTCGGAAAGGTGTAGTTTCAAGTTTTGTTCTTAAGCTCTCAACCCTAAACTTTTGATACACAGTCTTGAATTATTCAACAATGATCCCTAAGAGATGTGATAGATCTCTATCATTGTCTAATGACCGCGAAAGGGTATAATTCTTAATCATATACCCTGAAGCTTGCTTGAAAACAATCCATATTGAGCCCAATACCAAATATTAAACTTGTTTCAAAAATGAGTCTTCACAAGATATGCACTCTACAAATTTTCTAGCATTAGAAAGCAAAACAAAAATATAAAGCCCAAAATGCTTCTCATGCAGAACACCATCTCAAAGCGAGAAGTTGGCTTGAGATGACAGAAATTCCTCCATCCTCTAATGCCGCAAACCTCCAAAAGTGAAGGTTCAAAGCACACGATTGTGATTAATGGGAGACTAAAAATTGGTAACAAGCTCTCCATCATCTGATGTGTCCTCATGTTCAATGCTTGCAACATTACCTTCTTCAAATTGTGCTTTTAGTTTTTCTTTAAGAACATCACTAGCTCTAGTTCTATAAATCCATGTTGTGTGCCCCTTTTTCTTACAGCAAAAGAATTTATTGTCTCTTCTATTTTTATTTGACTATTTTTTAGTACTTTGTGAGTATAATTCCTGGTCTATTTGATGAGCTTCTTCTATGACTTCCTTTGTCCTATTTTCTTTTTCTAGAAGGGTTGAAGTCATATCATCTAGAGTCTATGAAGTGAGTTGACTTAGTGTAAAGACAATATTACTATATTTGGAAGATAAGGTATTTAACAGGATGGCCTTAGCATCATCATCATTATCAATAGGAGCCTTAACTTTTGCAACCTATCTAATGAAAGACGTTAAATTACTTATATAATTCGACATTGTGATCCCATTTTCTATTTTGAATCTAAACAATTGAATTTTTAGAGAAAACTTTGCATTAACAACTTTTTCTCCAAACAACTTATTTAGATTATCTTAAATATCAGAAGAAGTGTTATCTAGATCTACGTGATAAAGTTCATAATCTACAAGAGCAAGACCAATAATAGCCTTGGCTTTATCATCTCTACTATTCCACTCCAACAATTTATTTACATCTGTAGGTGGTTTTTATTTTCCGCTTAATATGCCCCATAGGTTTTTATTCATCAATTGCATTTGTATTTTTATTCTCCATGTATAAAAATTGAAACCAAAGTATTTATCTAATGGAATCTCCATGTAATCTATACTTGGTTGAAAGTATGAACTTACTATATTCTAGCTGTATTAGAAATGAAGTGCTTCACTCAGAATCTTCGATCAAAATGGCTATCAAGAGACTGTCAAATACCTATCAATATTGAAGCACAAGCCCATAATAAAATTGAATGCCAATGTAATTTTGTCACCCCATATCCACCATTGAGCGCAAGTACACCATATGTAGAAAATGTTGAAGCATAGAATTAATGAAAAAATGTACTAAATCCCCAAGGAAATTGGGAAATTCAAATCAACAAGATCAATAAGAACTGGAAAAAGATTATTGTGAATTATTGCAATGGCAAATTATAATAAGTAATAAAATCTTAGCACTTACCTAAAATGGAGTTGAGAGTGCTTTGTATGAAGCTTGTTTAGTGCCCATTCCACAATCACATTTCATAGATTTTTTCGTCCTCTAGAATCCTTCCAAAACCATGGCCATCAAATCCTCATATAATTGTTCTTTTAGTTTGTAACCGCTTTACAAATCAAGCATCAGTCTATGTCGCATGGTTCTTCATATTAAATTCAATATTTGAGTGCAATCTCTGTCACAATCACTACAAAGAACTCCGCTTCGATAATAAAAATGATGCAATCTCTATTTCATCGCAGAAGTGACTCTATTCTACACTCTATTTTAGCACAAATCTATTCTCTACTCATGTGGCCGCGACGATTCTCTGCTCACATGGCTGTGACAGGTCTTCAACAATTGGAACCAGGTTTGGTGTGAGTTATCTTCATTTCCCAAAATGTAGCCATTACTTCAAACAATCCTTTCACAGACCTCCACACCTCTGGTCATCATTTTCTCGGATATCAAATGAGGGAGATAAAATATTCGATTATGTTTATTCATCACTGGAGAAAATTTATATAGGGAAGAACAGTTATACAGAACCGTAATAACAGTACACAGAACTGCAATGGCCGGTGACAGTTACAACTGTCAATGTATTACAATACCAACATGTTCAAATCAGTTGAATCAACATGAATAAAGGTATATCAATGATTATTTGTATTTGGATTGACAATTGAATTTTGTTTTGGCAGAAAATTATCAAAACAACTTGCATATCCGAAGAAAGTTTTTATGTTGACATTATGAGCTCAAATTTTTGGTTGTGCAAGTATAAAATTGATATATTAGGTTTGGATAGTGTGTTTGCGCATGCAAGTGGTTCAAAATCTATGTTTTTGCAATTTTTTGAGCAGGGTTTGCAGATCTAATATTCTGAGTTTGTGAAGAGAAAATTAACAAGGAAGTGAGAGAATATGTGTCAGATATACTTTGTATGTTTACATGGAAAAGTAATTGAGATTAGTTAGATGATATTCCAAATAGTTTATTATATTATGATCTTTTTATTGATCCCTATAGGGTTGTGAGCCCTTCTATATTAGGTTATAACCTATTCTGTATTGAGTAGTGAACTCTTAGTAGTGTGCCTAAATGTATGTGCATTCCTAACTAATTGTGAGGAAATATTTTTTGTAGGGTATTGTCTTCTTGGTGTCATCCCCACCGTATTTTTTCCCAAATAGGGTTTCCACCATAAAAATTCATGTGTTATGATTATGTACTTACTTGTTTTATGTTTATGCACCTTACCTTTTAGTTTATGCATTAAGAAGGATGTGAATTGAATTAACAAGGTTAAAATTGATAGAACATTGACTCATGCCCCCCTCCCCTCTTCCTCCCCCCACTCTCAATGTTCCCTCCTTCAAAAAAGAGGAACAAATAATTCATCCCAATGTAGTAAATTAATTTCCCACAATCCTCTAACTAAGTAAATAGGACACCATTACATCATTTAGATAATGAGAAATTTTCTTACAAAGTGCATATCCTCAATTATTGTTTTCCTTCTTTATCAAACTTTATCTTTTCATGTTATTAATGTGTGCAACCCCCATACTCTAGAATAGAGGTTTCTACTGTCAAATCTAATTATTTTTTGAAACATAATATTATATATTATGATAGGTGTGACATTATAAGAGGAACAACAACTACTACTACAACAATTAAATTTTCAATTTTTTGATGGAGATTTTACATCTACAAAATAGTTGTATCTATATAATATAGAAGTATGATATCAAGTCATGCTAAATGCAAGAATCTAAATATTTACTCAATTTCTACTTTATACACGAGTAATTTGTCATTCTAGACTTGAATTTAATTAAAATACAACATATTATTTACTATCAATTAATTAGTAAAGTGATTTTGAAGTAGTATTGAGACATCTTATCATTATATCTATAAAGAAAGTTAGTTCACATTCTATGCTCATTAATTTCTTAGAGTCTTAGATATGAATGCCTTCAAGAAACCTAGAGGAGAGACACTAGTACTTGTATAAGGTCCAATAGCTATACACCCACTTGTGAATATATTATCCAATATTTCCACACATTAATATTATATATTCTAAATAACTATTCTACATGTAAATAAAAAATTTCTAAAATGTTGATCATAATAAATGAATACTTGAACACGTGAGAACCTATAAATGTTATATTAAAAACATATAAATAAATTCATTGACAAGTGAAATAAATAAACTTTTATTTCAAATAAAATATCATAGTTATCCACTATAAGTGAGGCATTTAAAAAATGGTATCCTCGCTTAATAAAATAAGATTCTCACTTAAACAAGTATTGTTATCACAGTGAACATATATTATTCTTATGTGTACAACTATTATGGTAGAAATGTATATGCATTGGAGTATTTCATATTAATAATTTGTCCTTATCACAAATATAAAAGGTGAGCACAATAAATACTATGTATTTTCCCATGAAATGTGTGAGATTATAAAAAGGTTTTACTGTTCAACTAATTGTCCATTTGTGTAAGATATAAGTTGTATTTTATATAATAATGTGTTGTTTTTATAAAAAAAGAAAAAAATTGTGTTTGACTATTGGTCCTTTTGTGTTAGATATGAAAGTTAAAAATAAAAAATATTTATGATTAGTCATAGATATTTGGTCCATTTAAGTTACATTTATGTTCTGATAAATTTCAAACGCAAGAGGCCTAGACCCAACAAAAAAAATCAAGTCATTAAGATAGTTTGAGAGGAATTCACAAGCAGTGAATTCAAAATAAAGTCCACAACAAAAAAGAAAATTAGAAAATTAACTGTAGAAACTACGAGCAGCTAAACTCAATAGACCCCAAAGACTAAAGAAAGGAAAAGTAAATATTAGGAAGTTGAATTTTCTTCCATTCCTCATTAAGCTCCTTAAGATTATCTAGAAAAAAGGGGACTTCTCGATCGAGCACTCCATAATAGGTCCCTCCATCATCATACTAGGTCCTTTTTTCGACTCTTGAGTGGTTATCATCTTTTTCTCCAACCACTTCCTTCTTTTGGACTTCCAGTACTCTAGTCCCCCCCTAAAAGGCATTAAAAGAGGAGGTTGGTATATCCATCATGTCCTTAGTAAATTTAACAACCTTATATATTTTCCTATTTATCTAGTTTTTATTAGCTTTCATGTTCCCCAACTCTCTTATCATTTCTTATTTCTCCTCATCCAAGGGGATGAGGGATTTTAACTCATAGATTTGGTCCTCCATAATACCCCAATTGTATGGATTTCAATTCAACTCCTACGCAACCTCCCAAATTATGGTGTCCATCTTGGTTTTGGACCAATCACTAACTTTGGCTCCAGCCTTTGTAATAGCCTCTACCCCATCAATTTTGTTTCATGCAGTGTTGAGCTAGAAAATTAACCACTTAATTATAGAATTATTCCTATTATAGAGGATACAAAGATTGTCCACCTTACTCACAATGAGGGAATACTCAGGTAGAACCTCCTTAGTAGTAGGGTTTTTAGAGTGAGGTAGGAAGACATTGAGTGGAACCTCGAGATCATACATGGGTATCTATTATTCTTTATAGAAGAAGGGGGTTTAGAGTTAGGACACATAGTATTATTGTCATGGGACCAAGTAGATTCAATGGACCACGAGTACTCATAATCTCTAGATACAACAATACTATTAATGCCAAGCACCTTTATTTTAGCTCTACAAAGAGGGTTAACCCTAGTAGAGATAGTGGGGGGAAGCCAACGTGGGCCAAATGGCTTCGAGAGTAACCACAGGCTTCTAAGATCCACAATAATAGGTTAGAGGGATTAGGGTTATAGAGATCAGCCATGAGAGAAAGAGCCAAGTAGAAATTGTAAAGGCAAAAATTTAAACCCTCATGGAGGGGGGGCCTCCCTATTTTTCAGCCTTACTAACCAACTGAGACAAGGACAAAATTAACCAAAAAGTAAAATTAAACTTTTGATATTATGAAAAAAATGATTAATCATAGGAAATGAATGGGAATGGAAACATTTAAAGCTTCCATCGAGAGTGACAAACTTGATGAGCACCAAGGTGACATCCTTCCTTTAACTAGGCAGGGCTTCCCTATTGAAACCATTTTGGAGTCTTAGAAGCACTTCTCTAGAGCCAAGGAAAAGATTAAGGTATTTCTTATGGTGGCCATTATTATTTCTTGGAATAGTTGTGCCCTTAGGAACGAGTATCGTGAAAACCACAATAGTCTCCTCTCAGACCTCAAGGTAAACCCCACAATATTTATGCTTCTATTATTCCACACCTTCGTAAACTTCTTAGAGAGGTCAAAGTTGTGACCAGTCATTCCCTTAATGTAGCTATCAAGATTCCCTTCCTACAAGATAGGCAAGAGGATAGTGTTGTTCTTGTATTCATCACACTTATTCGGCTCAATTTGGTTAAATTCATCTCCCAGGTTATCTTTGCAAAAAGAACTCACAGAGTTGGTGGTAAGGTGAGGACCAATAACCCTAGTAAGAATAATTAGGAGGAAATAAATCTCAACAGGTCTAGAGGCTTTATAAAATGATGACAAAATGTTATCATTAATTGTGGTTTGTGGAGGAGTGTTCTTTGTCTTTTGTGGCAATATCTAGCTCAATCATAACATGAGCTTGAATGTGTATGTCTTGAAGTTCAACCCAAGTAGAAATATCTTTGGTAAATCTACCCACTACAGCAAGCCTATCTTTGGCACCATTACCCTCACAGAAGGTGTGACAGAAAATGATGCCATCTAGGATAGCCATAAGGCGAATACATTTCATAATATTTTCTTTAGTTTCCCAACTAGGGATGTGTAACCTTTTAATACTATTTATCACATTGAAAGCATCCCTCTCAATGATGACTTTTTTAAAGCCATAATTGATAGCCAAATCAATACCGTGAAAGGTTGTTGCCACCTCATCCATGTGGGCCATTTACAAACCAAAATTCACTAGATAGACTAGGAGTATGTTGCCACATCCATCTCTAAAAGGACCACCCCCACCCGCCCGACCAGGGTTACCAACTGAAGAGCCATTGAACTTGAGTTTAACCCAACCAAGGTTGGGTAAGTTGTATATATATTATATTTTTTATAGAAATACAATATTCTACTAATAACAAATCATATTTTTTATTCAACTACAAGACTGTTTTAGATTAAGTTTCAATCAAATCTTTAAAAAATCATTTTTAGACACTTAACACTAGACGTGTTATACAATATTCTAAGCAATGACTACATATTGACAAAGCTTACCCGCACGACTACTTGGTACCTATCCCCTAATTATGCACCATCAAATTATGATTGACTCTAATACTTGGGGAATGACTTTTAACTACTCTTTCTTGCTCGAGTGATTGACAAATAACTAACTATTCTTCTAAAATCATATCACTGCCATCCAATATAAAAGATGTTTGCGTAAATATTTTGTTTTAAAACTGCTACCGAAGAAGCAGAAAACAGTAGTGTGCACGACGATACGTCCAAAAAACGGAGGACCTTGGCGATAGCTCTCGATTCATCTTCTCCAACCAATTGTTACCCTCTTTACGCAAGAATGATTTGGAAAGAAACAAATTCATATATATCTCCTGTATGTGTTATATAGTTCTTCACGCAAAAGTAATGGATACCGTCAAAAGTTCATAACGGCCTTCGGGAACTTAATAAGATACTCTTAAATATTCGAAGTTTGCACCTCTTTAGGTCCGGATTAAGGAAATAATATAACAAGTCAATCCTTATGATTATCCAACAACACGCTTTACTCCAAATTATATGTTAAATTTATTAGCTGTTTGAGCAATTCAAAGGTAAGGTGTGGTTTCAGTTCTTGACAAAACTAGTGCAATGAATATCCTACTCTCTTTTGAACGTGAGTTCAAAAAATTTGATGATTGGTGCATCTAACAACAATAAATTTTAATACAACACTCTTTTTATTCCCCAATCTTATCAGTTTCGTTTCTTTACTATATATATGTTTTGGCTATTGAAAGAATTCAAACTTATGAAAACGACCTAAAACGACGAAAGAGAATGTCTTACCCACTTCAAGAAATATTATAAGTCGTAAACTATTCAGCCCGTGTGGATAATCACAGATTCCAACATGCAGAGGATGACCCGTTCTACTTTCATAATAGTTTTCTTTATGTCGTCAATCTTCGTTCGGAGAAACTTCCAAAAAGATTTAGAATCTTAAATAGTTATAATAATTATATGAGAGAAGCATTTGTGTACATTCGGTATTAATATATGAGAAAAGCATCTGCATACTCAGCCGAATTCTGTTGAGCATCGCATGTTTAGAAATAGGAAGCCATGAAGAATTGCCCAGGGTTTTTAGGTTTAAAAAGAAAGGCGATGCCATATTATATCTGCTCATTGCTGATTCTGTGTGTGTACTATTTCTCGCAAGGAGAATGTTCCCCCTTCAATAAAAACTTTGCTAATTTATTTGGAGGTGACCATGTCAAATTGTCAAACGATGGACAGACAGTACAGCTCGTTATGGACAAAGCTTCTGGTATACATGGATAGAGTTTCCAATATTGTATTCGACATTTATTTTCATGGTTACAATCATAACCATTTTCCCTTTCAAAGCTTGTTTCAGGTTCTGGTTTCGCTTCCAAAAATCAATACTTGTTTGGGAGCTCTAACATGAAAACTAAGCTGGTCGCTGGAAATTCTGCAGGAACAGTAACTACATATTATGTATAAAAGCTATTACACATCTTGCTAATTTGAGAACCGACCACTAAAAAATTATGAATCTACAAAGGTTTACTGTTTACAAATATTTTCTCAGTGGATCTCATACTCAAATGTTTGTACGTTGATTTTGCATCAGATGTCCTCAGGCCCATCGCTCCACGATGAAATAGATTTTGAATTCCTGGGAAACCTGCAAGGAAAGGATTACATTCTGCAAACCAACGTTTTTGCTGGTGGTGTTGGAAACAGAGAACAAAGGATAAAACTCTGGTTTGATCCATCTGCAGACTTTCACAACTATTCAATTCTTTGGAACCAAAAGCAAATACTGTATGACATCGTCCCTCCCATTAGTTGAAATAATTCTACAGTCGGTCATTAGTTTCTCGTTCTTCTCGTTCGATGCTAAAAAACATTTAGACTTTCTCTATGTTTGATCCAATATGTTTGAAGGAAAGGTTTCTTGACTTCAAACATGTGTCTATATTACTAAAATGACATTTTTGAGCGGGTTTTCTGTTGATTCAATACCCATTAGGGTTTTCAAAAACAATGAAGGAGTGGGTGTCCCATATCTGAAGAATCGACCCATGAAAATCATCTCGACCCTGTGGGATGGGGAAGACTGGGCGACAGATGGAGGAAAGGTGAAAATAGATTGGAGTAAAGCTCCATTCGTTGCATCTTATCAAGCCTTCGAGGTTAATGGGTGTGTATCATCTGCTCAGTCGTGTAATGGGCGCTGGTGGAAATTTCAGGGCCCGAGTCAAAAACAGCTCAACAGGCTTAAATGGGTCAAAAGAAATTATATGTTATATGACTACTGCAAGAATAATCTTGTAATCAATAAAGTAATAAGATGCTAGTAGTTACTTATATTTTTATTATCTTATTATGGAATAAGTGTGTTTTTACCTATATCATGTTGTAATTAGTTAAATGATATGTCCTAATATATGTAGAATGGTTTTGTATCTATGAACATATATGTTTTAATTATTGATCTGATATATAAAATATAATTAGTAGGTTTACTCATTTTCTATAACTAACATCATTTTATTTAGAGGAATAAGTAAAAGAAAATATATAATTGATCTCCAAAAAAAAAAATTACAAGAATGTTGTAATGTTGTAAAAATAATAGAAGTGATGAAATTAAACATGAAGAGCTTAAATAATGTAGATCAAAGAGGGTCCTTACTATTTTGGTTATTGAGTATATAATTTTCATCATATATTGTCCACTAACTAGTGAATGCATTTTATTTATTTTATTTCAATCACAATAATATAAATTTTAGTATCTTGATTAGCAACATTTTGTTCTAGCACTAAGGTTAAAGAAGAGGATGACTAAGGTAGAGAGGAAGACATGCATATCACTTACTTGATTAGGCAAATGACTACTTTGAATGGCTTTGAGAGTGGCATAAGAAGGAATAAAATGACTATGATTTTGGTCATATCAAGTTGAATGGTTGTGAGTTGGTGAAAGGGGCATTAACGAAGCGATCCAATAAAATATTTGAGTTTCCCATTGCTAGAAATAATTTATCAACCTAGAATTAGATTTGCATTAGCACATTTGAAATTTCTAAAAAGCTTGTGTGAATATAGAAACTATATCAAATAAATTTGACTAAAAACATTAAATACCTATATTTTTCAAATTAATAAATGATCTCTCCTAAATGAAAGCAAGAGAATTTTAGAAAATATATTTGCAAAATAAGATCCATTCCCTAGTAAAGTATTATCTCAAGTAAATAGATTTTATCTATATGATTTTAAAAAGACCTATATTATTATACCATATATAAATTATACAATTACTAGTCATGGTTTTATTCATAATCTTGATTTTAATAATCATTCTAGTGCATCATTTTTCTCATATTATTAGTGGTTTTCAATTAAAACTTGTTTAGTTAGAGATGACATTTGTATCAAAATATTGAGTGGAGAAATGGGTGGGACAACATGTTGGAATGGTGGCAAAGGTAAAGAGAGCTAGTTTGTAGGGATGAGTAGGTAGGAAGGAGGTGATTACTACAAAGATTGAGATATTAGGTTTAAGGAGTCAATGATGGTGTGCCTCTATTCCCAGTGTCTATTCTTTATTTTGGAAAATTTGTAGTTGTAGTTAGTTGGTTTCATGTTGAGGTCAAGACTTTCATGTTTCTTCCCTACTTTGCATGATTTTGGTGGTTTTTTTTTTCATTTGAGGGCTATCTAATTGTAGGAGTGATGCTATGTTCTTGGTAGATGTTTCCATTGTCATGACCTTGTGGTTCCCTTCTTTCTATAGAATGGGGTTTGTGTGAGTTTCTTTCATTTTGACTACCTCAAATCCCTTACGTTTCAAGAGCCTTTATTCCTCTATCCTAGTCAAGTGCTTTCTCTCTACTTTGAAGTTATCTAAGATGTTGCAATTTTTAGGTGGTACTCGAGAGTTTTCAACTCATCTCATGTGCTTCATTATTTTCTCTATTTATTTTTTATTTTTTTACAAAGGTTGTTTCTACTCTAGTTCTCCTTTTTCGTTGTGTGGAGCCTTGTTTCCCTTATTTTTACTTGATTCATGATGTTGGGAGTTTTTGGTAGTCTCAATGAGAAATTGTTCCTCTAAGATCATTGTTGGTAGCTAACGCTTTTTTCTTTATTTTGGACAATGTTTTATTATTTCTGGGTAGTTCTCTACCTATTTGCGCCCCTATTTTTTTAATGCATTTTTCTCTTTTCTTGTCAATTTTTTGTTTCTAATTTTGAAGGGAAGATTTTAGATTCTTCTTATCTTTGGTTGGGGGTTGCTTCTAATTTTTTGGCTATGATCACTCTTGTTATCCAGCATGGTGTTTTCTATTATTTTTCTCTTGTGAAATTGTGCTATTCTTCTCTTGGTTCATTCTCATCTAGATCTTGTGGAGGTGGAGTCTTCTCATTTCAAGGTGGGGAATATTTGTGTGGCTAAGGAGAACTTTTAGCTCATTCCAAACATGTTTTCTTTTTTTGTGGCATTTACTAAGGTGGTGGTGTCCCCTATAGAAGTGGATATTTTCCTAGAGGGAGTAGTTTAAATTTTCTTTATGTGGTCTTACCTTGTCTTTGACTTCTTGGATGTGCCTCAATTGAATTGAGTGTGGCTCTTCCTCTACTCCTATGAAGGTGAGTTCATTTTCTATTGAGGAGGAAAGGGGTTTTGGAGAAGAGGTGATGACTTGTTTTGGGAGAGCATTTTTTTTATTCTTTATGATAGTTTTGGGAGCTATTTTAAAACCCAATGTAAAGGTTTGGAGATCATTTTAAAATCATCTACTCCTTTTCATAGTCTTTTTTGACTAAAAGGTTCATATTTTTCTAGTTAGCCTTTTATGGTGAATTTTACGAGAGCCTTACTAAAAACCATTCTCTAGGTTAAGTGAGTTTGGAAAAACCCTTGGTTCATGTACAAAGTTAAGGGAGCTTGTGAAAACCCTTTGTATTGATTTTAGCATCTGAGTGTGCTAGTGTTACAACTTGAGCATTGTATTGTTAGTTTTTTTTCAATTGTTGTTCTTAAACTATTTATGGGGCTACTAATTTTTTGTGGTATAACATTTTCAAATATTTATTTTAGGGTTCCAAATCATACCAAAATCTATTTTTATAGGGTTGTTGGGCCCCTCAAAATCTATCCTACTTTAATATTTAAGACATTACTATCATTTTTATATACATTGCATATATATCCAATTTTGTTGTTTAAACATAATACTTCAAAGTAAACTTTGTAAATTAGTGTAGTTAACTTCATAGATTTTGATTTAGTTTAGTTGGGATGGGACCCAAATTATTATAGATTTGACAAAATTATTTAGAGAAAATCTGGAATAGAAACAATTCTAAAAATAGAAAATAGAGTAACCAACCTATAAACATAAAGGTTTAAGCCTACATAGAATAAAATAAATTCAAACAAATTTTTCATCCTAAAACCTGTTACTATAAAATGTAAAAATATCTAATACATATTAGAGTTAAATTTAAGGAGTGGACCCAATAGGACAATCTATAGCTTCTAAGTTTGAAGGAATTGACCTTTTTTGTCTTTTTTGGACAATTATCCAAGAAGATGCATTCAAGTCTCCGGTGGAAGAGGTTCACTTCTATCAAAATAATTAGAAGTAATAAACAAATTATATAATTGAGTTGACATCCTAGAAGAGGAATCCTACAATTTAGAGAGAGGGTGTCTAGAACCATAAACAATATTAGGATAATGCTCATGAAGGCATCTAATGGAGGTATAGGATGCCAAACAAAAATAATTCCCATAGTGAGATGACAATAATAAAGTTCCACTATTGTAGGGACAAAACCCACCAAAGATATAAGGGTCACTAAGAAAATAATAAGAATTAAGGTATTCTAACAACTAAGGAAGGATAAATGGTGAGATAATGGGTCATAGTGCCTACTAAATAGCTCAAAATATATTTTTTGAGACATGGAATATCATAAGATGAAATCATTTAGAATCTTTATGTCAGATAGGAGAGAATTAAAGTCTACAACCGTCAGTATAGGAGGAGGCCAAGTCCCTAATTACCAGGAAGCATCTATTTTTGAATTAGAATCCTTCATAATATAGGATCTTACTCTATTGGATCTCTGCCATTCAAATAAAAAATTATTGAACACATTTATTTGGATAGGTCTATATCAACTAACATAGGGTATTATTAGGATCGATCTTAATGAATTGGCCTAGTTTGTTGTCAATAGACTTATTCACAACATTGAACTACAAATGAAGAGGGAAATGGGGAAGCCTAACCTAGGTGGGATAAAAATTAGTAGAATACACTAGAGGGTTAAACGAGAGTATCCAATGGTATAAGGAGATGGCATGCAAATCACATTTATAGAAACATAGAAATAGTATGTCATTTATAGAGTCAAACAAAGTCACAAAGAAACCATGAGAACAAGGATAGACATCCACCTTACCATAAATAAGTGGGTTATAATTCTTATAGCTCCAAGAATGTAGTTCTAATAGCTAGATGGGAATAAGAAAAGAGATCTACTTAGAAGAGAAATCTTCTCATAATATAATAGATGTAGTCCAACTCCTCCTTGATCAATAAAACCTTTGGAACAAAGTATCTACATAGGGTAGACATTTCAAAAGTTTAGTAGAAACTCCCTTAAAGGGCTTTTGATCTGTAGGTCATAATCAAGCTCCTAAATATAGAGTTGACAAAATTATTTATTACAAATGTAAATTGACTAATTTTATATAGGGGGGAGCTATTTCTCCTAATATCCAAAAAAGGAGATGTGATTTAAAAATTATAGAGGGAATGAATGATAGAGGTCCCATCATGGATGTTAACTTCATAGTTTGGTCCAAACACTTCACAAGAATAAAAGAGAAATTCTCAACCATTTCATATAGTTAGCTTGTGGTGATGGGATAGTGATCCTCTAGTCTAAACTAAGAATCAAGGCTATTCACATTAACACATATTGAAGGATGATTTAATAGGATCATCTTCAGATTTGTTGAGTGTATATTAATGTACTATTGATTGAATTATCCTTTTTTATTCTCTAATTTTATTTTTATTTAAATTGATTAAAGATCACAGCTATTGAAAATATTGTAAAATTTCTCATAATCAACATGAACATTATGTTATAGATCTGATATGCAAACTTTGATTATAGATCTAGAGAAAGGAATCATAAAGGAATTTTTCGATAAGTTTTATTACTAAAAGTGTGAGACTATGTAAATAGATTGCATGGTTCTAGTTTTATCTAAAATATATATAGAGAGATTAAATTCCACCTTAGGATTTCATTCTGATCATTTACTAAATTTTTATAGAAAATGTGTCAAACTCTTTTGGTAATCATGGACTATGTCAATAATTGACAAAATCCAAGATAATATTTTAGAATGTGATTCTCTTTATTGATTTACAACTTTTATTCTTATATATTTGAATACCTACACACAATAAAAGGGGAAACTATTGTTGTCTAGTATAGGGACTTGCCTCAGTCAAGCCCTGGGAGGATTCAACCTTCTCTAGAATAATAATGATTAAGAATAAAGATTAATCTAAAGTATGATGTTTAATGTCACAAGATTATATCTCATTCAAGTGATAATGTTGATTATTCGTATTTTCTTTGAAAAGGATCCTCTAGTTTTGATAGAGACAAATGGCACCTAAAAATAAGATCAATCATGAAAGATCGTTGACATGAAGATTATTATAACATGCTACTCCTTTTAATGCTCAATTGTAAATAATTTTACGGACATAATGCTTTCTCTACAAATTGATTACAAAAATGTAGATAAATAAATTAGGTGGGTGTTATTAAATGGCATTCTCATGTTATTACATAAATTATGCAAAAATCTAATGGTCGTGTACAAATATGGAGATCAAATAAGAACCGGTGGGAAACCACATTGTAACATATTCATTTTCTGCCCAATTTTGGAGGACTATGGTGCCTAGATCCATACTCTAGAGGCCACTAGGGCTATCATACCTATCACCATTTTCAACCCAAATGGGATAGAATAGTGGAAAATAAAGAATGAAAAACTCAAGAGTAGGATTAGATCACAAACATCACATATAGAAGTATATTTTAATGATGATTCCTAAGATAGATTTAGAAAGAGATAAAAGGAGAAATGATAAAGAAAAGACATTAAAGGAATTCTAAAATTGTAAGGGGTTAAAGTTTACAACATTGAATTCAACCCCAACATTAGCCAAACTTTAAACACACTCCCATACTCACCTAAGTTTTAAGAAAGAGAGACAAAAATAGCAAGCATATAGAGAGATAATATGTCAATAAGTTGGAGGGAACAAGACTATAAGGCTAGACATGAAAAAATATAGGAAAATTCAAACAAGAGGAAAATAAATTCAAACAACTTAGCAAAACAAAATGTCCCACAAAAGGGGTTAGGATTACAAAATAAAATTATCAGAAAGTAGATGAAGAGATCTTCACATTAAAAATGTCTCAACTACAAATATCTTCTTTGAGTTTTATTACAAGAAACTAGATGGGTAAGTGCACAAAGATGAGGGACCAAAATGTCACCACTCACATTTTTGGTCCTCAAAAAAAGGTATGGAAAGTGTCTTCCATAGCGGGCACCATATATGGCATGCAAAATATATTGCATTCATGATATATGGTGTCTTCCATATTTGGCACATGCCAAATGTTGCATTGAAAAATGTGTTTCCTCTCTCTCTCTCTCTCTCTCTCTCTCTCTCTCTCTCTCTCTCTCTCTCTCTCTCTCTCTCTCTCTCTCTCTCTCCAGATTTGATAAAGTTCTTTAAACTCAAGTAAAATGTAATTTTAGAGAACACGTATATAAATAAAACATAACATTTAAGTATAAGTTATATTTTAACATATTTTTGTCCATTCTTATACGGGTATGTGCAAGATCATGAGGGGCCAAACTATGCCCTTAAGTGGCAATGAAAAATTAGCAAATCAGGGTTAGTCAACTTCACATGAAAATTTCAACTAGCTATGAACCTAATATCAAAAAGTTGTAAGAATAGAATCTATAGAAAATTGAATGTAGTTTCTAAACTACTAGGCCTTTTTTGAGAAAAAGTTAGTATGATTTGTGAAAAGTATAGATTTCAATGCAGCAATACAAAAATTTTAGGAAAAAAATAAGAAGTAGGTGTATGTCTGACCAAATTAATCATAATCAAATGATAATATTTTATTATAAGATTTTATATATAAGTAGTAGACTCATGCCTTGATGTGATGCATATTTTTTTGTAATTTTATTCCAAAAAAATTATTAATTATTAATTTTTTGCTACAACATTTTCAGAATAAAGAAACTCCCGCGTCTGACCACCTTAACTCATTCAAAACTTTACAAAATTCAATTTTATTTTATTTTTCCTTATAGTAGGAAATGCATAGAATGTGATGCATTTTTTGGATTTCAAAAATGTTATACCGTCTGAAAGTTATAGTCATTTTTCAATTAGTATACAAATAAGCACTTTAGAGGTAGCTCAATTAGAAAATAACTAATAATTACTTACCAAATTCAAAATTTGACAACAATTATATCGATAGAAAGCTGATAATCTCCTTAAGATACCCTTTTCATTTTATCAAATTCAGGTGAAAAAAAAGTCGTCAGCTACATTGTCAAAGTTTTTAACTGACATCGCCACTTTTTGGCCCCTCATGATCTTGCACATACCCATACCTAGCACTATTTTGTCCTTTCTTATATTTTAAATTATATTTAATGCATATATTACAAATATGTTTAAGAATGGTCTCAAATATCTAGCACTTATAATCTATATTCTAGATTTATTAACACCATATTAAATTTCTAGTAGTCAAATTTTAGCAATCAACATGCTCGTATTAGTAATCTATTTCTCTCTCAGTCTCACTCTTTTTCTCTCCCAATAATCTATTCAGAGAGAGAGAGAGAGAGAGAGATTATGTAATAATATAGGCATGACACCCTCAAAAGGTAAGGCAAGGTAGAAGGTAGAGAGAGTGAGAGGGTTGTAGAGACCTCTAGATGGGAGAGAAACGTGACAGAGATAAGATAGGAAAATAAATTAATCTATACTTTAGGAGAGATCAAGAGAGTGAGATATAGGGAATGAGATAATATTAATAGGAGAATGTTGATTGCTGAAATTTAACTAAGTTTTAAAATTTATATGATCATTAAAAACCTAGAATCTACAATATAACTCCTAGAGATTTGGTATCACTCTCAAACATCCTGAAAATATATACATGAAATATAACATAAAGTATAAGGGAAAAAACATATTCAAATGTGACTTAAATACTATATTTCATGTATATACTCACATGAACTAAGAGATTAATTCTAACTTGATAATTACAAAAATGTATTTTTTTCATTTGGCTAGTACCATATGTGGTGCACGTTGTAATGAGAGTAGATTTAACATATAGAACATAACATATATGGTGCTAGCCAAATGTGTCACATGCTAAATATAGCGTGCACCATATTAAATTCCTTGGGAAGCCTTGGGAATCCAACCCAAAGGATTGGATGATTATAATAGGCTTGAGATGTGTTTCTCAAAAAAATACCAATATTTATTACATTTCTACTAGTTCTCTCCATCGGGTTTGCACGTGGTTGAACATAGATAAAATCTGAAACCATCATATTGTTAATCTCTCTATTAGATATCTAACCATATAATTTATTTTGAATTTTGATTATGCTAAGATTTCCATCTCTAATTTCTTTAAAAAGTAGGTCCATTTTTTGTCAAAAACCAATGTATAGTATTTGAAGCATAGATTTCAAATTTTGAATCAAATTACATTTTTAGAAACTAGACTTCATTCTAGACACCTTAAAAAGGGATTTTTTTATTATTTTCAATTAGTTTTCAACAATTTATAGGGGGCAGGGCAATGCTCAAATTTATGTTTTCAGGATGTGTCCACTTTGAAAATTCATAAAAATTTCATTCATAAAAAAATAGCTAGAAAAAAAGGGATAGACTGCATTCAATGTTGGCTAAAGTAGCATTAGAGTAATTAAAAAAAATTAGGAAAAAGTTGACATTTTAGGGAGAGCACACCAGATGCTATATGTTTTTTTTTGCAAAAAAAATAAATGATTTGTGTGCTCCCCCTTTATGAGGCTCTTAATCACAACCAATTTCAAAAAATATTAGTAATTTAGAAGCTAGACTCGGAGTATTAAAATGCTTGTTCTTGTCACATCTTTAAAGTTTGAGTGTAACTACCTTAAGTTTTTCATTGAAGTTTATAATTTTTTTTATTTTAGAAAAAAGTTGCAACTTATACCCACTTTTTGGTTTCTCTGTCTTTATGCACTTACCCTAGATGATATTCTTGATTCTAGAGTTGCCAATAAAATATGAGAAAAGTAATACATGGATTATTTGGTTTAGTAGAATGATAAAATGGTTGAGGAGGCATCATGGTTAAATTTAAATAAGTTGGATACATATGGCATTCCGATTCCAAGCTGGCACAAATGATCATGAGTTCATCCTCATGAAAAAATTATCTACTCGGGGAGTTAGATATAGAAGAATCTAGGTGTATGTATGATCGTCACCACAAAAAAAAAATTAAAAAATTAAAAAAAATTAAAAAACCTAAAGTTAGTTGTAGTTTTATTTTTTATTGGATTCAATCATCAAGAAAAAAATTAAAGCCATGTAGAGAAATCACTTAAGGTTTTCAAAGCTATTGGGAATCATCAAGACCAACAATCTAGAAGCAATCAAGAGATTTATCCATAGCTAGGTTGTTTGTATCTATCAGAGATATCAGGAGCTATTAAGAGTAATGAAGAGGTTTCTTGTAATTTTTAGGAGGTAGTCCAGTGTATCCAAGGCATCAAAATTTTAAAAAAACATATAAAATATATATTAAAATTGAATTCATTATGATTGTTGGATTTCCTTCCAACTATTCAATTCAGAGTTGGAATAGGTTTTCACCTTCTTCCTCACATGTGTGTGTGTGTGTGTGTGAATTCAATTGGAAGAGAGTTCCTTTTGGAGGCAAAATGTTTCTTCGTGTTTCATAGGTTATAGTTCAAATTTATGAATATTGTTTTTGATAGAAAAAGCAGCAAGTGGGTGCTTGCCCATGGTACAAGGAAGACTAAGAGTACATTAAAAGAACATTAACAACACTAGCTTTACAACAGATAATCAACAAAGTAACAATATCTAGTCTTCCTCTATCAAAAACAAACTTGTAAATCCTTATAAAAAATAGCGATCCAGGGTTATAGTTTAACCAAAAAGCCTTGAACATAATAACTATAAAATACCTCACAAGGCTAAACCAAAGTCTTAAATTCTTAACCACATAATAGAAAAATACAAAATAAAACCTAGGACCCATGGGCTCGGAACAAGACAACATCAACATGGCACTAGCAATAGTTACGTCCTCTCTCCCAGCCACTTGTACATCAGTGTGGTGGCCCATTCTTCTTGCAGAAACATGAAGAGGTCCCTATTGTCCTCATTAGCTTCCAGCTTACCACCAGTAATCTTTTTTTACACATTACATAGAGTCACCACCAATGCGTGCATCACTTTAAGGGAAAACTTATTGGAGTCGGTGATGCGGGCCTTTATTATCATCACATTAATCCAACACAAAAGCTTGGTGGGGCCCTCAAAAACTCTATCACCAATGCATCTCATTTAAACATTACTAATGTCATTTTTTTCCACATAATTAGCCGCTGGGTCTCCTTTGGCAGTGTTGGTAAATAGATTGTTCTTTTCAATTTAACTCTCAAATTCCCAAATCTGTAAGAAACAATTTGATACTAGCAGTTGGATAATCTATCATCAGGTTGATAATCTATCATTAGGTTGATAGATTTCCTATGAATTGAAAGGTACAACTCCCTTATGAATGATATTCAATGAATTTTTTTATTCCTAAACTAATCGGGTATGTTCTTAACCTAAGAACAGAAGAGGAAAACCAAGCCTACCCTAGACAGAACTAACTCAAGAAACAAAATCAATATTAAACCTAGCCAACTTTGAGAACCCACACATCTTATGACTCCCCAGCATTGGTAATGTGATGCAGGGGCATCCAAGGTTGAGGTAAGGGCATTCTGTGTCCTCAGTGAAACTGCATAGGTGTTTGTGTTTTGGACAGTTTTGCTCAGTTGCAGCTTTGATCGATGACCTTGATCATTGAAGGAAGCTTGGTCACTAAAGGAACTCGGTAGTCCCTGATGCTCGATGAAAGTGTTACTAGGTCATGCCTGTGGTGCTCGATCAACACTGGTGCTCGGCAATGCTTGGCGTGCTTAGTTAATCCACTGATGCTCAGTAATTTTGACTTACCGACTGGAGTTCTGTGTGATTTGTTGGGCCAACTTGGTGCATTTATTGTTGGTATCTTTTGTTGGATTCTCCTAAGTGGATATAGAGGTCGACATGCTAAATTAAATGTTTGTATACAAATTATAATCTGACTTGTATGACATTTAATATTTGTTTGGAAGAGTTAAGGGTTTCATCTTGCCAACTTGTGGCTGATGATTAGTATTTAAGGTGTTTGGATAGATGTTTAGGAGGCAGTAGATGACTTGGAAGACCAAGAGGCTTGAAAGTTGAAGTTGGCGAAGTTGTGGAAAAGATCTTGCATGATCTTGCATATCAAATTTCTATCTGATAGTTTGTAATAGTAGAGCTAGTGGTTTGCATACTTAGGAACAAAAAGATTGCTTGGAGGCTTGCGAGCTCAAGTTTAGATCTACCTTAGGGTTTCCATCAGCTTGTGGTTTCCTTCAAAACTAAACTAGCTAGTGATTGTATTGGATCTATTTGTGAATCTTGCAGAATTATTTCTGTTTGTAATTGGCCCTAACCCGGAAGGCCTTACAGTCGGGCATGTTAGTGAAAATTACTTGAAAAAATTATTATGTTATCTATTGTGTTGAGTATTCCATTGTGTAATGCTAAAGCTACTCAGCCTGAACTATCCTTAATTGGCTCCTTCTAGCCTTGGTCTGCATCAGGTGGTATCAGAGTTGAAAGTTTGGTCTTGTTGAAGAGATGAAGTTGTTCTAGTTCTTATCAGAGTGAAATTTGATCTTTTGGGTGAAGAGATCATATGATCTTGATTGTAGATCTGTAGCATTAAACTTGTGAAATTGTGTCCTAATTGTTTGCAAGATTGTAGATTGCGATCTGACTTGCATATAACTTGGAAATTGTCACACGGTGGTCGGTGAGGGTTTGTTGTAGAGGGTTTATTTTTCATATCTTTAAGGATGCCTCCAAGAAGATTGGACCCTAGAGTTATTTTTGATCTTTGTGATACTATGGAATCCCAAATCATAGAGAAAGTGAAATCAGATTTCAAATCTAAGATGGAATTGATGAAGAATGACATGGTCATCGAGATCATGAGAGCTGTTACTAGTATACCTCAGAATGTTGGTATTAAGGATGGCTATGAAGAAGCTGCT
Organism: Chamaecyparis obtusa; assembly: GCA_027943335.1. Classification (NCBI taxonomy): domain Eukaryota; kingdom Viridiplantae; phylum Streptophyta; class Pinopsida; order Cupressales; family Cupressaceae; genus Chamaecyparis; species Chamaecyparis obtusa. The sequence continues at coordinate 113,624 of BSBK01009969.1, forward strand.
GAGGAATTTGAACCTACTGGATCTACTGGTGATGACTGGAGGGATAGATCTAGTGAAGACAGAACTGCTTAGTTACCTAGATCTGCTGCTCGGTTTAGTAATTACTGAATGGAAGTTTCTACTTTCTCTGGTACTTTGAAACCCAAAAATCTGATTGATTGGATTGGTGAACTTGAAGATTTCTTTGAGCTAGAAGAAATTGAAGATCCTCTTTGGGTGAGATTAGCATAGACTACGTTGAAAGGACATGTTGCTCTTTGGTGGAAAGAACTACAAAGAGATAGAGAAGATGAAGGTGAAATGAAGATCAATTGGTGGAGGTTGATGGTGACAAAATTGAAAGCTACATTCATACCAGTTGACTATGAGCTTGAGTTGTTTAAGAAGTTATAGAATTTAAAGCAAAAGGATTTATCTGTTGAAGATTATACTAAGGAATTCTACAAGCTTACTATTCGGTTTGGTCACAGAGAACTTGGTAAGGAAAAGGTAGTGTTAGAGCTTTTTCTTGTGGGATTCAAACTTGGATAAATATGAAAGCTTGATTCTCTGTTTTATGAACACTCTCAAGTTTGCAAGAAAGAGTCTAATTAATGAGGATTGGATAAGATCCTCCTACTTTGAGCTCCATAGGACTCAGGTGGGTATTTCCTATAATGATTTACTATGTTTCAAGTAAAACTTCAAATGATGGATTAGGTCTTCACTGCTATGCTATTATTTCTTCAATTTAATTCAATAAAATATTATTACTCTAAAGAAAGCCCAAATTATCCTAATACATAGTACTACAATGGAAACTACAAGTGTAATAGCATGAAACAGTGGTATAAGGACATTCATCCTTCTTTTTTTGAGTTAAACTCAAGGAAGGGTAACCTCTTGATTCTTTCTTTAAGGAATCACTAAATATGAACTTATACCACCTGGATATAGTTCTTTCAAAATACACTAACAATTCTTGAAGGTAAAAATACTAGTAATGAAATGAATTTTAGTATCACTAAAGATCATGAAAAGATAATTTTATAATAAACACACTTCAAACTAGTCCCTAATCCAATGGACAAAATATTTTAAATGAAAATCCACAAAGTTATTTTAAAATAAATACAATGGTATGCCTTACACACTATTAGCATACAATTTTCCCCTTTTCTTTAAATTAATCTCAGACTCTTTTAAAGAATGAAAAGAAGAGAAAATCTCAACACTAACAAATGAGTTTCTTAGAAATCAAACTCTCTAAAAATTACAAGGTGCAGCTACCTTCTAAAAAGGTTTTCAATATGATCTTATTGAACATAGAAAAGTAACATCATGTGTGCTTTTCACCAAAAAACACTTAAGGAAAACATTCAATCCATCAACATGAAAAGAATGTGAAGATTTTTAGAGAAACAAATCTACTTATATCTTAATCTCAAAATTTGAATTTCTTGAATCTAAAACTTCAATAACAATTCTCTCTATCACTTCTAAGCATAAAATCCATCCATATCACAATTAAGCTTTATCCAACACAACTTATCTCCACAAGAAAATAAATCACATAAGATAAACAGTAGTATTTATCAATTCAAAAGCTTAAACATATATGCAATACCATAGGATATTTCATATATTTTGTAATATCAATCTTCAGAAAACTTGAAGTTCAGTTCTTATAAAATAGTTTCTTTCAAACTCAGAGAGATGAACCCTGAATAAGTTAAAAATTTCTCAATAAATAGCCATGGAGAGCTTCAACAACTAACTTGGTAAAATTGTCTTTCTTGAAAGTAAATACTTCTAGATGAAATAACTATCCTAAGCATTAAGCAAAAAAACACGGGACTGGGAGCAAAACACCTTCAAAAAGTTGCCAAGTGTTCTAGAAGGTTAAGGGGTTGAGATCGCTGCAAGTCATGCTGCCTTCCAATCTTCAAACGCAGCTATAAACACGGATATTACCAATTGGTGTGGCAAACCAATAAAATTGATCCACTGTTTCCAAACTTCTTTCTCCCTTTTGATCTCTGCTATCTTTCCTTTGTGCATAACTAAATGATCTTACTGAATAATGACCATTGATTCTATCTGTGCAACCTTTGTGAATTCCTTATTTGTAGGGGCATTCATCCTTTTGAGCTCACCAAACCAGGTATTTACATTCTTGATTACCTATTCAATTAGTTTATCTGACTCCTCTTGGGCTTCCTGACACCATTCACCAATCCAGTTTATATCATTGGAGATGATTTCTTTAATTGTCTTTAGCCCCTTCAAGAGATCCTTTACCTCAAAAATTCTCAGCGCTACAGCTTCATTTCTCTAGTCTATACATTCATGTATAACATAAAGGATTTTATCATCTAGTCCTAGTACTAACCTCTCCATGAGGAACTTCTACAGACCATACTTTTCAACTTCTTCCATCCAATGGAGCTCTTTGGTCTAGGTAGTCTTATCTAGCTCCCATTCTTCAATACTAACTTCTACTTTCTTTACCAGGTGATCTCCTTTAGCGTGAGTTTGATCTAGGTGAATTAGTTGCTTGACAACCTCTATTTTTACATGCTCTATCCAATCATCAAATGCTTTGCTAACCATCTTGCTTCTTTAAACCTGGTCCAGAAACTATTGATTATCAGGGGATTTCACATCAATGCAAGCTGGAATTTCACTTAGAGGAAAGGGTTCAAGATGTTGTATGACATTAATACATTGGGCCATACTCTTCATAGCCTCCTTCATCTCTTATTTGTCCTTGGCATCTTTCCATACTCTACTGGAAATCTTCTTATTTGATACCTAGAAGAATCTCATATCGGCGGCTCTGGTGTCCTTCCCTAAATCCACCTTGGATGTTTGAAAATATTGGACTAAAGCTTCCCCTTTAGCTTTTTCATCTTTAGGCTTTGCAATCTTTTCCATCCAGTGACCACTGCTTTCATCAAAATCGATTCTGGACTCCATCTTTATTTTCTTAGCCTTTGAAGATTTTCCCAAATATCTTCTTACTACGTCATCAATGGGTACTAATAAAGGAACCATATTCCTTTTCTTGGCAACTGGGTTCTCTAGCCATGGTGGGGCAGTAGAGGACTTCTTTTGAGTATCATAGTTACTCAAAAGAGCCAGTGAGTTCTTCGAAGTATTCTTTGTTTCCTCTTATATCTGTTGATTATCTGCCATCTCAACTATCCTATGGTCTTCAACTGGTACTGCTTATGGATCAACATCTGATGAGTCCAAATCCATGACAACACTGGGAGTAGCTTCCTGTCTCTTAGCCCTTTCTTTTACTCTTAGACTTGATCTGGTTACTCAAACTTCGGGTTCAGCTTGGTGTTGAACTTGAACTTGAACTTGAACTTGTGAAGAAATTGGTTCAAGTTTAGGTTCGACTTCAGGTTTATCTTTTCCTGCACAATATTGATCAACACTTAGGTTAGTTAAAATAGAAGCTTTCTTTGTTGAACTCCTCTTTTTGGTTTTTACTTGTTTCTTGGCTGACTGCAAAGGAGTAACAGAAACCGTTTTCTTCAACAACCACACCTTTGTTCTTTCAATAACCCTTTTCATTATTTTATGTAAATCATCTTCCTCTAACTCCATCCAATCTAACTCAGGAATAGGGAGGGCCTTGACCTTCTCCAAGTATTGAGAATCTAAAACATCAATCTCACTAGCTTCCCCTACCCTGTTTGTATCCATATCCAGCTTGAAGGTGATGATTTTTTTCAAAGTTAATTGAGACCATAGTCTTTTCCTTACCTCTAGTTCATCAGCTCAATTGGCCCAAAAATCCTCTAACTCAGGGATGTGCATGAATGTCTCTGGGACATTGAGATTCATTCTTGCAAAGCCTCTATAGTCGAAATTGACTCTAGGGATATAGGTTTGTAGGAAGAAGGCATCCAACTCTTCTTTTATAGCCATAGCATCTTGGAAACTTTTGCACCTATAGTACCCCAATTCAATAGGGAAAATAACATGTGAAGACTTCTTTGAGGTCCCTACTTTTTGTTCAACTAGAATGAGCTACCTGTAGAGCTCCATTAAGACTACATCATCTAAACAAAACCTAGGGAGCCGTAGTGGTTCCTCATCAAATGCTCCAACCCTCAGATAAGTAAATCTAGGAAACTATATAAAATGACAGCCATAAACATTGATCATTTGTTTGGCTTCCTCAGAAAGTTTGCAATTTTCTTTCCCTCGCAACTCAAAAATTAACTTCCCTGAGAATCTATCATTTACTATTTTAAATGTGCTGGAGAACTTTTCCTTCTGTAAGCATGTGAAGTAATCATATATCTTCATATCACTCATCCATAATTCATGGGGTAACCCTTCCCAGGCTCGGCAACATGCTAAGACATAAAAAAGATAAGAAGACATGTAAAATGCAGTCAAATTAGTCACATTTAAGAGCTCTTTGTGGAGTTTCTCTGCTATTAGGTCAGCCCAATCAATAAAATTATCTCCTTCTATAATCTTCTGGATGAAGCAGTACATCTAGTTTTCCCAATGAAATGCATGGGGATTCCCTTTCACCCTATTTAGAAGAAGAACCATATCAGCTATGTCCTTACAGAGGTGCTCAATTGTTAGAGGCTTTGGCAGCCTAGATCCTCCTTTCTCTAGTTTTGCAAGACATACCTGGGCTATCGAGGAGTTGTATTTTTTCTTATCTGCCTCATACAGATGGTCTACTTTTGCATAAGTCCATGGTTCATATGGTTCCTTATCCAGAATTCATAGAGTTACCATCAATGTCTCTTGACTGATTTTGACTAAGATTTCTCCTGATGCATCCTTGATGCATCTACTCTTAGCATCATACTTGTTAGCACACTCCAACAGTAGTTCAAGGAAAATCAGAGCTAGAGGAAATGTAGAAACTACTATAAGTCTACTTCCTGCTAACTTCCTAGAAAAAGAACCCTTGGAAGCATTTCAGACTCTATCACATAGCTCCCCTAGATTTACATTCAACAAGAAAGTATCCCCTATGTTTGGAAGAGAAACTAACAGGTGGGTTCTAATTTCCTCCTTTGGGAGGTTTGGATGGAACAACGACATCTTACCAATATGAAGCGAAAAGACTTACAACATAGAAAGAGCCTCTGAAAAATGAAAACTGCAAGGGGAAAGATAACTCACTGATTTTCTGCACACTAGTTTTCTGTAAATTTATCACCACCAATTTTGTCACTCCTTCCTTCTCCAGCAAAAATAACTAACGGAAAAGTCTTAATCATTCTTCATTTATTCGCAAATGCCTTGTAGGATCCTTAATAAATCTTCAAAGCATGTCTATAATAAATTCTTTAATGGAAGAATGATTTATTTGACATGTCCAGCCACTCCTTATTAATCCTCCATCTAATTCGGCATGAATATCTCAATTCACAAGGACATTCCCTGATTACCATATATGTATAATAATGACTCCTACGTCATGCCGTCAATTGTCATTTCCAATTTTCACATGCATGAGCCATCTAGTTGAATGAGACAATCTCTATATGGAAACTTCCAAAATTCAATTAACACTCGAAGCACTTTAAAACAAAAACCTTCTTGTGGAAGAAAAGACAATCCCGTCAAATTCTCCATGTTTAAGTTATTATATTACAAATGTGAACTTGAACTTGATTAAACTTAAGGTTCAGGACTAGGTTCAAGTTCGGGTTCAACTTTGAGACTGACAGACCTTTTTGAGGGATAGACAAACATGGGCATTGCAAGACTCAGAAGCGGTAATTGGGTTGAACTTGAAATTGAACCAACTTATCAAAGTTCGAGTTCAACTTTGACTTAAGGACTTTTATTGACCAAGACTAAAACCGGGAGCCAAGAAAACCAAAGGTAACAACTGGCTCTGACTGGGGACCAGAACTGCTCAGGACTGAGGAATGAATCTAAAAGCTCAATTGACAAGACAATTTTAACTTTATTAGGCTAAAATGACTTAACACAACAAAAACTTCTACTCCTATAGACACAAGCCAAAACTTTATATACAAGCAAGGAAAGGAAAAGACTTAAAACTAGTAAATCTTGAGATCCTGGCCATTATAGGATAGGGATAGTTCATCTCCATCGATATATTTGAGCTTGAACGCATTCGGACCTAGAGCTTGAGAGATCTCGAACGGTCCCTTGTAGAGAGACTTGAACTTTCCATGTGCCCGCGTGGCTCTTGACACTTATCCCAGAGAAGGATCTTATCACCCACCATAAATTTTCTTGGTCTAGTGTGGTGATCAAAAATATCCTTTACCTTCAACTGATGGTTGGTGATGTGATCAACTAATTCTGCCCTCTCCTCTTCTATCTTTGACAGATACAAAATCCTCTTCTCCAATGAATTTTGAAAGACTTCATTCTCAACACACCTTTGTAACTTGGCAGAGGCTAGCTCTAATGGAAGAGACAACTATGCTTCAACTCTAAAGACCAATTAAAAAGGCATCATACTAATAGCCCTCTTGGGAGAGGTTCTATCCACCCATAATGCCTCGTATAGCTTCTTGTGCTAGTCTTTTCCTTTCTCATCTACCAGTTTCTTCATGATGTTAATCAGGTTCTTGTTTGTGGATTCTGCCTAGCCATTTCCTTGTGGAAAATAATCGAAAGAGTGAGATAAATGTATACCATGATCATAGCAGAAGAGTTGAATCTCTCGAGATGAGAAATTATGAGCATTATCAGCCACTATCTTCAGGGGAACTCCAAATCTCGTGACAATATTTTCTTTTAAGAATCTACAAACTATCTTAGAAGTGGTTACTTTGACTGGTATCACCTCCACCCACTTGGTAAAATAATCAATCGCTATCAAGATATGTGTATGTCTACCACTGGAAGTTGGGTTGATTGGACCAATAAAATCTAACCCCCACTACTGGAAGGGCTCTTCGATGATCATAGGTCTTAGTGGTAAAGCAGCCAACTGAGGTTTTTCTAAGAAAAGTTTACACTTCTCACAATTCGCCACCCACCTATATGCATCTTTAAACATTCTGGGCCAATAGTAGCAATTTCTTAGGATCTTAAAGGCTATCACAGAGGAAGAATAGTGTCCCTCACAAGCTTCATTGTGAAATGATTGCAATAACTTTTGTTGTTGTTCCTTATCAACACAATGCAAGAACATCCTATCCAGCCCCTTTTTATAGAGAACATTATCTACTATGACATACTTTGCTACCTTCAACCTTAGATTTCTTCTCTCTTTAGCTGATAGGTGTGTGTGTGAAAATTGTACCTGATCTATAGACATAACACTTCAATAAAACATTAGAGGTTAGCTATAATCAAAATCGTGCAAAATTGAAATCTAATTTAACCAAGTGATTTACTGCCTTCTAGTAGGTGCGAGATTGATGTTCTTAGATTGTAATCAAGATCAGTGACCTAGATGACACCTAAATGAAGGATTTGAATGCAATTGATCTAGATATGAGATTGAATGCAATTAAGCTATTTTTTTAATATTTTCTATGCAATATGAATGATTAATCTGATATGAAATCTATGCTAGATGAAATTGATATGCTATGAATGCTATTGAAAATTGATATGCAATGCTAATCTAACAATGATATGCAATATGAATGCAAAAATAAGATTGATCTCACAAATATGTCGATTCGCAAGAGCTTTGATTCTTCAATTCCAATTCTCCAGCGTGATTGTGCAAAATATGAGATGAATTGGATGCAAATTTGAGAGATGATTGAGAGATGAGTTATGAAGAGATGAGCCTTGTTTTTATAGAAATCCAAGGCTTTGGAGGTGCATGAGAAAAAGCCATAAATCACTCAAATAACTCAGGTTGATTTTTGAGTTATTTTTAAATAAAGGATAATTAACTCACAAAAACATGCAAAAGCTAAGTTTTAACTCAAAATAGAGTTTAGCTTTAATTGATAATTGATAGTTGTCTGCTTTTATGATTGTACATGTTTTATTTATGAATTAATTTAATAATAAAGTGATTTATGCTCAACTTAACTGCTTTTAAAAATAAAACAATTGATTTATGGGTTAATCAATTATTTAATCAAACTTTTATTAAAAACTATATTATTAAATAATGACAACTTGCTTTAATTAATTAAATAAGAATTTAATCAATTATTCATAGGATATTGGATTTATTGTCAAAATTAAATAATACAATTAATAATAGATAGAATTAAATTTAATTAAACAATTAAGTGGCAAATATTAAATCTAATTAATTAAATATGAAAATATTCAATTAATCAAACTTTAGGATAAATGTGATTTATTGCCAAATAATTATAAAATTAAAGATAATTAAGATAATTAGGAATATTACTAGGAATATTCCCTGATGCAGAATTTAAGATAATCAATTAGGATTCGATGATGTGCAGATGTGCCTTAGATTAGGACTTCAATGTTGATTTCGTTCAATTTGTAGATGTAGGAAATTAATGAACTTATAGCCCATTTTTGGGGTATTACAATAGGTGTTCTGGAGGCTCCCCATAGGTGAGAAGAAAGCTATGTCTAAAAACCATAAGTCATTTGTCACTATAAATAGGCAATTGGGTAAACTTTGTTCTTCTTGACTCTCAGCCATCAATTTACATAGGCCTTGTCCTCTCACCAGCTTTGTAGGCTTAATTTCTATGTCAAACTCCTACACCTTTTCTACCTAGCTAGCCCTGTTATTCATTGCAACCTCCTAATGAGTAAGGATGGTCTTAACAGTAGAACTCGGAACAAAGACCACAGAATGTGAATGAAGTATGTAGTATCAGAATTGCTTAACTGCCTTTACTACTACAAACGCTTGTTTTTCTATCTAAGAATAGTGTAACTCATGTTTCTTATGCGGTACACTCATGAAGGAGATAGGAACTTCTTCACCATTATCATTCTTCTGTAATAGCACCCTAGACATTGTGTGTTTTGATGCATAGTAGTAGATGATAAAATCTTTTTTGAAATCTGGGTGTATTAATGTCAGAGCATTGACTATGGCTTCTTTAATCTTACCAAATGATTTGACAGCTAGATCATCCCACTTGAAATTTTTCTTCTCACTTAATAGGTCTACCATTGGTTTTGATGTCTCAACAAAATTAGGTACAAACTTCCTTAAGAAGTTAACTTGACCAAAGAAAGATTTAATCCCTTTCTAATTAATAGGTAGACACAACTGTTGGATAGCTTTGACTCTTTCTGGATTGATTTTAATGCCCTCCTTTGAAACCAAATGACCTAGCAACTTACCTTCTATAACACAGAAGATTGACTTCTTTGGATTCAAGGAAACACCATGATCCTTGCACCTTTGCAAAACTTCTTTCAAGTCCTTTAGATGATTCTTACACCTCTAAGAGAAAATGATCATGTCATCTAAGTAAATGGTGATGGTCTTGTTTAACAAATGGCCAAAAGTGGAATTCATGGCCCTCTGAAATGTGGCTCCAGCATTAATTAAGCCAAAAGGAATTATCGTATAGGCGAATGTGCCCAAGGGTGTGGTAAAGGTTGTTTTGTGCTAGTCTTCCTCTAAAACACTGATTTGATTATAGCTAGAAGAACCATCGAGCAATGACAACATCTCTAAGCCAGCTACAATTTGAAGAATCTGGTCCATCATAGGTAAGGCGGAATTATCTTTAAGGCTTGACTAATTGAGGTTCCTAAAATCCATGCATATTCTAATTTCTCCATTCTATTTCCACATAAGAACAATGTTGGCCACCCATGTGGAATGGTCTATTGGAAAGATAATTCTTGCTTGAAGCATCTTGTCAATCTCTTTAAAAATGGCTTATGCCACCTTCGGATTGTATGTTCTCAATTTTTGATGGAACGGTGATGTATCAGGCTTTAAGGGGATATGGTGCGTAAACTATCCTTTCCTAAAGTTCTTTAATTCACCATAGGTCCAAGAAAATACCTCACCATATTCTTTCAAAAACTTAGTGAAATGACATCTTTCATCTTCATCACAACACACCCCTAAATTAACCATCTTGGGATTAAACTCTTCACCAATATTATTTTTTACATATTCACTTGAAGGAGTACTATCTAGTATGCCAGGTGAATTTAAATAACAATCTCTCCTATGAAACAGTCTCTCTAACTCCACTAATCCTTTGGGTATGGAGTTTCCTTTAAGTTGAGTCACTTCCTCTGAAGTGTTGGATTCCTTTCCTCAACAAAATTCATGGCACTCAGACTCTGGCCCTTCATAATAATTGGTTGAAAACTTATCCAAACCCTATAGAAATTCATTTATGTGAGCATCATCTCTAAACACTTGCTAGGAATAGGAATTATCGGGAACACTGGGCCTATGTATGACTTCAATGGTATAATGATCCTCTGTAAAGTCTGTGTGTGGTATGAGCAAGGATGCTAACCCTGCAAGAGCATCAGCTCTTGAGTTATATTCCCTAGGAATTGCTTCAATTGAAAAGGCTTTGAACCACTTGAGTTCATCCCACACCCTATTTCTATAATGCTTTAGTCTCTCATTCTTCACTAAGAACATGTTCTTGACCTGTTTGACAATCACTTCCGCATCACCACGTGCCTTTAAAAGTTTAATCCCTCTCTTCTTTTCTTCTTCTAATCCCAACAGTAGAGCTTTATACTCTACTGTATTGTTAGTGTTCTCAAACTAAAGTTTGAATGAAAAAAGAAATTTGTGTCTAGCAGGGGAAATGAAAACTACTCTGGCCCCTGAGCCTATAGAAGAGCAACTGCCATCAAATTCAAGAGTCCAAGGAACTTCTTCATCTACAACCATGGGATTTGGGACATTATCCTCTGATAAGATAACATAATTAGAAAACTTTGATTCTTGATACAAGATCTAGGATTTAGGATCTTCTGAGGGAAAAACTATGTATTTGGATTTGGGTTCTAGGAGAAGAGTAACTTTCTTATTTCCTATAGGGACTATGGCATGAGACCAATCCAATTTTATTTCACCACCTAGATCCCTACAAAAGGTTTTGCTAAGAAGCATATTGTACCTGGCTAGAATATCAGCTACTAGGATGGTTAACTTCAATCTCTTATTTGGGAAAGCTACCAAAGCAACTTGGGCATCTTTGATCTGACCTAAGATTGGGACTTATTTTGCATCCATAGAATAGTAGCATCTAAAGGTTTCAGTCATAGGGAGATCTAATGCTTTGGCCACAGATGAAGGCATAATATTATCTGACGCCCTTGAATCAATGATACAGTTTTTTAGTTTGAAGCCATGAATGAATAAGGATACATAAAATGGTTTAGTTTTCAAGCCAATGGGAATAGTAGGAACGGGCTTCTCAAAAAGCTTTTGCTCAATTGTGTCTTCCCTTTTTACAGACTGTCCTTTAAAAATACATTATTTGTTTGTTGGACCCTAGGTTTGGCAGAAGGACCTTTGACATAACTAACTAATTTATCTATCTCCCGAGGATTCATTTTTAAATATTCCACAGCAGAAATTTGCACTTTTGAAGTTTTACAAAAATCAACTATACTGAAAGGGGAATCAGATTAAGACATTTTCATGACTTGTACCTCTAGACTGCTTGCTTTCAAGATCTTTGGATGATCACTAGCTTGACCTTCACTATCTTTGGATGCTGCATTTGCCCAATTACTCACTTTTCCTCCACGATGGTTTCTTGTCAAAACTGAGCAAGAGGTATCCTCTAAAGTTACCAATATGTCTCCACCCTTTTCGGATTCTAATTAATATTCAAGGTAAAATTTTCTAGAGTCGCTAGGCACCTCAAAGGATATGTCTTTAATAGTCACCTTTGCTACTGCTTCCTTCTCAACTTCAAGTTGTGCATATCTTATATTTTTAGGGCATGAAACTCCCTCATGCTCATCAGTAAGATGGAAAACACACTTTTTTCTTTTATTTAGTGGAGGTTCAATTTGTAGTCTCTGCTAAGTAGGAGGCAAATTGAATTGTTTTCCTGAGTTTGAGGATCCTTGAACTGGATATTTACATGGAATATCTTGATAAGGACTAGTAGTTTTAGGCAATTGCCACTTGATGGTTATCAAGTCATTCATCAGTCTCTGAATCACAAGGTCTAACAATGAGGAGGTGGAAGGATGAGAATTAGTTGTTTGTACATCTTTTCTCCATTTTCCACTTGTTATGAGATCATCCTCTAGTTCAATGGCAAGAGTTTGAGCAACTGCTAAGGTGGCTGGTCTAGCCCTTTTCAAAGGAAATGCAACATCAGGAGGTATAACATTCAAGAAAAATCCTTTATGGTTTTCATCATTAGGTCTGCTAGTAGCTGGAATTACCTAAATTCCCTTGTTAAATCTTTCCACAAACTCCCTCATAGGTACTTGAATCTCCTTCTTCATTTGACTTAACTAAATCAAAAGGGTGTTTGCATCATCAGTCAACTTAAACCTAGTTTCAAATGCTATTTTCATAGAATCCCAGTTAGTAATGGAGGCATGTGGTAGACTATGACACCACTTGGCTACAACATTTGTTAAGGTCAAGACAAAAATCCTAAAAGCCACATCTGGAGTGTCCACTACCAAAACTCTACATGTTGTGTTAAAAGCATTCAAATGATCCTCAGGTGTTTTCTTTCCATCACCACTAAATTTGGGTAGGATGTCATGACCTTTAGGTAGGTTTCCCAAATTTTCTCCTAAGCTTAAAGGTCCTACAACCACACCCCAGGGTTGATTTTGTGTCATGGGAGGTAAGATAAAATTCAAGGGCTGCAAATTTACAAAAGTGGGAATTACAGTTCCTGGTGAAACCAAAGAACTAAAAGTGGTTAGATGGGTAGACTTAGTGGGAGAAGAAGGTTTGCTAGTGGTCTTGTAACGTCTTTTCCTAGAAGGAGCCTGGGATTTAAAATCAAGCTTCGCTAGATCTTCAAAATCTGAATCTACAAGACCTTTTGCTCTATCTCCACTTGTAAATCTTTTATCAGCCAACTTATTGAGTTTAACTAAAACAAAAATGAAAAGAACCAATTATTCTTAGGGCATTTGGACCACCCTGTCAACTACAGTAGCCTCCTGGGCCACGGGCAAGCCTCTGAGCCACTCTCCAATTTCTTCCTCTTCCTCAAGGACTAACCTTACTTGTTGGTATTGTTGATCATTTATTCTCAATTTCCAAGTTGTTGCATTAAGGTCAACGATTATGTCCTCTTGAGTATATGAAAAATCAAGGCCTAGTTGCAAAACTAGAGGAATTTCTTGTCGACCAGGAATAACTTCAGTAGGTAACACCATAGTTGATCATTGAATGCAAAGATACAAATATAGGTCTATTCTTAGACTCTCCCCAGCAGTCACCAAAAACTGTTAGCATACAATTTTTCCCTTTTCTTTAAATTAATCTCAAACTCTTTTAAAGAATGAAAAGAAGAGAAAATCTCAACACTAACAAATGAGTTTCTTAGAAAGAAAACTCTTTGCAAATTATAAGGTGTAGCTACCTTCTAAAAATATTTTCAATATGATCTTATTGAACATAGAAAAGTAACATCATGTGTGCTTTTCACCAGAAAACACTTAAGGAAAACATTCAGTCCATCAACATGAAAAGAATGTGCAAATTTTTAGAGAAACAAATCTACTTCTATCTTAATCTCAAACTTTGAATTTCTTGAATCTAAAACTTCAATAACAATTCTCTCTGTCACTTCTAAGCATAAAATCCATCCATATCACAATTAAGCTTTATCCAACACAACTTATCTCCATAAGAAAATAAACCACATAAGATAAATAGTAGTATTTATCAATTCAAAAGCTTAAATATATACGCAATACCATAGGATATTTCATATATTCTTTAATATCAGTCTTCAGAAAACTTGAAGTTAAGTTCTTAGAAAATAGTTTCTTTCAAACTCAGAGAGCCAAACCATGAATAAGTTAAAAGTTTCTCAATAAATAGCCATAGAGGGCTTCAACAACTAACTTGGTAAAATTGTCTTTCTTGAAAGCAAATACTTCTAGAAGAAATAACTATCCTAAGCATTAAGAAAAAAAACATGGGACTGGGAGCAAAATGCCTTCAAAAAGTTGCCAAGTGTTCTAGATAGTTAAGGGGTTGAGATCGCTGCAATTTGTCTTGCCTTCCAATCTGCAAGCATGATTGTAAACATGAATATTATAGATTGGTGTGGCAAACCAATAAAATTGATCTACTCTTTCCAAACTTCTTTCTCCCTTTTGATCTCTGCTATCTTTCCTTTTTGCATAACTAAATGATCTTGTGAAATAATGATCATTGATTCTATCCGTGCAACCTTTTTGAATTCCTTGTCTGTAGGGGCCTTCATCCTTTTGAGCTCATCAAACCAGGTATTTACATTCTTGATTACCTATTCAATTAGTTTTTCCAACTCCTCTTGGGCTTCCTGACACCATTCATGTAAGGCCCCTCATGTTTTCCCTCTGATAGTTGGATCACCCTGATGGATTTTAGGTGCTAGGACTGCATGTTGAGACTATGAGATGCACCTAGATTTTATTATAAAAAGATAGTTAAGGAGTAGTATAGTTGGATGATCTAGAAAATCCTTGTGGGGCCCTGTCCCCATTATCAAACCCTTCAATCTAATCTCTTAAGGGAACAAAAATAAAAAAAAGAATAAAAACAAAAAAATTGAATATGGATATTGGTGTATTATAAATTTTATATTTTCTATAATGTAAATAGACTAAAAGTGAAAGATAGGAACTCAGAGATTATTCGAAAGGGAAAAGTTAATGGGCAAATAAGTTGTAACTTAAATTAAGAACAATAAGTGTACCTTGAGTGCCAAGGGCACAATAAAAGAAATAATTGAAGTATATGACTAAGAATGGCTTATAAGAAGTGTTATGATCTTGATATTAGTTACTTAATTTCGAGATAAATTGGACCTAAGGAAATTTCAACCCTAATATGAGGGAATAACTGAATTTGATTTAATTTCCATGTTAACATAATATAGGTGGATTGAGCCAGATGGCTTTCATGTGTAGGATAATGTTTTGGATGAGTTAGTAAGATGAATGTTGTAAAAATATTTGAATTGAGTATTACAATGTTTAGGGATACAATTGAATAATGATGATGAATTATGCAATTGAATAATGATGTCAAATTATGCAAAATTGGTTTAGCTATAATGTGAAAGGCTAATGCAATTATTTGATTACCAGGATATTATTGCATTAAGCGATAAACGAAAACAAATGAACTATGTGGTGATTACTAGTTATGTTATAGATGAATGTGTAGCCTTTATTATTATGATGTTGTGTTGTAAAGATGAACCTTGATCTATTGATGTTAGTAATCATATTTTAAAAGTTGAGTATCTTGGACTGTGAAAATCAGGGCCATTGTTCTATTATAAGTAAATGTGAATTCTGTTGGAAATTAGTAGCTTAGGAAATGATGAATTCCTAATTGTGCCTAATGTTAGGTATGGATGAAATTGATAAATGATTTAATGTGATGATATAATACCTTGATAGTTAATTGAGTTATGATTGAGTTTTTCACTTTTCATTGGTATTATTATTTCTTGGGACTACTAATGCTCATCTCAAGTGTGCAGGTATAAACCATGGATTAGGGGGAGTCAAGCCAACATATTTGTACTATTCCCGTGACACCAAGGTTGTGTCCCAAAGGGATACAAGGCCTTTGTAATGTATTTTAATTTGTGAAGTGAAATGAGTATGGATGTATTTAAAAGAGTAAATGTTTTTTTTTTTTTGTTGTTACATTGTTTAGTGGACTTGCCAAGTAATTATGTGTATGGTATTGTAGTGTCAATTGACACATGTTCTTGTGATGTGAGTTGGCAAGAGTCCACATGGAGAGGATGAATGTCACCATCCACCCTAGTACAAGTTGGTCTTCCCCATACCTCAACTTGGTTAGAACACCAATAGTTGGTCATATCACTTTGAATTTCGAATTTCACCTTGGGGTTGGGTTTTGAGGGGTCAAATTGACTCCTAGAAGGTTTCTTTTCATAAAAATGGAAGGCCCATGGGTTATACCTATGGGTAAGGGACCCTTTTAACCATAGGACACCCTAGGAGCACCTTGGGAAGCTCTCCAAAAGTGACTTTTTGAAAAGTTGCGAAAACTCCAAAGTCACATGGGAACTCTTGAGTCAAAAAGCTTCCATTACTCTTCCCCATTCACTTTTTAGAGTTCCATTTAGGGAAAGTTGGAAGACCTTGATTAGAACATCCAATAGGAAACTCCCAATACTCCCAAGGGCATGGGAGAAGGTGAAGAGCCTATTTTAATGGAAAACTTGGAGGGTGCTCCCCAATCACCCACTCTCCAATTTTGGAGACAACTAAGGAGCTTGGAGTAGGATAGAGAAGAGATCTTGGATATAGGAGACACTCCCAATACTTGACTCATTAGCTTGTACCAAGGTTGGTGGCTCACTTACTCATTTGCTTAATGTTTTGTTTATGCAAGTATTGGAGAAAAATATGTATTGGTGTATTGTAAGAGTTCCAGTATTGTATTCTTGAGAGTTTATGCTTGTGAATCTTGTTGTTCTTTTGAAGTTTGTTTTGGAGTCTAAGTGATTCATGCTCTCTTGAGCTTGTTTGGTTTTCTGGTTTTGTGCTCTTTGTGTTGTGTGGAGTCAAGATTTTTTTGGGGTTGTACAAGGACTCACTCACCCATGGGATGGGAAGAGAAATCCTTGAGGGTGAAGGGGTTCAATGGACAGCTCCAATGGTGGAGAGTTCCCTCATGTGTAAAGAGGGTAATGCACCATGGATGTATGGGCTCCATGGATGGGCTTTGCTTAAAATTTGGGGGGCATAAGGAGGTTGTTTTGTGATCTTGGCCATGTGTGCCAATGAAGAGTATTTTGTATATTGAGCCTTGTTGAAGGCATGTTTTATTGCAGGCCCTTTTTCTCCCAAAGGAGTACTTAGTCCACCTTCACCCATTGAAGGCTTGTGGTTAAGCCTCTTGTGAAAGCCATGGGTTGGGAAGCTTTCTTATTATGTATTGTAGTGTTTCTTTTTTGTGGTTTCAATTGAAGTTGTTGAGTAAATGATCTTGTGGAAGTAAATGTAAAGAGGAATGTGTATGTTTTGTCACCCGGTTGGCTTGAACTCCCCTAGCTCGGGGGTGGTCCATCTATTTGGACCTATGGTAGGGAGGAGAGTGCCATGGTTTCTTTTGACTTGTTTCTCTCAGGTTGCTTTTGCAGGATTGGAAGGAATGGCACTATTGGTCTTATGTGTTTGTGGAAATTATGTAAAGGTTGTAAACTATTTTTGAAATGGAGTTTCACTCTCCAAGTCATGTATTGAATCAAGTGTTGTTGTAATGTATTGTGAGGAAATGTTTTGTAAAACTTCTTGATGGTTTCATGATGATATGGCATGATCTTGTTCTTATGAAAAACAAAGACTATAGAATAGAGTGTTTTCAAATGTAATAATGGAAGTTTCTCTTTGAGATAGTAGTGAAAAGATGTAGTTGTTAATAAGAAAAAAAAAATAGAGTTTCCTTCTTTGCTAAATGTTATTTACAATGTATTAAAATGAAGGCTATCGAAATGAAAAGAGAGCATTCATTATGTCATAAATCTTGTAATGTGATCATTATTGTAATTGTTATTTGAGTTCAAGAAATGTATAAACATCTATTCTTCCTTTCTAGTTTAGCACAGTAAATTGTTAACCTGTTATGCTATTGTGGATAATAAATCATTGGTTTAGTTGCAACCATGAATAAATTTTAGAGCTTTAAACACTCTATAGAGAAACTTTAAATTTAAAAGGGAAACCAATTTTAACTCCTAATAGTAACCAAATCATCATTATTAATTTAGGTGTATAGAAGAAAAATAAATAGCAACACAAACAAGTTCAAAAAAGAAGGAGACTAAGAAATGGGCAAAAGTTGCAAAATGAGACCTACAGGTCTCTGGAATTTGTATGGGAAAAATTCCCATACAAATTCCAAACACACAGTCATTATTAAATTATAAAACTTGCCAACTCATAGTCATAAACAAATAAAATAATTATAATGTATTACCTCCTTACTTTTTTAATTGCATCCCCATAAAGGTGGCGCGGGGTGTGGGGAAACTGCTTTGCATTAAACTGAGCATGTTTTCATTGGCTAAGTACTAATCTTAGAATGTACTTGGCTACTCATAATTGCGATCCCTATGTTGTCTTTGTTTAGACAAGACTTCTAAAACTTCCCTAGCTCTACGTGAGTCCTACCTTGGGCAGCGTGTTGGTAAGAGGTGGGGGCTGTTTTGGTTGGTAGAAATATGTTGTGAGGGACTCATCACCTTGTCCCCTCAGCTTACCCCTTAATCATGCGCTAGTTAGTGGCTATTTTTTTTTAATGTTTAATACTTCTCTTAAGTGTTTGAGGACCCCTCTTAATACTCCTCCACGCTACCTCCTTTAACTCTCCTCTATCCTTATTTTTGCACCCCTCTAGTCATAGGATGGGATTTGACTTTTCCCCCCCCTCTCTTGGCACGTGAACCTAGAAGGGGAAAGGTGTTTTTAGCTAGGTTTAAGGGGTGATTAACATGTAGCTAGGTAGATTTATAGGTGGTAATTTCTCTTAGCTTAGGATAATTTCTTAGTAAACTTTTATTGTTTTATCTAGTTGTTATTTTAATAAGTTTGGTTTATTAAAATTTTATTGTAGTACTATTTAATAGATACGTATTAATAATTAATATATTATAATATAATAATTAATTAATATTTTATTAATTATTTATTATATTATAATTATTTATTAATTTATATATATATATATATATATATAACTTAATTATTATTATATATTAAATATTTAATCCAATGATATTTATAGTTTTATTAATTGGTTAATATTCACATCAATTAATTGACATTTTATCGTTAGTTTAATTATATATGTCTCATATAATTGTATTCATCATTTAATTGGTTATATAACTTAACATATTTTGGATCAATATAAATTATCTTTATAATCTTAATAAACAAAGTTGTTATTAGTCGATAATCAATATTTATAAGAACATTATTTAAAGAATATTCTAGGCAATGTTCATTTAACTCTAATAACCTATGTGATTACTAAAACAATGAAATGTTCGATTATCGAAACCTCCTTTCATTGAAACCCACTTGGTAACATTAATAAAATAAAATTACAAAAATTTTACGATTCTAGGATTGTATTCTAGATATGTCTTGTTGGGTTACCTAATCGTGGATCGTTTAATTCTAGTTAATTCTTTGTAAAGGGTCACTCTAACAATACAAATAGTGATCGGATAACCTATTAGGAATCCTTGATAGACCTTGTTGGT
Source organism: Chamaecyparis obtusa (assembly GCA_027943335.1). Classification (NCBI taxonomy): domain Eukaryota; kingdom Viridiplantae; phylum Streptophyta; class Pinopsida; order Cupressales; family Cupressaceae; genus Chamaecyparis; species Chamaecyparis obtusa. The sequence continues at coordinate 132,991 of BSBK01009969.1, forward strand.
AACATCAAATGCTTATCGAGAATTGTTCATCCTAACCCTATTGAACTCAGTTACAACTTCACCACTTTAATTGAATCTGTTGTCATAACTTTATCTACTAGTGACCTTTTGGAAACTGACATTGGATAACAATTTGTTTCTTCAGAGTCTTTGCGATCTATTGCCAAAGATTCCTATTAACCTGCAACACTAGATTAGACCTAATTTATTCCTTTAAAAAAAAAAATTTGGTGTGTTTTCGACTATTTTTCGATGGGCATGACAATTCACCAATCTAGTTTATATCATTGGAGATGATTTCTTTAATTGTCTTTAGCCCCTTTAGGAGATCCTTTACCTCAAAAATTCTCAGGGCTATAGCTTCATTTATCCAGACTATGCATTCCTTTATAACATAAAGGATTTTGTCATCCAATCCTGGTACTGACCTCTCCGTGAGGAACTCGTGTAGACCATACTCTTCAACATTTTCCATCCAATGGAGCTCTTTGGTCCAGGTAGTCTTATCTAGCTCCCATTCTTCAATATTAGCTTCTACTTTCTTTACCAGGTGATCTCCTTCAGTGTGAGTTTGATCTAGGTGAATTAGCTACTTGACAGCCTCTATTTTTACATGCTCTATCCAATCATCAAATTCTTTGCTAACCGCCTTGGTTCTTTGAACCTGGTCCAGAAAGCATTGATTATCAGGGGATTTCACATCAACGAAAGCTGGCATTTTTCTCTGAGGAAAGGGTTCAGGATGTTGGATGGCATTAATATATTGGGCCATACTCTTCATAGCCTCCTTCATCTCCTATTTTCCCTTGGCATCTTTCTAGACTCTACTGTCAATCTTCTTATTTGATACCTCAAAAAATCTCATGTTAGTGACTTTGGTGTCCTTCCCTAAATCCACCTTGGATATTTGTAAATCTTGGACTGAAGCTTCCCCTTCAGCTTTTTCATCCTTAGGCTTTGCAATCTCTACCATCCAGTGACCACTACTTTCACCAAAATCGATTCTAGACTCTATCTTTATTTTCTTAGCCTTTGAAGATTTTCCCAAATATCTGCTTACTACATCATCAATGGGTACTGATAAAGGAACCACATTCCTTTTCTTGGCAACCAGGTTCTCCAGCCATGGTGGGGCAGTGGAGGATTTCTTTTCAGTATCATAGTTACTCAGAAGAGCCAATGAGTCCTTTAGGGTATTCTCTATTTTTTCTTGTATCTGCTAATTATCTTCCATCTCAGGTATCCTATGGTCTTCAACTGGAACTATCTATGGAACAACATCTAATGAGTCCAAATCCATGATGACATTGGGAGTAGCTTCCTATCTCTTAGCCCTTTATTTTACTCTTAAACTTGATCTAGTTACTCAAACTTCGAGTTCAGCTTGGTGTTGAACTTGAACTTGAACTTGAACTTGTGAAGAAATTGGTTCAAGTTCAGGTTCGACTTCAGGTTTAGCTTTTCCTACACAAGATTGATCAACACTTAAGTTAGTTAAAATAGAAGCTTTCTTCGCTAAACTCCTCTTTTTGGTTTTTACTTGTTTCTTGGCTGACTACAAAGGAGTAATAGAAACCCTTTTCTTCAACAACCATGCCTTTGTTCTTTCAATAACTCTTTTCATTCTTTTATGTAAATCATCTTCCTCTAGCTCCATCCAAACTAAATCAGGAATAGGAAGGGCCTTGACATTGTCCAAGTATTGAGAATCTAAAACATCAATCTCACTATCTTCCCCTACCCCGTCTGTATCCATATCCAGCTTGAAGGTGATGATTTATTTCAAAGTTAACCGGGACCACAATCTATTCCTTACCTCCAGTTCATTAGAGTAGTTGGCCCAAAAATCCTCTAGCTCAAGGATGTGCATGAATATCTCTGGGACATTGAGATTCGCTCCTAAAAAGCCTCTATAGTCAAAATTGATTCTGGGGATATAGGTCTATAGGCAGAAGGCATCCAACTCTTCTTTTATAGCCATAGCATCTTGGAAACTTTTGCACCTGTAGTACCCAAATCCAATAGGGAAAAGAACACCTGAAGACTTCTTTGAGGTCCCTGCTTTTTGCTCAACTAGAATGAGCTGCTTGTAGAGCTCCATTAAGACTACATCATCTAAACAAAACCTAATGAGTTGTAGTGGTTCCTCATTAAACACTCCAACCCTTAGATAAGTAAATCTATAAAACTATATAAAATGATAGCCATAAACATTGATCACCTGTTTGGCTTCCTCAAAAAGCCTGCAGTTTTCTTTCCCTTGCAACTCAAAAATTAACTTCCTTGAGAATCTGTCATTTACTATTTTGAACATGCTGGAGAAATTTTCCTTTTGTAAGCATGTGAAGTAATCATATATCTTCATATCACTTTTCCACAATTCATGGGGTAACCCTTCCTAGGCTTGGCAACATGCTAAGACATAAACAAGATAAGAAGACATGTAAAATGCAATCAAATTAGTCACATTTAAGAGCTCTTTGTGGAGTTTCTCTGCTATTAGGTCAGCCTGGTCAATAAACTTATATCCTTCTATAATATTCTAGATGAAGTAGTACATCTAGTTTTCCCAATGAAATGTATGCGGATTCCCTTTCACCCTATTTAGAAGAAGAACCATATTAGCTATGTCCTTACGGAGGTGCTCAACTATTAGAGGCTTTGGCAACCTGAATCCTCCTTTCTCTAGTTTTGCAAGCCATACATGGGCTATCGAGGAGCTATGTTTTTTCTTATCTACCTCATACACATGGTCTTCTTCCTCATAAGTCAATGGTTCATATGGTTCCTTATTCAGAATTCACAGAGCCACCATCAATGTCTCTTGACTGATTTTAACCAAGATTTCTCCTAACGCATCCTTGATGCATCTTCTCTTAGCGTCATAATTGTTAGCACACTCCAACACTAGTTTAGGGAAAATCGGAGCTAGAGGAAATGCAACAGCTTCTATAAGTCCACTTCCTGCTAACTTCCTAGAAAAAGAACCCTCAGAAGCATTTCAGACTCTATCACATAGCTCCCCTAGATTGACATTCAATAAGAAAGTGTCCCCTATGTCTGGAAGAGAAACTAACAAGTGGGTTCTAATTTCCTCCTTTGGTAGTTTTGGACAGAACAATGACATCTTACCAATATGAAGCGAAAAGACTTACAACATAGAAAGAGGCTCTGAAAACTAAAAACTGCAAGGGGAAAGATAACTCACCAATTTCCTGCACACCAGTTTTCTATAAATTTCTCACCACCAATTTTTTCACTCCTTCTTCCTTCTCCAACCAAAATAAATAACAAAAAAGTCTTAATCATTCTTCATTTATTCGCAAATGTCTTGTAGGATCCTTAATAAATCTTCAAAGCATGTCTATAATAAATGCTTTAATGGAAGAATGATTGATTTGACATGTCCAGCCACTCCTTATTAATCCTCCATCTAATTTGGCACAAATATCTCAATTCCTAAGGACATTCCCTAATTACCATATTTGTATAATAATGACTCCTTCTACCTCATGCTGTCAACTATCATTTCCAATTTTCACATGGATGATCCATCTAGTTGAATGAGACAATCTTTGTATGGCAACTTCCAAAATTAAATTAACACTTAGAGAACTTTAAAATAGAAACCTTCTTTTGGAAGAAAAGACCATCCCACCGAATTTTCCATGTTTAAGTTATTATATTACAAACATGAACTTGAACTTGAATAAACTTAAGGTTCAGGACTAGGTTCAACTTTGGGTTCAACTTTGGGACTGACAAACCTTTTTGAGGGATAGACAAACATGGGCGTTGCAAGACTCAAAAGTGGCAATTGGGTTGAACTTGAACTTGAACCAACTTATCAAAGTTCAAGTTCAACTTCGACTTAAGGACTTTTACTGACCAAAACTAAAACTAAGAGCTGAGAAAAATGAAGGTAACACACACAATCTGCAATCTGAATAGAATGCCTAACAATCTATTCTATCAATCTAATATTACTATTATCAAAATATCTACATATAAGTTTACTCTCTAAAATTGATAATAAGGATTTTAATTCTCTCCTTGAGAGAAACTCACAATCAATTGAAGAAATTGCTTAACAATTAGTATATTTTAAATGCGTCACAAATAAAACATACAAGAGAAAACATACAAGTAAAGAGACAATAATAATAGGAGATAGAAATTGTAGTGTATTTGTATTAATATGAACATGTAAATTACATATAAAGACTCATGCTCAGAAGCTCAGACACAAAATTTAAATGTCTGCTCTATAGCAATTATACTCTATTTTTCTATTATCTTTTTTCTAACTCCTATAAAAATGGAGGATATCACCTATATATATCATCGCTCAACCATCTTGGAATTCTCTTATCAATGAGAATGCAACAAGCTTTGAATGGTTAGAGCCCTAACCCTAAAAAAGCATATAACACAAATTACAATAAGCCCTCAAGCGGTGGAAAGACAAAAATATTTTGGACTATTCTACTTCCTAGCTCATTGATCACTGACACCTTTGTTTGTAGATATTCAGGATTGTAAGAATTTGCTTAAGGCAAAGAATAGAAACCAAGATCTAGAAGCTCAAGAGATAGCACACACAACAGAGACAAGACAATATGATCAAATGAAGATTTCAATAATGATCAAATGGTGGATAATTGATTGATTACATACAATGTAGAAATGCCTCAATATATATGCAATGCAAGATAACTAGAAGTTATGCAAGTGATAAGCTATCAACTAGACATGGTGGAATCACATGTCCACCAAAGGTGGATCATCCTCCATTGTACATGAAAGTATGTGATACATGTGTAACAATGAGAGGATGATAATGTGATGAGAGCACTAAAGGTGGATCTCACACACAAAGAGGTATGTGATGACAACTATCACACCTAAAGTGGAGATTCTCCTAATCATGTGCTAAAAAGAAATGCAAACTCCTAGGTGTCTCAAAGACATCTAATTATGAAAATGCATTATCCTAAGTAAACTTAAGTAAAGTGTAATTAGTAAATACTTAATTACACCAACACCCCCCCTTAAGTGCAACTTAGGGGAATGCACTTAAGCTCACAATGCAAGATGGGTCCCAGCTACTAGGCCATGTTAGGTACCCATGTACAATATGCAAGAATAATGCAATCTCTCATCAAGAGGAGAAAGAGGGAAAACCTCATGGGAAAAACTCTCCCCAAAAAGGAGAGATGAATACAATAGTAGAATATGAGAGAGAAGCCCTCATATGAGGAAAAGATCCCCCCCATAAGATAGAATAGAGAAGTCATGTGACCCCCCCTAATGGAATAGCCCGCACCCCCAAGAGAGCTCACAACTGAATAAACTTGCTCTCAATGAAGGGTTTGGTGAAGATGTCTGCAACTTGCTCTACTATAGGACAATACTGCATCTCAATGACCTACTCTTGTATCAAATCTCTAATGAAGTGCATATGAACCTCAATGTGTTTATTCCCCTGATGTTGGACCGGATGTCTAGATATCTCTATAGCACCCTAATTATCACAATGAATGACTGTAGGTCATGGAATACTGAAACCAAACTCCTTTAGGATATGTTGAAGCCAAATAGCCTCTGTAGCTATAGTAACAGCCCCTCGATACTCAGCCTCAGTCAAAGAAAGAGCAATAGCATGCTGCTTCTTACTCTACCAACAAATGGGGCCTAAACCAAGATGAAACATCTAACCTAAAGTAGACTTGTGACCATCAAGATCGCCTGCCCAATCTAAGTCTGTATATCCAACCAATTGAAGTCCTGTACCAGCTGCATAGTGAATCCCATGTGTATGTGTACCCTATATGTAGTGCAATATGCACTTGGTTGCCTTCCAATGAAGATCATGTGGCTCTTTCATGAAGTGAGAAACCATGCCAACTGCAAATGATAGGTCAGGGTGTGTATGTGTCAAGTAGATAAGACTTCCAAAAAGCTATCTATATAATGTAGCATCAACAAGTGGTGTAGAACACTTAGCCTCTAGCTTGACACCTGATAGAAATGGAGTGGGTACAGCCTCTAGCTTGACACCTGATAGAAATGGAGTGGGTACAGCCTTGCAATCACTCATGTGAAATCAAGAAAGTAAATCAAGAGCATACGTGGGCTGAGAAAGTGTGATCCCTACTAAGGACTTTGTGATCTCAATACCAAGAAAATAGTGAAGTAAACCCAAGTCTATCATAGCAAATCTATCCTGCAAAGAAGACTTGACACTAGCAATGATGGATGAAGTACTTCATGTAATGATCAAGTCATCAACATAAAGTACAAATATCAAGTGTGAGCCATCCTGTCAAAGAATGTAGACATTCAAATTTGAATGACACCTGGTGAATCCTTCTGAGAGAAGGAATGAATCCATCTTGGCATACCAAGCCCTAGGAGCCTGTTTGAGGCCATAGATAGACTTCCTTAACCTGAAAACCATAGTAGTATCCTGGATGAATCCCTATGGCTGCTCCATATAAATCTCCTCATGAAGATCCCCATGTAGAAATGCACTCTTAACATCCATCTAATGTACAACCCAACCATGAGTTGCAGCAATAGCAAGTGTCAAACAAATGGAGTTCATCTTGGCTACAAGTGCAAAGGTCTCGATGTAGTCAATACCAGGAGCCTAAGAGAAACCTTTTGCAACAAGTCTTGCCTTATACTTATCCACACTTCCATCCACTACAAACTTGGTCTGATAGATCCACTTACATTGAACCACCTTTCTTCCCTTAGGAAGAGGAACTAAGTCCCAAGTATTATTTCTCATCAAAGATTTATACTCATCCTCCATAGCTTTGTCCCACTCAGGAACTCCTGAAGCTTCCTTGAATGATTGTGGATTGAAAGAAATTGCAATATCAGCATGTGGAAATGAGTTGTGTTGTGACCTTGTCCTCCTAGTGTCTGAAGGATTCCCCACAAGTGAACCTACTGAATCAAGTGTGTGTTGTGCCCAACAAGGTCTAGTGGAGGAAGAACATGATGAAGAAATGTCCTCAACTATGTCTTGACCCTACGAAGGTGGAGGCCTATGAGTCAGGGTTGAGGGAGTTTCATCTTCCAAGTCACTATCATCACTACCATTATCCGAAATTGAGGAAGTAGGAGGAGTTGAAGAATTCAAGCTAGGACAATTCTCTTCAAAGTGAACACTCCTCTCAAAGAAGATCTCATGTGTCTTAGGATCCATAAGTTTGTATGCCCTAAGAGTCTTGGGATAACCAAAAAATATGCAAGGCTTTCTTTCTAGTTCTAATGCCTTATGTTTTTGTGGAGGTATGCATGCCTAAGCTGGACAACCAAAGACTCTAAAGTGTTTCACAACTAGTTTTCTTCCACACCAAGCCTCAAAAGGAGTAACTCCATCCAAAGCTTTATGAGGAGTTCTATTTTGTATGTGAGTGGCACAACATATAGCTTCAGCCCAAAAGGCTTGATCAAGAGACTTAGCATGAATCATACAAGTGGCCATCTCCTTAAGGGTCCTATTCTTCCTTTTTGCAACACCATTTTGCTATGGAGTGTAGGCAACTGAATGTTGAAGATCAATACCCTCAAGTGTGCAAAAGTCTATAAGCCTTGAGTTCACATATTCCCTTCCATTATCTATTCAAAGAATCTTGATGGCTTTACCTAATTGCTTTTCAACATGAGCCTTGAAGGTGAGGAATTTATCAAACACTTCACTCTTGTGACCAAGAAAGTAGACCCAAGTGTAGCGTGAAAAGTCATCAATGAAGGTGAGTACATAATGAGCCTTGCCAAATGATGGCACTAGAAATGGGCCCATTACATCTATGAACCAACTCAAGAAAAAATGTTTCTCTCTAAGATTTCCCCTTATCAAACTTCTCTTTAGGATGTTTGCCCATTTCACAACCTGAACATACACCCTCTGAATACTTGACTTGAGGTAGACCTTAGACCATATCCTTGTTGCTAAGCTGTTGAAGATATCTATAGTTGAGATGTCCAAATCTTTCATGCCAAAGTTTACTTTGTGAATTTGAGTGTTTCAACAAGGCATGAGAAGGAATCTTAGGTACAAAATGAGAAAATGAGTAAAGCCTTGCGTCATGATTTTCTTTTCCTATTGCCACCATACAATCATCCTTAAGATTTTTTACTACAACTAAATCAGGTAGGAATTCAACTTTCTTTCCACCTCCATAATGAGTGATTTGGTAAATTGAAAGGAGGTTTGTGCTAAGGTTTGGAACATAGAGAACATCTTTGAAAGCTCCATTTTCCATCTCAACTTCCCCTTTTCCTTCAACTTCCACTTGAGTATCATCTCCTACATAGATGTGAGGTACCATAGATGGTTTCAAGAAAGAAAATTGCTCCTTTGTGGCACCCATATGATGTGTGGCACCTGAATCAAAGATCCATTCCTCTGAATTAGTTGTACTTTCCACAAATGCTTTCCCTTTACCTTTTGAAGTGGAAGGTGAGGAATCCTTTCCCTTGTAGGCATTTGGAAAATCAATGTGATGCTTCTTGATTATGTTTGTCAACTCATCAATTTGTTTCTTGTGGCATTGATGCTCATCATGATTTGGCTTCTTGCAATATGCACAAATTTTCTTCTCCTTCTTAGAATTATCCCCCTTGTTTTTGTTGTTTTTGGGAGAAGACTTTCCTTGTTGTGAGGAGGAAGATTTTTGAGTGTCGGATTGTGATTTGGCCTTCCACTTCTTTTGCTTCTTGTTGGAACCTTTACCATCTTGATTCCCTTGATTCCCATTATTAGCCACCAATGCCTTAGACTTTGAAGACTTGAGAATCCCCATACTCATTAATTTTGTTTGTTCAAAGACCAACATTTATGAAAATCACTCAAATGAAGGCTTAGTGAAGACACTACCCATGGTTAACTTGTGAGTATTGTAACTTGAAACAAAAGCCGCATATTCAGGAGGAAGATGACTCAACAAGTGACTAACCAACTTCGCATCCTTCATGGGATTACCACAATCATCAAGTTGTGCTCTATAGTCATTGAATTTGTTTAGATAATCTTGGATTGTGTCAAATTTCCTGGGATCTAATTTGAGGAGATCAGTCTCAATTTTGAATCCCATGTCTTCATCCACTTTACCAAATAATTCTTCAAGTTTATCCCAAGCATCTTTAGCATCTTTTATGGTTTTGATGTGATACATGACAGCGTGAGACATATTCTCTCTTAAGACTCCTAATGCTTTATAATTTTTTCTTGACCAAATTTGTATTGCAGTAGTATCATTATCAATGGGTTTTTTAATTGTACCATCCACATAAGGATTTAAACCTTTAACCATTAACTTGCTCCATACATTATCTTTCCATGTAGCATAGTTATGTGGAGTTAATTTTGCAATAGAACCCATGATGCAAAATGAAAAGAGCACAAAAAAGAGAGACACCAACACACAAGACACCCCCCCAATTCACTCAATCAAAGAACCCCCCCCCCCCCCCTAAAATGATGATTTTGGCACTTTATAGCTAGTGCATGTACAATTGCCACTTGAAAAAATAGATCAAAGTGGACTTCTGATTTTGATATTTACAATAGAAAATATGAAGCTATAGAAGACTCAAGAAGATAGAACACAAGATCCTTCAAAGATCTAGTCAATTACAAGTGCCACAATAGGCCAAAATAGACCATATTCTAAAAGTACTGTGTCTACCCAATATTTCTCCAAACTGATATCAGATCTAGAAAGTAGATGAAAAATTATACACTTTCAAAAAAATTTGCACCTAAAAATGTGTTTGTATGAGCCCATATGAAAACTCTGAAGTTGCAAAAATAGGGATCAGATAGGTATAGTCACCAAAAACTATGATTTCTACAAAATCCATGATTGAAAACCAAAAAATAACACCACCACTAAAAAGTTCAAGAAATTTTAGCCAAAATAAAAAAAAATTGCACTCAATTTGGAGTCCAGATGACCAAGTTATGGCCTCCCAAAGTCGGACTGCCAAATCAAAACTGCAAATGGTGAGGGCTGTATATTTTTTAAGACTACTGACGTCACCTTTTTACTATCTTAAATTTGACATTCAAATGACCATCATGATAATGCAAATACACCCAGGTGTGACGATCAAATGGCTGTCAAATTTAACTTAGCGAAATTATGATGCAATCATGAGCTTAAACTTGACGTCTTGGAGACTATCACGACAATGCGAAAGTCACCTAGTTTGACATCCAAATGGGTGTCAAATTTAAGATAGTTAAAATTTCTGAAAATGCAAAAAAAATTTAAAAAAAATACCCATTTTATCATCGGCCGCCATGTGTCATCTGGTGATTGGGTCGTGTGGGCTGCTGATGTGACTGCCCGCATGGATGTGGGAACCCTTTTTTGGTTAGCCACGTGTTTGTCTACATGGATGAGGGCGTGGTGGCATTAGAGGTCAAATTGGGAGTGGCAAAGTAGAGGTGGCTAGGGTTTGGCCCATGTGGCACTGCTGTCATTGGAGGTTGCACTGTTGGGAGCTGCATTGCTGAGCGAAGGGAGGAGCGCACTAAGGTGGTGCTATCTAGGGTTCTCTCCTGTGCCTCTACCATGGTGTAGTGGAGGGAAGGAGTGATGGGTTGTTAGAGGAGCAGCATGGAGGAAATAGTTGCTTAGACTAAGAAACCGACGGAGAAACTGATAGAGTTGTGTGAGGGCGAAGGATTGGGCCACTCAGGCACCACTGTCAGAGTCACGCTCAGACTGAGAAACTAACAATGTGAGTAAAGCGCAGCAGAGGTCTGCAGAGGTGGATGTATGCCCATGTGAAAGGGCCATCGATAGGAGTTAGGTGGGTGGTGGCTGATCAAAGGTGATGGTAATGTGGGATTTTAATCCCACATTTACCATGATCTATGCTTCGCTGCCTTTATATGCCCAAGCACGCAAGACTAAAATGAATTGAGTTGTCTTTGCTTTGAACTGAGCTTGGGTATGTGCCGATGCTTGCTTGGGTTGCCTGTAGCTTGAGCTCAGGTATGAGAACAATTTCTCTATCTACAACACAGGCTTGACAAGCCAAATATTTTGTAAAAAAATATATTTCTGAAAATAAAAAAATATTCAGATCCGAAAATACAATAAATGTAGATCCGAAAATTCTAGATAAATACATAGATCTGAGAATTAATTGATGGAAATGGAAAAAATAAATTCAGATCTGAAGTATATAAAATTATTAAAATAATTACCCAATTTTGCAGATCGGGCCTTAGAGGTTTGATTTTAAAAAAAAAATTGCCTTAGATTTGACTTTTGCCCAAGGTAGGCAAATTTATAGTCAAAATTTATGTAAACAGCCACCCGGATGCAATGGTGAGGTCTGATCTTGCTCAAAATGCTCCCACAAAATGCTGATTTCAAATTTGGTTCATGGCTCTCCAAAGGTTGAAGCAATCAATCGCTCTCCAATGGCTATGCAATGAAGACTCCTTTGGCTTTGATACCATGTAAGAATTTTCTTAAGGCAAAGAATAGAAACCAAGATCTAGAAGCTCAAGAAACCAATAGCATGAGCAAATGGGGCCCGAACCAAGATGAAACATATCTGAAGAAGCAGGAGATGGAGGAGTGGGAAGATCAACACTTGGTTCAATATGTGATCAAATGATGGATAATTGATTGATTACATACAATGTAGAAATGCCTCAATATATAGGCAATGCAAGATAACTAGAAGCTATGCAAGTGATAAGCTATCAACTAGACATGGTGGAATCACATGTCCACCAAAGGTGGATCATCCTCCATTGTATATGAAATTATGTGATACATGTGTAACAATGAGAGGATGAGAATGTGATGAGAGCACTAAAGGTGGATCTCACACACAAAGAGGTATGTGATGACAACTATCACACCTAAAGTGGAGATTCTCCTAACCATGTGCTAAAAAGAAATGCAAACTCCTAGGTGTCTCAAAAACAACTAATTATGCAAATGCATTATCCTAAGTAGACTTAAGTAAAGTGTAATTAGTAAATACTTAATTACACCAACAATGATAGCTTCTTAAGTTGTTGCGAGATATGGTGACGGCCATTCCAGCTAACTTACACCATTTTTTTCTGATAGCTTATCATCCCTATGCTCTAAGGCCAAGTGTCAGGTACTCCAGGTGTCCTCTTTACTCATCATCCAAAATATCAAAGTCAAATGTAGTAGATTTTATCTTCTTGAGCTTTGTGAGTTCATCCCACGTAGTGACCTCTTCCTCTGTCAGCCATTTATAACTCTGGGTATGTTGTAGTTGTTCCTTTTGCCTCTCCCATATGGCATCTATTATTTCCTTAACATCTGCCACAAATTTGGTGAGCTCTATTTCTGCCTTTATGGCTTCATCCAGAGTGTTATTAAATCTCTCCACATCTACTTCATTATTTTCATCTAGAAATGCCTCTTTCCTAAGCAATACAAGATCAAAATCTGATCTCCACTGATCAAGGCTCTTCATGGTGTCATTTGCATCTTTAATGGGAGGGATGAATTTGTTGGAATATGAGCCAAGCATGGCTATCTTAGCCTCAATCTGATTTGCCTTACCTTTAAAAAGTGGCAATATGGCCTTAACTCTATTTATTTCTTCACCTACTTGCAGAACAATCTATGGAATATCAGTTCTTAAAGATTGAACAGCTGCCAATCTTTCAAAGAGTGTTTCCCTAACCGACCAAGTTGCATAATAACCATTTAAAATTGAGACATAATTATTCACTTCTACCTACAATTCAGGAAATTTACTATAAGCATTGAAGACCAAATCAGATTTATCTTTTAATGCATTAATCTTGTGCTACAAGATCTTCAGCAAGGCTTGTAGGATAGCCTCATTCTTTTCCAAATTTATTTTTTCAATCTTTGCAACAACCTCTTCCTCACTCATACTTTTGTATTCCAGCAATGCAGGTTTTTGAGGTGGTGCAAGGGTAGCTACAGGAGTATTGATTATTTTTTGTTCTAATTTTTCCAAAGACTTCTCCAATGCCTTCTCTTTTATCATCTAGATATCTCTATCCTTCAACAGTGCACTGTAGTCTTCTAGTAGGGAACCATACCTTTCTGACAGTTGCTTTATTTTATCTTCATTGAGCCTAGAAAAATGGTTTAACACTTGAGAGATCTCAAGGTCTCCTATATTATGGATTGACCATACAATTTTGTCACCATCCATTTACTCCTTGACATTTAAAATTGAAGGCTTCTTATCTTTAGGATAAAGACTCCATAGAGCCAATGCTTGGTTTCTTGGGCTATACCCAAATCCTCTGATGATCTCCCCTACTTGGGTCTCTAAGGATAAAGTTATATCCTCATGTCTTTTGATCTGATCAATAATAAAATCTGAATACAAATTCCACCCAGGCACAAGTAGCATATTGCTATTTTTGACAAGTTGTCTGGCTTCCTTTGGGGTAATTTTTTCAATCTATGGGTCATACTCTCTTAATGTTTGTACTTCCTCCTCAAGCACCTGACCCTCTTTAGTAATTTGAACACTGGATGCAAGCTATTGTTTCTTGTGCCATATCAAAAATCTCTTGAATTCATCTGACTCTATAAAATTGGTATCCTTCAAGAATGCATCTTGTTCTATCATTCTTTCATCTTGGCACACGGCCAAGGGCAACTCAACATCTTCTGTTACAAGATTTTGCTTTCTTTTCTCCTCCCTTATCTTCTTTCTGAATTGGTGATCATGGACACCACTTCGAGTGAAGAGGGATCCTACTCTATCCTTTTTCTTTTCTTGAGAAGATTCTCCAATTGATAATTTCTACTTCTTTGTAGGAGGCTCACTTGTATCTTGAGAACTATGGAGCTCTGTTAAATCAACCATATCTTCTCCAGCTTGATGCTTTTTAGTCATTATTTTTTCTAGGGGAGGGATGCTATGCACAGAGAAAGCACCATCACTATCCTCATCACATTCATACTTAGAATGGACATCCTTATTCCTGTCTATCTCATCAATTTGATCTTCAAAAGTCCTCATCAAAGTATTGAATTGGGACATCATTTGTTCAAGCCTTTGGAGATAAGGCAATGTAGGGAAGAAGCCACTGAATGCCAATCCTTTTTGTCTCAATCACTTCTCCATGGCATATAATTCATGTATCTAGTCAACTCTTCTTGCCACTTCTTCTTCTTCTCTTATGTTTCTTAACACATCCTCCTCAGGATACTCCTCATGTCTTTTATTGAATGGGATGTTGGGGATGTAATATTTCCTAGTAGAAACCATGAACCCCTTTGTATCTATAAATCTATGGGAAGCAACATGCATTCTAAACTGTCCCAACCAATCATTGACCTTGATGAAGGCATTCTTGCCTATTGTGAGATTATGCACTCCGAAGTGCCTTGGAGTAAAAATTCCTTTTCTATGTGAAGCCAGGTGCTTCTTATCAGTCAGCATTAGCTACTAGATGAACTCTAAAAATGCCACCCTTGGTGGAACAAAGAATGGTAGTATGTGAGGGGGCTAAGGGCATCCATATACTCTAATCATAGTATAGCCCTTTTCATAGTATATATCTCCCCAATTGTGACCCTTAGTCCCTTTATCAACAAATTGTTGAGGCCTTACCAGCTACAAAACCTTAGTGGATAGCCTTGAAAGATTAAGTCCCAAGTTGAGGAAAATAGGCCGAACTATCCAATTCTCAAATATACAAAAATCACTTCTTGAGGAAGAAGGACTCAAAGCCCTTATCCAAAATTGCACCAGGTTTGGCTGCCCTTCATACATCATCTGTGGCTCCAGGCCATCCATATTCATGATATCATAATTAAAATATAAACCTAGGTGTAGAACCATAACTAGACATGTGATTCTTCAATGCTAGTAAAACCTCATGCATTTTATCTATTATAAATCCTATATAATCATATCCCTTCATCACATGAAGACTTTGGGAATCTAAAACCATCATTAGGAGATCCGAGGTGATCCTCTCCCCACCATCAATCCCTAGAACTTTGCACAACCCATATGCAATATATGTTATGTAGAATTGGAGATCCCTATAGAAAAAAGGGGTTGTTGATCCAGCAATTAGCTCAATATAATTTCTATTTTCCTATCGCACATGGACTTGAATTTCTTTTGCCACCACAATAGCCTCCCTAATGTATCTATTGGCTAGAGCATGTAAATTAATTTCATTAGCCATAGGGACCTAGATACCAAAAGCTCTTATGAATGAATTTTGATCAAGGGTAACTAGAGGAGAACCATCAACCTTCCTAATTATTCTTGATAGGAGATCATAGCTATGGGATAGGACAATTAGGACATCTATGTCTAGGAAAACCTCTAGGACTATCAATTTTGCTAACTCTGACATCCAAGGATTTGAGACAGGGACTAGACTCTTAGAATTCTTATAAAAGTACTTAAACAAGCACATTCCGGTGACATCTAGTGTCCTAGGATCTCTACAATATGCAAGTTAATCTACAAAACACTCATCACTAACCTTCTTGTTCTATGACGAGCCTGGTAGTAAGATGAGGAATTCATCTGAATAACTCTCCTTAACTTTCTCCTTAGCTCCCTTGTTGGTAGAAGCCCCACTTACTGATAATTGGCTCATCTTGTCTTCAAATTCAAACTCATCTGCAAATTCTGGATGTCTTTGAACTTTGAAATTGCTCTGAAAATCTTATGAAATTCTATCACCTTAGCTTTCTAAATGCTTGGTAATTCAAAATGAGTGATGAACAATTGTATTTATTTAACAAAATTGAATGTATCAATCTATTAGAGATCGAAAAGCTAAAAATAATGTCACTTCCTCCATTACTTGGTATGCTCAAAACTCAAATCATTAGTCGTAAGCTGAGAAAATGATAGGTAATCAAATTTTGACTTCTGGGGACCTAGTGACAACAACATGCTCTTGTAACCACTGAAAGATTTGGTGCCTCCTTTACACTTTCAGAGATCTAGCGACTAAATAAAACCTTAGTCACTAAATGACTTTATTTCTTCTTGAGACCTGGTGATAGAAATCCACCAAGAGATCTAGCGACTACAGTGAATCTCCTAGTCGCTAAAGCTGGTTGACTTTTTGAGCTTTTTCTTGAGACCTTCCGACTCAACTATTTGGAGACTTAGCGATTAAAGACAAGAAAATTCCAATTTATTTCTTCTAGAGAGCTAGTGACTATAGTCAAGTCTGATTTCTTGTTTATGTTTTTCATATTTTTTCAACCAATCAAGAAGAGACACATCATAAAATATAGCAAATGGATACTCACATTTTTTCAATTTTTTGACCTTGGTCAACACTTAACTTTGGATTATTTGGTGACTAACCCAACTGAAGACAGTCTCTCAATTGCTGAGCAACTTTCTTAACTTGAGTTTGACCTAGAGATTGAGCGACAAGGCAAATTTCAAAGTCGCTAGATCATTTTTTTAACCCATGGTTTGATTCTGAGACCACACGACCACCACTCGATTAAATTCAAATCAATGGCTAACAACAACTGTCCAAAAACTTTCTTCTTAACTCATCTTTATTTGGTGACCATGCGACTGAAGACATCTCCTTGTCGCTAGATATTTCTTTTGACTATGGTTAAGACTAGAGATTGTGTGAACACCTCTATTCTCCAATCACCAGAAGAATTACTTAACCTTGGTCAAGTAATGAGATTAAATATCAACCATTGATTAAATCTACATCCAAAAGTTTCTACTAAGTCACCATACCCTTTATAACTTAACCACTTCATTGGGAGACTTAGAGATAACCATGTCATTGAATTGTTGACCACCTAAGACATAACTACCAAAACCATGAGAACACATGACCACTAAAATCTCTAGGTCGCAGGATAAAAGAACTAACCATTGAATCACTTGGAGATCTGGTGACCCACAAAATAGACCACCATCTTACATTTGGAGACTCAGTGACCAATTGCAAATCTCATTATCACTGAATATTATATCAATTTTTATTTGTTTCAGAGATCACCTGACTGAAGGTATTTTCATCTGGAGATATAGCAACCATAGTTACTTTGCAAATAATTTATCATAGAAGTCACTAAATCTCATAATAGTCATCAAGGGACTTGGCGACTAAAGGCAACCACTGAGTTGTTTGAAGACAAAGAATATTCCTCCAACCTAAGGAGAGTACGTGACAAAGGGATTCAGGTAATCGCTAGTTAAAAAGGAATATGCTAAATTGTTTAACAGACTAAGCGATAGCTTAAAAATATAAAGCACACATGCTGTAAAAGGTTGTTTAAGTGATTTGAAAAAGTAATGGCTGAATAGACCTGGGTGAGAAAATTTTAGGGCTTTTTGGATTTTTAAAGGCAACCAAACCTAAAACCTAGGGTTTTTTAATCTTTAAACAATTTTGGAGCTTCTGCGGATGGAAAAGATAGAGATCAAATCATGTAAATCAGAGATAGACATCAAAAATCAAAATTTTGGAGGACAAAACACCTAAAACCAGGAAAACAACCAACAAGTAGCTTGGTATGTGAATGGTCTAAGATTCAATATTTAGGATGAGCTTGGTATGATGAAGATTGATTCTGTTGAAGATGCTTATTAGTATACTCTAAAGGTAGAAGATAAGTTGAAGAGGAAACAACCTAATAATTTCTAAGGGAAGGAGAAAATTGATCACTTAGTGAAGGATAAATCGACTGATGTAGAAGATGAACAGAAACCTGTGGAACCAAAGAAGAAGATACGTAGAGTTATCTTTAAAGGTACTTTCTATAACTATGGAGAGGAAGGAAACCATTCTTTTGAGTGTACATAGAAGAAGGTTGACTGATGAACTATTGTGGTAAATGAGAACATTCATAATGAACCTGAATCTAAAGGTAAACTCTGTGATGTTATTGTTGATATTGGTAGTACTGATAACCTTGTTGCTAAGGACATGGTTAGAAAACTTGGTTTGAACAAAAAGAAACATCCACATCCTCATCAGATTGGTTGGTTACAAGATGATCATGCTCTGGAAGTTAGAGAACAATGCTTCATTCATGTTCAGATTGTCTAGTATAAGGATCTTATGTTATGTGACATTGTGAAGATGAATAGTTGTGATATATTACTTGATAAACCTTGGCAATATGATTTCAGAGCTATTTATGACTGTGTGAAGAATGTCTTTACTATTGAGAAGGATGATAGGAAGTTTTCATTTATGCCTTTGATGGATACAATGCTTGGTAGGAAAAGCCTAAGTATTGGTTCCTAAGTTGAGTTGGTGGATCCAAAGAAAATGAATGATCAGTTTGGAGAACCGACCTGTATGTTGTCTAGAAAAGACTTGAAGAGACAAAGGAAACTGAAGTGGAAGAAGATGCAAGAAGAGAAGATGGAGGACTTGTATGTGAAGAACCAATTCGGGGTTCATGTGTTGAATCCTGGAAGATGTTCTTCTCATATATGAACATCTTTTGGAACCTAGGGTGTCTAATGTAGGGGCATCCAAGGTTGAGGCAAGGGCATTCTATGTCCTTAGTGAAACTGCATAGGTGTTTGTGTTTTGGCTGGTTTTGCTCAGTTGCAGCCTTGATCGATGGCCTCGGTCATTGAAGGAAGCTCGGTCACTAAAGGAACTCAGTAGTCCTTGATGCTTGGTGAAAGTTTTACTTGGTCATGCCTCTGGTGCTTGGTTGACACTGGTGCTTAGTGATGCTTGGCATGCTCGGTTAATCCATTGATGCTTGGTAGTTCCAACTTATCAACTGGAGTTCTGTGTGATTTTTTGGGCCGACTTGGTACATTTATTATTGGTATCTTTTTTTGGATTATCCTAAGTGGATTTGGAGGTTGACATGTTGAATTAAATGTTTGTATACAATTTATAAGCTGACTTGTATGGCATTTAATATTTTTTTGGAAGAGTTAAGGGTTTCATCTTGCCGACTTGTGGCTAATGATTAGTATTTAAGGGGGTGTTTGGGTAGATGTTTAGGAGGTAGTAGATGACTTGGAAGATTGAGAGGCTTGAAAGCTAAAGTGTGTGAAGTTGTGGAAAAGATCTTGCATGATCTTGGAGATCAGATTTCTATCTAATAGTTTGTAATAGCAGAGCTAGTGGTTTCCATACTTGGGAACAAGGAGATTTCTTGGAGGCTTGTGAGCTCAATTTTAGATCTACCTTAGGGTTTCCATCAACTTATGGTTGTCTTTAGAGCTGAACTAGCTAGTGATTGTATTAGATCTAGTTGTGGATCTTGCATAATTATTTCTATTTGTAATTGGCCCTAACTCAGAAGGCCTTATAGCCGAGCATGTTAATGCAAATTACTTGAAATAATTGTTGTGTTATCTATTGTGTTGAGTATTCCGTTCTGTAATTCTAAAGCTACTCAACTTGAATTATCCTTAATTGGATCCTTCTAGCCTTGGTCTGCATCATAATCTAGAATGAATGTTAGTTATGCAAAAATGATGCAAAATGAAATGAAAATGAAGATCAACTATTCCATTTTCTACAATAGAAATGGCTGCAAACAATCCTTATCCACAACACATTTGCTATCTGACTCTAAGATGTAAGATAATGCTCAAAACTGACTACAACAATTCTCTGATTGAAAATAATCATAAAAACCCTCCTCAAACTCTCTGATTTAAAAGAAGATCTCTCTTTATCATGAACATAACAAATAATGATGCTCTGATCTTTATTGCTTACAACTTATTGTCAAATCTATTACAAAAAGGTAGAACAGAAACCTCTGATGCATAAAATGAAATGTAGAAAAATAAAAAGTTGTCTTCCCTCTACTCTAGCACTCCAACTTTTTTCAAGAAAAGAAGAACCCTACTACATGAAAAGATTTACAATAAAATTGCCTGCATGGCAACTATTCAGTTCCTCTATAACTGTTTAGTCTTTAATGGCTTTTCAGTTTCAGTAACTGTCTCTTTTCTCATGTGCCATTTAGCTTTTAATGCCTTTCCATATTCTCTTTTTAAGTAACTTTTGACTCTACTTTTTAATATTTCAAAAAATATCTCCAAAGGCTCAGCCTTTTTCATTTCCTTTGTTTTAATATTTCATTTTTCTAATCACGTGTGATGGCTTAACCCATGATTATAGGGGTGATCGATAATATGTAATATTTGGTTTATTTTATTCTAAGAAGATTTAACTTGCTAGATTGGCATGTTCTATTTTGGGAAATGTAGATATATATCAACCACATGTTTCAATTTTTACCTGAGCTTCAATCTTGGTGTCTTTGGCAATGTCCACATATTTTCTCATATCTTAAATGTTACTTTAGGAAATTGCTCCGTATCGGTGATTACCAATTTTATGACTGTATTTGCATTTTATCAACGTGCACCTTCTTTACACTTGTCTTGATACACATGGATTAAATAGAATAGAAGACACCCACCAAAATAGTGTGCATATATCTGGGACTGAAGACATCATTCATCTATAGCTTTCTAGACACTTGGGTTCAGAGATTTTACACATAAGCCTTCACTATTATGACCTGTAGGTTCGGGCATCACTTAAGCAACAACTATCATTCTCGTGACTGGTCATATGTTGTTAATGTCTCTTGGAGCCTCAAAGTACTTCACCATCAAAAATATTATTGTTTTGTAGACTTCCTATTGTCATCAAGTTGGGTACTTTGTTAAATTACTTGCGGCCATCTTCTTGTATAAATAGTTGTGGGCTTGGTCTCTTCTCTCTCAAAAATTTTCTCCCCCATAATCCTAGATGTGCCAATCTCTAAGTATAACTAGATTTCAAACTAGCAGGAAAATTGACGGGTGAATCATCACCACTTTCTAAGTCACCAACTGATGTATCTTGCACTGGTGCTGCATACTACAAGTTCCAAAGCACATCCTCCATTGAAGGACAAGATACTGAATCCTTTGAAAGACATTTACCAGTGATTTCTATGACTATTGCAAGTGATTCATCAATTCTTTTTCTTAAAATAATAGGATCAACAATCTAGTTTCTAGTCTCTCAGTCACTCATTACATTCACCAGCTCTTGAATTTTATCTATTTCTTGATTTGGTAGAATAGGTGGCCTCCCAATGATGGTCTCTAGTAGAATGAGACCAAAGTTTTATATATCACCCTTGTCAAGAAATTTTTTCCTGCTTTTAATTTTTGCTTCTTTGTGCACCAAATTAATGCTTTCTATTTTGACCTTAAGATCATCTATACCTTCTGCAAATATTGGCAAGTTATAGCCCTTCAACTTTGAAACATGATTTTGGTCTAGCAAAACATTTGTGATTTTTAAGCTTTTGTGGAAAATTCCAGGCACCACGCCTGTATGCAAGAAATGGATGCCCCTTGCTACTAGCTAGCCTTTGTGGCTAGGTTAGCGCTTCTTCAATCAACTGACCTGAAATATTGCTCCGCAATGTTCCATTAGGTAGATATTCAAAGATGAGAAATATTATTTGCATAGTCAATCCATCATGTTCATAGTCAATGCAATGTCCAAGAAGACTGACCAAATGACGGTGTCTTAACTTTGAAAGCAACTCCAAGTGAATCTTCAAATTTTGGATCATGTACCTCCACTCAAATTTCAAATGTCTTATGATAGCAAAGGTTCCATCTTCCAACCTACCCCTGAATAGCTTCATTGGGAGACTAAAAATTGACTAAGGAAAGAAGCATCTAAAGATTCATTCTCTGCAATTTGTTTCTCCGTCCAACTAGTCTTCAATGTTTTATATGATTTGAGCTCCTCCTCATCTTTTGAGCATCTTGCACCCATTCTAAAAACTTGTCTTTTCTTTAGTGAGATTGAACATAATAAAGATGAAGAGAGTGCGGGCTCAATCCTCAAAACTAATTCAATCCATTGAGACTTTGATTTGAACAACGTATATTTGTAAGACAAAACTAACATGTGCATAGATTAAGAAAATTGATTGAGATTTCCCTAGCAGAAGTTCTCTCTTTGAATGTGCTAGTGGAAAATTGGAAAGGAATTTTTGCTTTGGTGGAAAAGTACCAATATAGATGGAAATCTGCTACCTCACAAATTCTCTAATTTTCTTTGAATTTACATTTTCATCAAGTTTGGTTCCCATCATTTCATTATTTGGATCAAATTCATTAATCTTTCAATTGCAATCTGACTCGTTTGTGTATTGGCCGAAAAGTGAACTTTAGCTAGGATGGTGGAAAAGTTAACTTGGGCTTCTCCTTGGTTGAAAACTTGAAAAGTGCTTCTGCATTGTGGGATTTCACCTTTCTGCTTTAAACTTTTTCACAAGGACATGAGATTATACTTAACCATGCATTGAGGCAATTTAGGAACTTTTAATCATCCACTTGTAATATCCAATCTAAATCTGCATGCTTGAACCTATGGATATGAATCTCGATCTGAAATTTACATCTAAACTTCTGAATTTGAACCATTAGCTTTGAATTGGGGCTTCAAATTTGAACTTGAATAACAAAACCTTTCTTCTTTAAAATTTGAACTTTAGACTAACTAATTTGTATTTACATATTAATACTTTGAACTTTGTTTTTCATAGAAACATTGTTAGAAGGGGAAAAAAATATGGGAGCACATTAGGGGAAACTTTCACCATGAAGTCCAACCTAAAAAGTTCAAAAATTGGGGGGACTAGTGTGTGTGTGAAAATTGTACCTGATCTGCAGACACAACACTCAGTAAAACATTAGAGGTTAGTGATAATCAAAATCGTGCAAAATTGAAAACTATGTAACCAAGCGATTTACTGCCTTCTAATAGGTGCGAGATTGATGTTCTCAAATTGTAATCGAGATCAGTGACCTAGACGACATCTAAATGAAAGATTTGAATGCAAAAGATGGATATGAAATTGAGTGCAATTAATCTATATTTTTGATATTTTCTATGCAATAAGAATGATAAAAACTGATATGAAATGAATGCTATTGAAAACTGATATGAAATGAATGCTAAATGATGTAACAATGAAGATTCTAACAATGATATGAAAACTATGAAATTCTATGCTAAGATATAAAAACTATGCAATTGAAATTGATCTCACAAAGCTTTGAATTCGCAAGTTGATTCTTTCAAGCTCCAATTGTGCAAATTCTCCAAATCTGATATGCTATGATTCCTGTAGAGTAAGTTTGCAATTTGCGAGATGATTGAGAGATGAATTATGAAGAGATGAGGCTTGGTTTTATAGAAATCTAGGGCTTTGGAGGTGCATGAGAAAAAGCCATAAATCACTCAAATAACTCAGGTTGATTTTTGAGTTATTTTTAAATAAAGGATAATTAACTCACAAAAACATGCAAAAGCTAAGCTTTAACTCAAAATAGAGTTTAGCTTTAATTGATAATTGATAGTTGTTTGCTTTTATGATTGTGCATGTTTTATTTATGAATTAATTTAATAATAAAGTGATTTATTTCCAACTTAACTGCTTTTTGAAATAAAACAATTGATTTATGGGTTAATCAATTATTTAATCAAATTTTTATTAAAAACTATATTATTAAATAATGACAACTTGCTTTAATTAATTAAATAAAAATTTAATCAATTATTCATAGGATATTTGGATTTATTGTCAAAATTAAATAATACAATTAATAATAGATAGAATTAAATTTAATTACACAATTAAGTGGCAAGATATTAAATCTAATTAATTAAATATAAAAATATTCAATTAATCAAACTTTAGGATAAATGTGATTTATTGCCAAATAATTATAAAATTAAAGATAATTATGATGATTAGGAATATTACTAAGAATATTCCCCGATGCAGAATTTAAGATAATCAATTATGATTCGATGATGTTTAGATGTGCCTTAGATTAGGACTTTGATGTCGATTTCATTCGATATGTTGATATAGGAGGTTAATGAACTTATAGCCCATTTTTTGGGTATTACATTTTGCCCCTCTTTGAATTACGTTGCGAAGCGCAGTGGTTCAAAGATAGTCTGTGTTTGATAGAGATATGAAACTGATGTTTGAAATTGATAATTGATATGAGAAAGAAGCTGATTGATATTGAATTGATATGGAGATAATAGGTCCTAAATGACCAAAGATAATGTTCACTGTAGCAGAAAATGAACCTATGATTGCGAAAAAGTGTCAAAATGCCTGATTCTGAACCTTAGGATTGATAAGAAGTGAGTGACTCGTTCTAGACTCGATTGTCTTAGCAGAACTAGCAGGTATCACATCCAAACCCTTCAGTTGCCGAAGAACCAAGGAAAGAACACTATGATCTGATGGTTGCAAAAACTGATATAGTTTACAAGATTAGGAGAATACCAGATTGTTATGGATCGATGAATCTGATATGCCCCAAGTGATGATAGATTTGCCCCGAGCGATGAGGTCTTTTTTTTTTTGATGAATCAATAACTAGACGTGATTGTTTGTCTTGATTACTGATGAAAGATATTGATAGATTTGATCAACAAACTTTGAATGATGTGCAATACCATGCCCCCTTCAGGATTAAAATTGAAATTTGACAAGAAAAGTCAGCGTTAAGAGTTTAGAAGCATGTTAATTGATTTGAGAAGTGGTTAAACACGTCCGAGAATGCATTCTGCATCCTTGGAAGGTCCCAAAAGACCAAGTTTGACTAGGTGTGACCATGAGTTGACCATGGTTGACCAAGTTGAAATTTTGATAGTTTGATGAAAGCTAATCAGTTAAGTTGAATACTAGATTTCTGTGATGATTGAAGGTTGATTATGCAAGCAGTTAATAATATGAATGATCTCAGATTTGAATTTTGATCCCGAAAAAGGATTCTACTTGCTGCTTCATTGGAGGAACCTTCGTTTGAGATTCAGCTCTTGTTAGAGTGGAAGAGGTGATTGAAGAATTGTTTAAGCATTGAAGTTCATTTAGTCATTGTGAGATCATGCAAACATGCAAAATGCAAAGAGACATGCAAGATGAAATGCAACCTAAGACCTAGGACCTAGTCACTGATCATGTGTTGATTTGTTATCATCATTGAACTTTTAGGTAACCGAATAAATCAATACAATGCCCACTAGCCATGAAACCATAGACATATGAATATCGATTTGTATGTGCAAGAATCAATACAACACCCACTAGTTATACAACCATGGACATATGAATATTGATTTGTATTTGGAATGTTGGATTAGATATAAGCACCAAGGCACAAACGCCAGGATGAACTAAATATCATGTCCATTTTGATATAGCAATTTGTATAAGCATCAAAACATAAATGTCATGATGACCTGAATATGCCTTGCATTGAAAACACATCAAATAGTCAAGAGGTCATTCTAAATCCAATGTGAATTACCCGTAGTGACCCTTTATCGTTCACATCCTTAGGCAAGATCGCGTTTCACAGGAGGAGAAAGAATTCACTTCAAAAAGACAATAGTTAGATCAAACTTCCTTGAATTTTTTGGGTATCAATGGTCGAGGTACGCATGGCCATCCAATTCGAGATAGAGGCTCTTACAGTCGGACACCATTTCAATCCAAAATTTCCAAAGTTGTTAGATTTTCACATACAAGCAAAAGACAAAGAAAAGATTATGCCCCCAGTCATCACTCTCTAAATCCTATAAAGGACATCATCGAAGAGCTCAAAGGGACACAATATGCAAAAATCTCAATGTGAATCAGTAAGCATACAAGGAGATAAAAGCATGTAAAAAGCATAGATTGTTTTCAGTTTGTGTTTGATTGTTGTTGTAGATGCAAAATCCTTTCTGGAGATGAGACAGACAGACTAACTCAACTTGAAGCTTCAAAGGACTCTGACTGGATATGAGACATCTAAGATATACTGGAGGCCATAGGATATGATATTGATTTCCCCCAAGTGTTAAACATTGATAGGCTATAGACGCTTGAGCTGGTTGGTGTACAGACCGACTTATTGAAAACTGGAAATGCAAAAACAAACTGGGAGATATGTACAAACTAAAGCAAGACTGAAAGCTAGGAAAGACCAAGATTGCACTGATAGATGGAGCATTTTGAACAAGTGGCACCCATTTGTTAGGTTTTCACCATCTTGGCAGAGATTCTATTTTTGCTACCAAGGTGCTTGTTTCTAGGTTTTCACCAAGGCAATTTTTCTTCTTTTTCATTTTTTTGTATTTTTTCATTTTTCAATTTTTTTGTACTTTTGATATTTTTTGATTTTTTTGTGAATCATCAAGGCGCCTATTGCTAAGTTTTCACCAAGATGTTCATTTTTTTCAGGACTTTTTTTTAATTTTAAGATTTTTTTAAGGACATTTTTTCATAGACTGAATGCCTTAGGCGTAGAATTTCTTCAGATGGAGAACGTTGATTGGTTCTTGGAGCTGTTCTCCTTCAGTTGTTGAGAGTTGATAGGCATGAGAGCCAAAAGTAGCAGTGATTACAAAGGGACCCATCCAGTTGGGTTCGAACTTCCCCTTGCATTCTTGATGTGATTGATTTTTAGGATTTTCTCTCAAGACTAGATCACCAACCTGAAATTCTCTATGTCGAACTTTCTTGTTGTAGCCTCTAAACATTCTTTTCTGATACACTCTGAGATGATCATACGCTACTTGCCTGCGCTCATCTAGTAATTTCAGTTCTTGTAACCTAGACACTCTGTAGTCTTCATTAGTGACAAGTCCATGCATTCTGATTCTAAGTGATGGGATTTCAACCTCAATAGGCAGTACCGCTTCAGACCCATAAACTAAAGCGAAAGGTGTAGCCCCTGTAGGCATTCTGATACTAGTTCTATATGCCCAGAGAGCTGGATTGATCATGAGATGCCAGTCTCTTCCTATTTTATTCACTGTTCTGTGCAAGATCTTCAAGAGATTTTTGTTTGAAGCCTCAGCTTGTCCATTCCCTTGAGGATAGTAAATAGAAGACCAATGTTGTGTAATCTTGAATTTAGCACATAAGTCATCTAGATCCTTATTTTTGAATTGTCCCCCGTTATCTGTGATTATAGAGTGAGGGATCCCATATCTGCAAATGATGTACTTCAGGATGACCATAGAGATCTATTTCCCCATTGCTTGTGTTAGAGGAACTGCTTCTACCCATTTTGTAAAATAATCTGTAGCTGTGATTATATGGGTATGTCCATTAAAAGAGTGCGGATGGATAGCAGCTATGAGATCAAATGCCCATTGTTGAAAAGGCCATTGTGTAGTAAAGGGAATCAGATCTCTCCCTGGAGCATGAATCAAGTTGCCATGTACTTGACACTGTTGATAGTTTTTAGCAAATTTAATAGCCTCTTTCTCTATTTCAGGCCAATAGTACCCAGCCCTAATAAGTTTTCAAGCTAACATTAAACCATTCAAGTGTGACCCACATATACCCTCGTGGACTTCCTCTAATGCATGTTGAGACTCTTCCCGTTCTAAACAGCTAAGCAGTGTACCATCTAGACCTCATTTGTATAGATCATTACCAATGATGACATATCGAGATGCGGATCAGATAAGGTTTCATTTCTCAAAATG
Organism: Chamaecyparis obtusa; assembly: GCA_027943335.1. NCBI lineage: Eukaryota > Viridiplantae > Streptophyta > Pinopsida > Cupressales > Cupressaceae > Chamaecyparis > Chamaecyparis obtusa. The sequence continues at coordinate 160,544 of BSBK01009969.1, forward strand.
GTTAAAGGACTCAGGGATGATTTGATCATGGAGATAGGAGAATAGATTTTTATAGCGAGATGAGTCATAACCTACAACAGTGTAGATCATGTGGGTTTCAGGGGAGTCATATGCAGGATAGGATAGGGCTTCCACCAAGAACTCATAGCGTAGTTCATGTTCAGTCTACTGTAAGAGAGTAGATAATGTTGCCATTCCATCGGCAGCCTTATTCTCCATTCTGGGTATTTGCTCAAATGTGATAGAGATGAAGTATTTCTTTAAATCATCTACCATTCTCTTGTAAGGAATGAGCTTTTCATCTTTGGTTTGGTACACATCATTGACTTGATGGATAACCAATTGTGAGTCTCCATGGATGTGCATCTCTGTAACTCTCCACTGTATTGCCATTTTCATACCATTGAGAAGTGCCTCATATTCAGCAATATTGTTTGTGCAAGGAAATTTTAGTCTAAATGCTTTGGGTATCGAGTATCCTTGAGGAGTGATGAACAATATGCCTACTCCAGATCCATTTTGTGTGTAGGAGCCATCAAAGAATAACTGCCATTCTCTAGAAGAGAGGTGCATGATAGAGGAATCGAGAAATTCCATTTGCATGGGTGTATCATCAAATAGTGGTGCTTCAGCTAATTGATCAGCAGTGACCTATCCTTTGATAGCTTTTCTTTCAACATATTCAATGTCAAATTCGCTTTAGAGCATGACCCATTTAGCTAGTCTACCTGTGAGGGCAGCTTTGCTTAGGAGATATTTCAATGGAACAATTTCAGCTACCAAATGAGTAGTATGAGCTAACATGTAGTATCTCAGTTTCTGCGATGCAAAGATCATAGCTAGACATGCCTTCTCTATCATTGAGTAGTTCTTCTTATAGGCCACTAAAGTTCTGCTGATATAGTAGATGGCTCTTTCTTTCTTGTTCTCATCATGCTGTGCTAGCAATGCCCCTAGTGATGTGGTTGTTGCAGAGACATACAAGATCAATGGCTTCCCATGAATAGGAGGCATCAAGATAGGCAGATTTGATAGATACTTCTTGATATGGTTAAAGTTGTTCTCGCATTCTTCATTCCATGCAAAGGTCACACCTTTATGTAATATTTTTGTAAAAGGCTGTGATATGTCCGCTAACTGTGATATGAATCTCCTGATAGACTGTATTCTACCTTGCAACGTCCTCATTTGACTAATATTTGTGGGAGGTTGCATCTCTATTATAGCCTTGACTTTAGCCAGATCAACTTCAATGCCTTTCTTTGAAACTATGTATCCTAAGAGCTTTCTAGAAGTGACACCAAAAGCACACTTCTTAGGATTTAGTCAGAGACTAAACTGTTCCATTCTGTCTAGGATCATGCTCAGGTCTGTTAGATGTTCAGTTCTAATCATGGATTTTGCCAAGGTATCATCCACATAATCCTCCATTGTTTTATGCATCATATCATGAAAAATAGATGTCATTGCTCTTTGATATGTAGCTCCAGCATTTTTGAGTCTGAATGGCATAACATTCCAACAAAAGGTTCCCCACGCACATGTGAAAGCTATTTTCTCTTGATCTTCTGGAGCAATTTTGATTTGGTTGTACCCAGAAAAGCCATACATTAAGGAATACATTTCATAGCCCGCAGTCATGTCCACTATCATATCAATGTTAGGCAGTGGAAAATCATCCTTAGGGCATGCTCTGTTCACATCTCTAAAGTCCATGCACACTCTGATTGAACCATCTGGTTTTGAAATAGGTACAATGTTAGAGATCCACTCAGCATAGTCTATGACATGGATGAATCTAGCTTTTAGGAGTTTTTCTAGTTCTGCTTTGACTAAGAGTGCAACATGAGGATGCATCTTTCTCAATTTTTGTTTGATTGGTTTTACTCCAGGAGCAATGGATAGATGGTGCATAATGAGATTGGGATCCAATCCTAGCATATCTGAATATTTCCATGCAAAATTGATCTTTTTTTCTAATAAGAATGTAGTGAATTTCTGTTTCTCTTCTTCTGATAGAGATTGTGCTACATGTACCTATTGTGGTTCCTCTGTTGTACCCAAATTGATGGATTGAGTTGGCTCAATCAGAACTGGAGATCTATCCTATAAATGACTTGGAAGGACATCAAATATCTCATCCTTAGGTGCCTCAAAGAGGTTTTCACCTTCAGATACGTCTTTTCTTTTTACTTTTGTCAGTTCTGAGACTGCCACAAAGTGGTTTTCACCCTCAGAATTCTTTTTCTTTTTCTTTTTACTCTTGTTTTTTTGACTAAGATATTTGATGTTTGACTCAGTCATACTGACACTCAGTTCACTGATGGAAGTCCTCATAGGCTTGACTACATTGAGGTAGCAAGCAAGGGCATAGTCATTTGGAAAGGTGTAGATACCATGGCTCGGGTTCGTGGAAGTTCGGTCAATAAGATCAGGATGTTAGATAGTTAAAGTAGGAAAGGCTTGGGATATGGTATTCACGGATGGGGATATGTCATCATTGGTCCTAACTTGATGCTCAAGTTCAAAGGTTATATTATAGCTCAAAATGTTCAATTCGTGAATAGGCTCAACATCATCATGGGAGTCCTCTTCAGCCATAGGTGGATTAGACACGTTAAGTTCATTGTTTCACTCTAGACCTACATTGGGTTGAGATACATATTGGTGAATAACATCAATATGTTTCTCTATTATAAGCTGATCTTCTTCTGGAATGGCACCCCATTCATAGTCATTTGACTCAGCTTCTGATTCAGGATCTCTAGGAAATCTTAGAAAATGTGTGAAATCAGGATGAATACCCCAAGAAGGATTACCCTCAGTCTCTGACTTGAATTCATATTCATGGGAATTAGTGTCAGAATAACTACCTCCTTCTTCTTGATCAGTTTGATTGCCTTCAAGATTGGCTGGTTCTTGTGGTGAAACCATCTCTTGCGCTATAGTAGGTTCTTGTGTGTCTACTACATTAATTCTTTTGATAGGATCATCTTTATCATCAAGAAGATCTTTGATCTCTTTAGGCAATTTTTCATAGGGGATAAGCTCAGAGCTATCTGAATCATCATCAGAGGGTTCTATTTCTTCTTTCTTAAGAAGGGGTTCTCCTGGTGCAATTTGTTCTATGACATGAGAACAACCACCTTTGAGATGATAGGGTTTCTTCTTAAACCCTAAGCCACCAGTATCTTTGTTGGCTCTACCAATATGTGAAATGGGTGTCACAAGACCCTTTCCTCTGATTCCTAGAGGTCCTTGACTGGAATATCCCATCTTGGCTATCAATTTGTTTCTTGGACCATATGAATTAGAAGGGATTGTAGGTGCTATAGATTCACTAGGTTGAACAATTTTAGACTCAGAATCCTCTTTATATAGCCATGCCAGCACAACTTCATCTTCTTCAAATTCTTATTTGGATACTTGCTCCGCCACAAAATTTCTTTTGTATGCTTCCATAGGTTCCTTAGGTTTTGATTTAGACTACTTCAAAGATTTGTCCATATGACTTGGGCGAGATAGGGAGAGATGTCAGAGACAAGACTGGCTCTATAGTGTATCCTCCCATCCCATTTTCTTTGATATTGATCTCTTTAGCAATGTCTTCCATCTTGGATGTGGAAGCCACATTTAACTGCTTGATGGAAGATTCTATGTTATTGGGAACAAGCTTATCGGCACTTCCCTTCAATGTATTGCAAGTTGTACTCAGATATTCTGGGATAGTAACTTCTACCCCTTCATAGGGAAATTTCAAGCATTGATGGTACATAGAAGGGATGGCTTGCATTTCATGGATCCAAGGTCTCCCTAGAAGGATATTGTAAGCCAATGGTAGATCAAGCACCTGACATGTGGTATCTTTGATGATCGGACCCACTTAGATGGGTAAGATAATGGTGCCTTTAGAAGCTCTTTCTTGTTCGTCATAGGCTTTTATGGTGATCTTCTTTCGAGGATCAATAGCCATCTTTGAGAATCCCAACTATGTGATTAAGCTATAAGAACAAATGTTGAGGCCTGTGCCCCCATCTATCAACACACATTTGACTCAACGGTTCTGGATCAAGACTTCTATGTGCAAGGGCTGATTATGTGGGTGACTTAGGGAGTTGTCATCTTCCTCTAAAAAGGAAATATATTGCGGAGATGTTAGATGACCAACCATAGTCTGGAACCTGTCTAGATCTAGATCATCAGGAACATTAGAGCCGAGCAAAGCTTTGTCTAGGATATCTCTGTGAGCTGGAGATATTTGAAGTAACTCAAACATAGAGATTTTGGCATTGGTATGCTAGAGTTGTTGGACAATGCTGTAAGATGTAGGTCTTGTATCCTTTGGATTGGAAGATTTCGAGGCAACCTTCTATTTAGAAGCAGATGTGAGATTGAAAGGTATCTTAGGGACATTAGATGAACTTGGTGTTTGTCCTTTCAGATGAGCCTGAGCTTGTGATCTGGTAACCGCATTAGCTGAGGAATGATTTCTATCTCTTCGTACAATCCTGATGACATTGCAGCTCTCAGAGAGATATGGTTCAACCATATTGATGACAACATTATTTCCAGGGTAGGCATAGTTGACTTTTTCCCCCATGTTAGGCTGAGAAGTGGAAACTCCCTTGCCATGTTGTAGAAATGGTTCTGTAAATGCTGTGTGATCATTATTGTTGGTAGGATTATCGATCGTGATGTCCCCTTGATCTATCAAGTCTTGAATGGTATGCTTCAAGTGGAAGCATCCATTAGTTTTGTGGCCTTTAGTCCGATGGAAAGCACAGAATGCATTATCTTTCCACCAATATGGTTTTGGATCTAGATCAGGGTTTCAAATTAGTGGTAAAGAGATCATGTTATCAGCTATCAGGGTTCTCAGGGAAGATTCCAAAGATTCTCCCAGGGGAGTAAACTTTCATTTATTATCCCATCGTTTGAATGGCTTCTTTGGAGATGGTTTAGCAGATTTTTGCTTTGAAGCTTCAATGGCTTTGGTGGCAAGGGTGAGATTGTAGGCCGGTGCCTTTGATGGGGTGTGGATAGTGTCAACAACACCATCAGAGATGATACCTTTGTTTCTATTCCAGCTCTTTTTTTTATCTTTTGAGCTAGATCCAGATTCAGACTTGTCCTTTTGAAGTGTGATTTCTCCTTTCTTGACAAGTACTTTCTCAATCTTGATTGCATTATCCACCATTTTATCAAAAGATACATGATCTTGCATTTGTAGTGGATAATTGAGCTCTGGAACAAGGTTATTGATAAAGATTTCAAGTTTCTCCATTTCAGGAATTTGTCTAGCATATAGAGAGAACTTCTTTCTCCACCTCTTGAGGAAAGTTAGGAATGATTCCCCTAGATATTGCTTGAGGTTACAGATATCGATCATGGTGACTGGATGTTGAATATTGTAGGAATATTGTTGATAAAATAATTTAATCAATTCCTCAAAAGTTTTGATCGTAGAAGGTAATCTTGAAAACCACTGAATGGATGCTCCTCCCAAGGATCTAGGAAAAAGATGCATTAGATAAGTCGGTTCATGCATGAATTCCATGGATTCCGTACAGAACTCTCTGACATGATCTTGAGGATCAGAGTGTCCGTCATATTTGTCATACTTTGATATCTCCACTCTTTTTAAGAATGATGGCATATACAAGTTTTTGTCAAACGGGAAAGGACATAGGGCCTCCATGGAGAACTCCTTGGGTTCCTTCTCTTTCTTAAGATTGTTAAATTCGACTTGTATAGCATGCGTCTATTTTGTCATAGCTGTGAGTGGAGTTTCTTCCTCATGTGTGATTATATCATCAACGTTAAAGTTGGGAGGAAGCTTAGCCCCTTCCTGGGCTAATTGTAAAAAGTATGCCTCTCTATCCACTTTCAAGAAATGCTTCATCATTCTCTGGAATTCATCGTCATTCTGACATCGATGGATTTTAGAGGGGGTAGGTTCTTGGTCGGCATTATGTTGAGAATGGTGTCCTTGGGACCCTCCTCCTAGAGAACCATGGTTTGTCCCTGCTTGAGACATGGTAGGATTTTTTGGGCTCCTTGGAAGAGATTGAGGAGGAGTTTTCTGGTTACCTCTATGAGTTGATAGAGGAGGTATGTAACCAGTTTTCAATCAAAAGTTACCGAGACTGTCATCTTCGTAGATACCTAACTTGATGAGTTGTTCAAGAGTTGGACCCGAGTTATTAGTCAAAAGTAAGTTCTGAGATATTTCTTCTGATTTCTTATGTGAAGAAGCTCTGGTCTCCACCATTAACTTTGAATGAAAGAGAAGAAAAGGACGAAGACAACTAAAGAACAATTTGATTCGAGAAAATCGGATGGCGCAACCTTGTCAAGATTATGATAGTTTTGAAGATCTGATGAGATGTGGGTGAAGGAAACTGTGCCCTGGATGTATGGGATAGATCACCCAAAAGATAGCGGACACGAGTTCTCAACACTTAGTCTATTTTTGAAGATTGATTGAAGATTGATAGTTATGACAAGGTTTTCACACGAGATAAAAAGGACTCAAATTGATCAAATAGAAGACTAGATTAGATTCAAAAGATCAAACTCGAAAAATGGTAGAATGCTCAATAGCTACTGCTCTGTTCCTGACACAATGATATTTTTGATAGATTCTGGAACTAGGCTGGAAACATTGGATATCTTGCAATTTGACAATTTCTGACAACTCTCTCAAATTTTTCCAAATGACACTTTGCAGACTCATACGACACTGGGTAGCTTATGAAATGACAGTTGCTAAACTCATATGACTTTTGACTTCTTGAAATGACTTTTGACTCCAGAAAGATTTTACGTCAATTTTTGCAAAATTTAAGGTTTTCAGTTCTGGATTGTTTGCAAATTGTACTGTCCAGATTTTGAAGGTTATACCAGATTTGATCATTTTTAATAACCAAGTAGATAAACAAGCACGCAGAATAGCAAGCAAGTGATTCCAAGCACGTCTGAAAACAATGAACAAGGGCAAAAGCAACCTTGCACATGAACAATCAAGTGACCAAATTGTGCTAATCCCTGAGAGTACTAATTGTGTATGTTCTGAAAAGTTTTGCAATAACACACATATACCTGAAAGTGAAAAATTGGCCTCTCTAGGGTTTTTAGTAATGGTTTGACTCTGCAACTTTTATGATTCAAAGGGGTGAACTCCAATCCCGGCGCACCACGGTTTTGACACAGTCTGAGAACTTAATCTTCAAGAGCTACTAGGGAGATCTGACAACCCAACAATGAACCATACCCATGGAGATTTCTTCCACAAGGACATTTATATAACGGCTGTCACTACCACGGCGAAAATGGCTATGACCGCTTGAGGTTCTGTCAACGCAGTTTTCCCTGTGAAGGGATTGTCCACTACGGTTAACCCTCTCTAAAGGTGACTCATAGATTTATACCACAACGGGACTTGGCTCCAGATTCAAGGTTTTCACACCTCTTCACTTTTAACCCAAACAAAGCAAGAAGATTAATCTGACATGCTAAGACAAAGTTTGTTTCCACCAAGGTCTGTGATAGCAACTCCATGTGATCTATCAACCTCTCCGGGGAGAGAATGTATCAATCAATAAGAGAAGACGCACTAACCAATTTTGATTCACCAAAGCTCATGATATCAACCCCACGTGATCTATCAACCTCTCTAGAGAGAGAATGTGTCGATCAATAAGAGAAGACTCACTAACCAAGTTGAATGTGAAACACACTAAGTATCTCCCTACCTACAAGGATTCCGCCGTCAAGGAAAGATTTCACTAGGAATCCAATCTCTCAAGAATCACAAATAGTGTTCATAGGGCGTAATTACTATGTGAGCACAGATATATTCCCGAAAGCAAATCTACCAAAAGTACTCAAAAAGAAAAAAGAGGAACACTTAACGCTTAAAGAGAATATGAGATGAGTCCACAAGGTGGAACACTTAACACCTCACACAAGTTGAAAATGAGTCCCCAACTTAGAAAACAAGTGAGTTCCTAAAAGCACAAAAGGGTTGCCAAGTGGAACACTTAATGCTTCTGTCCTATTGACCCCTCCCCTTTATGGCACTGAGATTGCAACCACGGGGCGGAAATGAGGGGCCGATGGATTAGCAAATCCAATAACCCAAGATAGAAATCAAGATCAATCACAATTATTCTAAGACTACTTAATGAATCCTTAAGGGATCACAACCTAGTATCAAATTCTGCAAGTGTGTAGAAATAGATCAAAAGCATGAAAAGATGCACACAAGCTTGACACATAAGAGATTTATTTTAAGTCCAAATTGAAATGTTTTCAGAACAAGGAGAATACCTCATGATCCTCGCAATGCACTTAGTAGATTCTACCTGATTTTTAGCAATTTTTGTTGAGCTTTTCCATGCAAGCAAGTGACGAACTCTCCAACAAGCAAACAAGCAAACAAGATATGCAAAATATATTCAACTTATGAAAACCATAGGGTTAGCTCTAAAAATAAATTGTTAGGAGAAATAATAACCATAAATTAATCCAAATGACAACTCATATCATGCATTGAATCATATGAAAAATAAGTGCATACCCATCATAAAATTTTAATTTTTTTGCACTACATTTGACCTAGTCAACAAGATCTGATTTTTTTGATATGATTTTGGCCACAAAAATAGAAATTCAGAATAAAGATCCCTACTAAAAAATAGAGAGCTTTCCAAAAATGCAAAAATTTTAGAAAAATCTCTTCATTTGTGCCCTAGAGACCCATTGTATCAAAATAGACCAGTTTTTGAAAATTGACTATTTGAGCTATTAAATTGCATCCAAATTTAAAACACAAATAATAGACCCCCTGTATAATTTGAAGAGATTTCCGAAAATGTAAAAATTTTAGAAAAATATGCTGATTTGCGTTAGATATTAATTTTTTATGAAAAATCAAAATAAAATTATTAAAAATTCAACAAAAATTAGAAAATTCTGAATTTTTTTTCCAAGCTTCTCTGATATGTCTTCAACCTAAAAAAAAAATTTCAGACCAAAAATATATTCCGTTTGAGAGATAAAATTAAATCTTTGAAACTTTGGGGTTTTAGCTCCCAAAAAAATCAAAACTAGCATGCAAAGGTGGGTTGCCCCATGGTGGGTGCCAGAAATATTTGTGTGAAAATTGTACCTAATCTATAGACATAACACTCAGTAAAACATTAGAGGTTAGTGATAATCAAAATCGTGCAAAATTGAAAACTATGTAACCAAGCGATTTACTGCCTTCTAATAGGTGCGAGATTGATGTTCTCAGATTGTAATCGAGATCAGTGACCTAGATGACACCTAAATGAAGGATTTGAATGAAAAATATGGATATGAAATTGAATGCAATTAATCTATATTTTTGATATTTTCTATGCAATAAGAATGATAAAAACTGATATGCTATGAATGCTATTGAAAACTGATATGAAATGAATGCTAAATGATCTAACAATGAAGATTCTAACAATGATATGAAAACTATGAAATTCTATGCTAAGATATAAAAACTATGCAATTGAAATTGATCTCACAAAGCTTTGAATTCGCAAGTTGAATCTTTCAAGCTCCAATTGTGCAAATTCTCCAAATCTGATATGCTATGATTCCTGTAGAGTAAGTTTGCAATTTGCGAGATGATTGAGAGATGAATTATGAAGAGATGAGGCTTGGTTTTATAGAAATCTAGGGCTTTGGAGGTGCATGAGAAAAAGCCATAAATCACTCAAATAACTCAGGTTGATTTTTGAGTTATTTTTAAATAAAAGATAATTAACTCACAAAAACATGCAAAAGCTAAGCTTTAACTCAAAATAGAGTTTAGCTTTAATTAATAATTGATAGTTGTTTGCTTTTATGATTGTGCATGTTTTATTTATGAATTAATTTAATAATAAAGTGATTTATTTCCAACTTAACTGCTTTTTGAAATAAAACAATTGATTTATGGGTTAGTCAATTAGTTAATCAAATTTTTATTAAAAACTATATTATTAAATAATGACAACTTGCTTTAATTAATTAAATAAAAATTTAATCAATTATTCATAGGATATTTGGATTTATTGTCAAAATTAAATAATACAATTAATAATAGATAGAATTAAATTTAATTACACAATTAAGTGGCAAGATATTAAATCTAATTAATTAAATATAAAAATATTCAATTAATCAAACTTTAGGATAAATGTGATTTATTGCCAAATAATTATAAAATTAAAGATAATTATGATGATTAGGAATATTACTAAGAATATTCCCCGATGCAGAATTTAAGATAATCAATTATGATTCGATGATGTTTAGATGTGCCTTAGATTAGGACTTTGATGTCGATTTCGTTCGATATGTTGATATAGGAGGTTAATGAACTTATAGCCCATTTTTGGGGTATTACAACTAGAAGTATGCCTATAGGTAGTGCACTAATCTCCTCCCAACTAACCACCCTGGTTCAGTTGATCCCAATACTAGCCATAGAATCAGCCACCGATTTAACTTCCCTATAGGTAAGGGAAGTGATAGTGTTCTCAAAGTTGTTGAGAAGCTCCAAAACTTTCGCTATGATGGTTTTCACCCACCACCCCACATTCAACCTTTAGTTAATAGCCACCATAATTACTTTGGAGTCTCCCTCGATCATTAGCATCCTAATATTCTTAGGGATAGAAAATTTAATACCCCATAGAAGAGTCATGCCTTGAGATTGGTTAAGAGTATTATTTCTCAGTGGCCCAGAATAAGCCAAAGGGAAAGAACCATTATGGTCCCATAGAACTCCACCCCCACCCTCGGAAAGGTTATTCACCTCCCCATCAAATTTTAGTTTGATCCAGCCTACAGGTGGGGCAACCCAATAGGTAGCATTCTAGATTATCAACTTAGAGTTGTCAAACCTAGTGAAGCTGGCCAACAAGTTCTAATTGTCAGTAGTTTTGATCTTTGAGGTTGAAGGGGGTGCAGAGGGAAGTTTCTATTTTGTCAAGGCAACATTCTTACTTAGGAGCTTAGCGCCTAGATGGAGAGAGGCCTCGAGTGGGGAATCAATATCCCTGAAGATCTTTTTGTTCCTTTCTTTCTAGATAGTCCAACAAATGTGTGGGGGGAGTAAGCACCATAGGAGCTAGAGGAGAGGGTGACTGGAAGGGGATCAACAATTAGAAAAATGGTGAATATCCTCCCCAATGACCCAAGGTATCCCCTATTTTTTAATAACTCCCTACCAAATAATAGTAGAGTAGTCACACTGTATGAATAGATGGTTCATAGTTTCCTCCTTGCAGAGGATACATCTATTGGCCAAGGAGAAACCTCTTTTTATGAGGTTGTCATGTGTTAACACTTTTCCATGCATGAGCATCCACTAGACGAAGTTGATTTTCAGAGTGAGGTGAGGGATCCATACATTTTTCCAATCTCCATGGTTATTCTCCTCCTTTAGAAGTAGGTTGTAAGTAGTCTTGACCGAGAAGGTTCCCGCTTGGGTGGGAGCCCAAATGATAGAGTTCTAGCCATTAATTCTAAGAATTCTAACATTTCCCAAAATTTCCACAAGTTCCTTAGCCAAGTGTTCCAACTTAGGTCTATTCCGCACAAGGTAAGAGACATCTTTCCATCAACCTCCAGTCATGTAGTTGTAGATTTTATCCCCAAGAATAGGTCTGAGGTAGGTCATGAGGGGACCAAACTACCTAGAAAGGGTAGGGAAATTTTGGATCCATGAGTCATGCCAGAATCTGATGGATCATCCATTCCTGAGTTGCCAAAAGGCACCCTTAGAATGCATAGTTTTGCATTTGCAGATATTCATCCAAAGTTTGGAACCATGAGAGGAAGGTCATTGTCCTGATACATCATCCCATAAGGGTCCCTTGTAGGTACTTAGCCTCCATAATTTTTCACCAATCAGATTTTCTATCTATAAGCTTTCATGCAACTTTCGTGGTGAGGGCCATGTTCAACATGCCAATTTTCCTAAGACCCAGTCCTCCCAGTATTTTAGGAAGACAAACCATTTCCCAATTGACCAAGGACATCCTCTTTTTCTCTTCAAAGCTAGCCCACAAAAATGTTCTTTGAATCTTTTCAAACCTATCAACCATGTAGCTTTGGATCTTGAAAAGGGATCGAAAGTAAACAGGTATCCCCGAGAGGGTAGAAGCCACTAGTTAGAGCTTACCAGCACTGCTCAGGATCTTCCCTTTCTAGCTAACAAGTTTTCTCTAGGTTCTCTCTAGGATGGAATTCCAAAATTCCTGAGAGACCTCTTTGATAGTGAGAGGGAGGCCTAGGTAGGTGGAGGGGAGTGAAGCTGACTGATAGCCAAGGATTTGAAGCACTCTAGTTTGGGTCTCAATAAGGGTGTTAAAGAAGAATATCCTTCTTTTCTGGTAGCTGATGAACTACCCTGAAGCCATAGCATAATTCTCCAGTAGGTTCTTCCACTGTCTAGCTTCAATCACTGAAGAGTACCTAAGAGAAAATTATCATCCACAATTTGTTCAAGGATAGCTTGTTGTAGAGTGGAAGATGGTTTGGCACCTTTTATTCTTCCCATGGAAGAGAGCACAATTAGATTCCTACTAAGAACTTCAACAACCATAATGAAGAGATAAGGGGAGAGTGGGTCTCCCTGTCTAAGTCCTTTTTTAGGTTGAAAGAAGCCCCCTGGGGAGCCATTGACCAACATAGAAAAGATAATAGTTTGTATACATTCTTGAATAATGCGAATAACCTTATCATTAAAGCCCATTCTACTAAGAATTTTTAGAAGAAAGGACCAATTAACTTTATCATAAGCCTTATAAATATCAAGTTTAAAGGCCATACCTTGTGATTTTCTCTTGTCCATGGAGTGAATAATTTGATGTGTGGATATGGAAGTATCTAGGATTTGCCTTCTTGGCACAAAACCCTTTTGAGTAGGGCTGATCAGTTTGTCTAGAAGGGGCTTTAGTCTGTTAACCAGAATCTTAGTGAGGATCTTATAGAACTTTTTACACAGACTGATAGGCCTTAAGTCAAGCATAGAGGTAGGATTGTCATTCTTAGGGACCAACACAATATAGGTCTTATTATGATACTTCAGTGGCCTCCCCATTCTGAAGAAGTCTCTGGAAGCACAGGAAACTTTGAGGCCAACAATATCCCAATAGTCTTAAAAGAAGGTCAGGAGGAAACCATCAAGTATCGACGCTTTGTAGCCACCCATAGCAAGGAAAGCTGCTTTGACTTCCTCATCGGAGACCCACCCCATCAGATGATCATTTTCAATGGGAGTAACAACACATTAAATGTGCTCAAGAAGCTGGTCCTAATCATTGACTGGGCACATGTGTCCAGTATTAGAGTATAACCCCATGAATTAATTAGCTGCAACATGACTTATTTTTTCTTTCTCAGTAAGTTCATTCCCCCTATCATCCCTAATAGTGTTAATGGTATTTCTTATTTTTTGGTTGCTAGAAAATCTATTAAAGAAGGTTGTGTTTTGGTCTCCTTCCATAAGCCACTAGATCCTGGATATTTGTTTCAAGTAGATTTATTTACTTTTCAAGGCTTTCTACCACTTGTGTCTTGCCTTTTCATCCTCCATTTGAAGCTAGGGGTTGATATTCCCAGCAGCAAGCTAGGCTTGGAGGGAATCCAAAGTCCCTGTAAGCTCTTTTTTCTCCTTGAAGAAGTCTCCAAAATTATGTTTACTCCATCCTCTAACCTCTCTTCTGATGATTTCCAAATTTTGAGCAATCCTAAATATGGTAGTTCCCTTAATAGGGGTGGCCCACTAGAATTTCACTTGGTCTCTAAATGATGGTTGGGAACTCCACATAATCTCAAATCTTAAGGGAGCCAGCCAAATCCTCGGAGAGTCTAACCAGGAGAGGAGGAGAGAGTTATGATCAGAGGTCATTTTGGGGAGGGAAGACAGGGTGGAGGTTAAGCATAAGTCCTAGGAAGAGGTGTCTAGAACCCAATCTAGATGCGCTTAGATAAGATGGGATCCTTTCCTGTTATTGGACCAAGTAAAGGGATTTCCTTTTAGGTCAATGTCTAGGAGACCTAAACAAGAAATGAGGCCCGCAAGGTCCTCCATACTATCAGAGTAGTCCATTAGACCTCTGAGCTTTTCTAAGGGATAGAGGGGGGTGTTAAAGTCACCAGCAATCATATACTTAGCAGATTTGTCCTAATCCATGAAGCTAATAATTTCCTTCTAGAGAGACAACCTGCCAGTCCGGGTGTTGGAAGCATAAATATTGAGCAAGTGCCAAACCAACTATTGTTTTCTAAAGGTAACAATGAGTAAATTTGGAGTGGAGGAAAGCATTTCTCCTTCCAAAATGTTGGGTTTCTAGAGAGTGGCAATGCCACCTAAGGCACCAGAGGCCTCAAAGTATAGAAACTCAGCACCTGGCCAGACTTTGCCTGCAAGGGAGGCAAAATTATTGAAGGAAATCTTAACCTCTTGGATAAGCATAATATCTATCTTGTAAGAAAAAATGTATTTTTTAACAATGCTTTGTTTGAGGGGGTTGTTGAGACCTCTAACATTCCAAGAAAGACAAATTATTTCTTATATTTAAAACTTGTTTCTAAGGTTTTCTTCCTACCTGCCACAACATCCCTTGTAGCTCCTCTTGATCTCCTAGCACATTATGTAGGCCTACTTCTAGGTGTTTCTAAAATCACATCAACTTTCTTAGATTTGGGTTTCTTCTTTTGGGTTTTCCATTCACCATCATCCTCCCCAGTACACTCTTCACCTAAGGAGCTAGGTGAAGAAGGGTAGTTCTGCTCCTCTGGTTGAGGGGGAATCTTTGTAGCAGCCTTAGGGGACTTTAGTGAGAGGGATACCATAATGGCAGGCTGCTCCATCTCACTAGGACTAACCACATTTGAAGTCAAGGTAATCACCAGGGGAGCCATAGGTTCCTTTGCTACAACCATGGTGGGGAATTTTGTATCCTTAGGCTTAGAGAGCACCTCATTATTCCACAGATGGGTAAAAGTCTCCTCTTCTTCCACTGCTAGTTTTTCCATCACTTCAGTCATTAGGGGGACTGACCTTTTCCTCCTCTTCACCCCCATAAGACATGGTGGGGTTCTTAGAAGTGCCCTTATCCTTATTTTGAGACTTGCTCCATGCAGAGAGGATTTGCATGCTTCGCTAGTGTGGCCCCTGTATTCACATTTCTAGTAGAAGAGAGTGGTATTCTCATAAACCAGAGGTTGGGTCAATCTACCCAGCTTAGATTTTAAGATTACAAAGTTGGGAAAGGTTTTGTTAAGAGTAATATTAACATAGAATCTCACAAACACCAACCTGGACTTAGAGCGGGTCACCTGATCCGCTGTAATAAAGGTGCCAAAGGAATCACCAATCCATTTGAACACCTATTCATCCCAGTATTTGAGCAGTAGTCCTGGGAGGCACACCTAAACTAGTGTCATCCTACTCAACTTAGTCGCAATGTTCAACCCAAGTTTCCACTTCGCCAAAGCAAGGAAGTTCTTTCTATAGACCTAAGAGCCTGATAGAATAGAGGCCAAATTGTGTAGAGTGTTGAACTTGAAAATTAAGAGCCCTCCAGGCATAGCTAAAACCAAGACACACCCCTTGATCTTCCATTGATCAGTAACCCATTTTCTAACCATCTCAATGGCAAGTTTGAAGTTGAAGAACCTACCCACCAGTGCCAACTAAAAGTCATCCATAGTCTTGTTCACCACAGAATCAATACGAGAGTGTTTAGAGGCTTCCTCAGTTTGGATAAAGTTGACCGGGAGAAATTCCAGAGCATTCTAAGCCTCGCCAACAAGAGCACCTTTCCAATTAATTATTGGCAAGGATGGAGGGGCAACGACAAAAGAGGACACCCGGTGGGTTCCATCTGTTGACTCTTACATAGACTGCACCATGCCAGAGGTATTAGTTTCAGGACCAGCATGGGGTCCAACTTGGGGTCCTACAAGGGAGGAGGATTCCCCCCAGGAGAACCGAGCATGGAATTTGAAAGTTTGAGCGGGAAGTTATAGAGCGGAAATATTGTTAAATTCAAATGGTTGTTGCAATTTATATTTTAGTTGTTTTTTGTGATTTGATTTTCATTAATGTTTACATATAATTGAAAATGTGATCAACACAACTTGAGGAAAGACATATCTTAAATAATTAACCAATAAACAAAATCAACATATCTAGAAAAATAATTTTTTTTTAAAATGAAATGAAATTATTATTATTATTTTTCCACAATGTATTCTTGCAACTATATGCCAGATGCATCGGGTAAAATCTAATCTTTTGAGTCAAACTCATGATTTATTAGGATCAAACGCATAACCTAAGCCAATTTGTCTACCTATGAGGGATAATTAAACTATAATTTTTATATAGATGTTAAATGGACATCTATTATTTATAAATTAAGTATTTAACTAAATATATTAAAAAATACAAAATTTTAAACTTAATCTATCATTTTAATATAAAAATTTCTCACAAAATGTAATCCTTTTTAAAAACATGCATGTTTTTAATTATAAGTAATATTCAAAGTTTAAAATATTAATATAAAATGTTAGATGTAAATAAATTATACTTTTTAAATTATAATTAGGATGGTTCTTTAAAAAAGTAAAATTTTACATACAAAAGTAAAACAAATGTATCATCAAAAAGTAAAGTAACAATATGCATGACAATTATTGTATGGTAGAAAATGGTGATCAAAGAAAGCACCAAATCACACACATACATTGGAAGGGACCCTAAATCTGATCCTTAGGTTCATATCTGATTTGTATGACCCAAGTGGATAGATGGGATACAAAAACAAGATCTAGCTAAAGAGGGAGATTTAGGGTGTTCCTAAGTGGATAGAAAAAGAGAAGAGAAATCTAGACTGAGAAAATGTTTTCTAATAGGATGTCTTATTAGATCTAATACATTAAATAAGAGTACTAGAAGAAATGGAAATAAAGATGTACTTATCTTGAAAGTTAGAGGAGAAAGCACTTTTAAACCTACAAATGTACTATTAGATTGTGTCAAAACCGAGAATAGATCTGGAACTAATACCTTGATGACTAATTCTACAAACCCTAAAAATTTGGAAGTTACAAGAACATGTCCAACATGAGGCAACCTATACCAATATAGGTAAAACTTGAGGTGACCTATACCTAGAATGAATGCAAAAAAAGGTCTCAAGACTGCGACCAAAATTTTATCTTGAAATCTACAATTTTGATTCCAGAACTCTGTCAAATCTATTCCTTAACACCAAAGAGAAGGGGGAATTTTTTGGAGGAATGGGCTTGCCTTGGTCAAGCCCCTTTTTAGGAATTAAACTTTAATTTAAATAAAGTAAATTCTACCATGAAGTAGATATTAAACAAAAATTAAGTGTATCATACCATGTAGATGCAATTATACTTAGTATATGACCAAATATGTGTATATGCAATAGCTTTTGACTCAATACAAAAATTGAAAAGGAAATCCTATAAGATAAAATCTTATGTAGTAGATGATATTAATTCACCTCACTATTTAATGAAAGAGAAAAGCTTGAATGGATGAATGTAGACCTTCTCCCTTGAAGGCCAACTCCTTTGTCTCCAATGAATAGAGAAGCTAGATCTATAGGAGGAAACACATGCTTGATGGATGATGTATGAATGCCTTCAATAAATGCTTTCTTTCTTGAACTCTTGATTGCACAATAGATTTCTTGTAGATATATTTCTTTCACTTGGTTGCATGAAGAATGGATGGAAAAATGAGAGGAAGAAGTCTCATGTTATAGAGATTTCAAGGTTAAATCTGCAAAAGAATAACTTCATTGGGTGGGAAGAAAAAAAGTAGTTTGCATTGGGCCTTGAAACTTAACAAAATTAACTCCTCAAGATATAGGTCACCCCAAGTATGACCTATACTTGGAAGGGTTATTTCTACCGAAAATTATGTGGGATTCAAGAAATATTTGGAATTTTAGGGGAAAATGGAAGGATTAGTGGGAAAATCAAGTGTAGAGGATAAAATGGGGTCAACAAGGAAATTGTATTAGGTAAATGGATATGAAAATGGGAAATTTTGCATAGGAGTTACAGCCAAACTTATATTTTTTAGCAAGATTGAAGAAGAAAAGAGGACCTTCGTTTAAATGATGTATGAAATTAAGTGCAATGTAAGATATTGACATAAGGAGCACAATAAGGAGGGATAAAAATGATCTCAAAAGGAAAACTAAGAAATTGTTTACTTATTAAGAATATACATTTAGCCCCAAATTTATAGAATTATGAGACAAGATCATACTCATAGAGAGAGAGAGAGAGAGAGAGAGAGAGAGAGAGGGTAAAAGCAAAATTAGGTGTCACCTTTTAGGATAACTTATTAGCACAACTAAATTTTAGTATTTCTAACTAAAAATTAATTTTGGCTAAACATATGGTCTAGCTAGATTTATTCTAGCTAAGTTAGATAAGTGCTTTAACTTTTCCAATTGGAAATATCTATTAAATGCATGTTTCATACCACTTTGAGTCCAATTACCATAAAAATAAAATTATTTCAAAAAAAGTGGCATTTCAATAACTGCTAATCTTTTTAATGATTTTTTTTTTAAATTAAAAAATACTCTTTTGTAGAGATCAGAGTCAAGAATATCTTCATAAAGAATTTATAGTGTTTTAATTAGACATAGTTTATTGTAATTTAAAAATATTGCAGGTAGGTATTTTAACAGTCAAGAAGATGTTGATTCAGAGAAAGAAAAAAATAGTAAATCATATTAAATAAATTTGAAAAACATATGGTGCACTAGAGGAGAGAGTCCTCTTCATATATATATATATATATATATATATATATATATATATATATATATATATATATATATATATATATATATATAGATATATAGATATATACATACATACATATGTGTGTGTGTGTGTGTGTGTGTGTGTGTGTGTATATATATATATATATATATATATATATATATATATATATATATATATATATATATATATATATATGTATATATGTATGTATGTATGTATGTATGTATGTATCTGTATGTATATATATATAGATATATATATACATACATACATACATACATATATATATATATACATACATACATACATACATACATACATACATACATACATACATACATACATACATATATATATATATATATATATATATATATATATATATATGTATGTATGTATGTATGTGTATATGTGTGTTTGTGTGTGTGTGTGTGTATTTGATTGGGATATATTTGTTATGAAAAATATGTTGCGAGTTGAAAACTGTCGATTTCAATGAGTTAGAATTTGACTTGTCATAAAAGAGAAAATATAAGTTACAAACCAATTTTTATTTCTTCTTGCACTAGCTATATATGTCATCTATGACATATTTTGAAATTAGGGAAAAAAATATTTATTTACATATATTTTTTTGGTGGGAAATAGATCCCTAAATTTTAGCATTTTTCAGCAACTGAAAATTTATCTTTAAAAATTGAAAAAGCATATCAATTCTTATTCAAAAAAATATTAAAAATATTAATCATATACTTCATCCATTTTATCATATTTAATTAGTTTACATCATTTTCAAATTCCAAACATAAATGTCATTTTGATACTATTGAAGTTGAACAACTTTAATTTTGTTAGCATTTTCCTTTATAAAAGGGTGACAGCTTATTGTGCTTTTGTAGTACCCCACCCCTAGTCCAATTTTATCAATGTTATGATTATTTTAGGATGATAGATTATATGTTAGGAAATCATTGATGCTTATGATTTTACTAACCCCATACTTGCATGTGTATGGTTGATGTGTTTATTCTATATTTATGTTTGATGTGCCTGATGTGGTTGAGGAACAAAGTCGTAGTTACTTGCTTGTGAAATCCACATGATCGGCCGATCCCTGCCATTGTCTATTATATAGTTATATGTATGTACATGTGAGTTTTATATGTAAGTTTGTAGGTACTGAGCATCAACTTCCCTGAATTGTCAAGATGAGCATGCCCTATCGCAATATCTCAAATGGTAAACTAGGTGAGACAACACGGGTCCAAATCCTAACCTAAGCCATATTATTGTCCTGAAATAGTGGACAAGATTCTATTATTCCTACCCTTCCTAAACTCATCTAGTTGATGTGAGTTTATAACCTTGTTCTTGCATATGAATGTGGGTCCTTAGGTCCTTGTGATGCTTTCAATTTTGGTGCTTGGCATGTATAATATATTTAGATTATTTAATTTGATTAAATAGTGCAATTTTAATAAATGAAAACTTTGTTATTTTTAACTATGAGAGATTATTTAATTTATTGAAAATTAATTAAATGCAAATTTGTAAGTTTAGTTTATTATGTGGTAGAAGTATTTAATTAATGAGGATTAATTAAATATCTTCACCTTAGAAATTATTTAATTGTAAGTCTAACATTTGTTCAATTGTAATGTATTTATTAACTTGAGTATTAATTGAGCATGTGGGAATTATTTTAGAGTAAATGTTTTTTTTAATTTTAATTGAATGCATTAAAGTTGCACAATCAGTAATTGTTTAAATTAAATTAAAGACATTAGTTAATTTTGGGTTAAAGTGTTTTCAACAAAAGCAAAGTGAAAATAGACTTGAGTTCAACTGAAATTGAACTACAAATCAAAGTCTAAATTCATGCAAGCTTTTGGAGAGTGTAGTTTTCAAACTCTAGCAGGTGGAAGGAGATTTCCTACATTTTGGATGTTTGACCATGTATGCACCCTAAAATGGTCACCTAGACTTTGGGCCCCATTCTTCAATTTATCAATTTCCTGAATCAATGCTTGGCAATTTTCAAATCAATTTCCTTGATCAAATCTTAATTCTATCATTTATTCGATTATATTCTATGGATTAACCATTTTATCCCAAGTCTTTATTTAATTAAAAGGAATTCCCTCCCCTTTTATTAAATAAAAAGCCCTCACTTACCTCTTATCCTAAGGTGCACAAATAAAGCATTATTCCTATTTTATAAAAAGAAGAAAAGGCCTTTTTGTCTCACATGAGGCACAAAAGTCAACACTTCTTTCTCATTGGAGGAGACTTGTGCACATGGATTGATCCCACTTTCAAACTCCACCTTTGATCAAGTTTTTTACATCTTAATCTCCATCATCCATTATTCTCATTTTCTATAATAGAAGAGCTCCCTTCTCATTCTAAGATCCCATTCTTTGAAACTAATCTTATGCTGTAGGTTTTCTTGGTGACTTTAGAGTTTTGGAGATCTTATTGCATTTAGTCTTCATTCTTTCATTACATTTCTAGTCTAGCTTCTTTTATGCTCTAGTTTAGCTCACATAGCTTAATTAGTAAGGACTTGTAATACTTTTATTTTCCTTTCATAGCTTAGCTGCATTGTTCATTCTAGCATAGTTGCATTGCATATCTCATTCAAGATTCTTGAGGATATTGGAATTCTTTCCCTTGTCTCATTGAATCTCCCATTGCGTGGTTTACTAGCAAGGTCATATGCTTCATAGCTCTAGCTGAGAGCTCCATAAACACCCTTATGACTCCATGCTTAGGGAGCTCTAGGTCGCTTTCTCAAGGTCTCCAATCTATGGATTCTCTTGGAAGTAATGACTTAGAGGAGTGCACAATTTAAGTGTACATTTTTGCACCCACCATGGGGCAGAACACTTCTATTTTGCATTTATTTTTCCTTAATTTCCACTAATTTTTCATCATATTTTTCTTGTTGTTTCGGTTGTTTTTTCATACTTTCTAACAGAATATCATACGATAGTTTACCAATATCGTACGATAGTTTTTTATATACCCGTGCGATACTTTTCTAGTTAAAGTATCGTATGCCCTCACAGGATTCTATCACAGTATTATATTACTTTATGTTATCTGTAGGTAGTGTGAAATATCATTTTGGAAAAAAGTGTCACATTAGTATACTGCAAAGTATTATGTGATACATTTTCTGACAAAATTGTCGCCCGGGCCTAGCAATGAGTAATTTTGGTTATTTCTTGACAAGATTTGGTTTGTTTTCTTGCTGGTTTTGATTTTATGTTAGGACAGGGTTTCATTTGCAGATTATACTTGATTTTTATTGTGCTAACCTTGTGGGTCTAACGAGTTGTGTTTGTAGGTGTGCCCTAGTTGCTTGAATATTTGTTAAAAAGAATGTATGTCAAAGCTTCAAATGCACAAGGGCTACTAATTGTTTTTGCAGGGCTGTCCAAAGCATAAAAAAAATCAAGTGCTTGTTCATTTATTTCATTTCAAGTGCGGCATATACTAGTTCTTGTTTTTCTTAGGCACGTAATATCTTGTTGTAGGAGTCTTTTGGTGGTAGGAGAGTATGCTCTTCACCCTTGTGGTGAACCAGAAATCTTGACCCATCTTTAGATTTTGAAAGCAAGAGGCTAATTGAACAATTGCTTGGTGTGTTTGGGAAAGATTTTTGAGATAGGAGAGTATGCTCTTCACCCTTGTGGTGAACCAAAAATGCTGACCCTCAAAGGTTGATCCACTTTTTGTTTAGTTTAAGATCTTTTAGTGGACCTTCTCTTGAGCAATCAAGAGGAATGACCCAAGTGGGGACAAGCTAATACCGAGCTATTTTGACCCACTATAAAATCAAGGCTATCAAGGACACAAAACATTGGTGGATGTAGTACTTGTCTTCGCTTGGTGTGAGTACTTATGGGATTGTGACCATGAGGAAAATGCTAAGCAAGAATGCTTAAGGTACTCTTGTGGTCGCGAGGTCCATTACTTTCCGCAAGGTAAGGAGTCCCTTTGGGGAGCAAGAGGAGTATTAGGAATGGAAGCCCTTATTACAAACCATAGATATAAGCTACCTGATATTTCTGCTCAACATCTTGGCGCAAGGATCAATCATAGTGGACTAACCCAGATCACCCCAAGATTTTACTCACCATCTGTGTTCCTTTGGTTGTGTCATTGGCACTTCCATGAAAAAGCCAATATCTATTTTGGGTAACCACTTTGTGTGAGGCAATGGGACATCAAGTGTGGGCCAAGTTGTTGAGTATTCAGCCTTTGTCTTTCTAGGCTAGTAAGTGCTTGAATTGTCTTCAATGTGATCTACCCGTGTAAATGTTCTTGAACACTAAACATCACGGTAGTGCTCATAGGATTTCTTTTTCTTTGATATCCCAAGTGCATGTCTTGACAAGGTTTCTTTGGCCTTGTTCAATTGTTTTATGACATGTTTGATCACTTACTATTTGTAAACCTATATGTTTTATGCTATTGCTGCATTTAAAATTGACAAATTGAGCTTGTCAACCTGCAACTTTGGCCAAATTACCTTCAAAACTAGATTTTACACATTCATTGGTCAAATATCATATGATACTGCACAACTATCGCAATACCTTCCTGGATACTATCTCATCAACTACTTGGAAACTATCACACTACTTTGTGCAAAATATCATCTAGTAAAACTATATCACCTTGCTATCCTGCGAACTATTGCACAGAGTCATTTTGTTGTCTTACTATTATCTATAATCCGAAGTTGATTCATGTCATTTCCAGTCTTCCTTGGTTAGTCTAGGTTAGATCTTAGGTGCTATGACATGTTACTCAACTTTCAAATGAACTTAAATGGTATCAAGTTACACAAGATGACTCTTGGTCTTCTTTCTTCCACATCTCCCATGTCTTCCTAGTCTCTCATTTCCATCCTTTCTCTTCTTCCTTCATGCTTCTTCCTCTTCTTCCTTCTTCTATTCTACCTTCTTCTATTCATCTCTTCTATCACTTCCATGCTTGATTCCTCCTCTTTCAGAACCATGAATTTCAACTATCTTGTTATGGAACCTCTCTTGAAAATAGATGATCTCAAACTCATTTCTCAATTCGAAGAGTTTTATTCCTCCAATAGTCCTTCTAGATATCTCATGGGTGATAAACTTATAACAAAAATAAAATAAAAGTTGAATGAATTAGATGCTTTTGCTAGGATCATACACATGATCCTGCCACAACCTCCTTCTTCCAAATGTTTTTCATCTTCTAAGTCTTCTCATTCTTCCTCATCTTCCAAGTCTTACCATGACTCTTCTAGACATTATTCACATTCCTCATTATCCAAGTCTTCTTCCTCCACTAGGTCTTCACTTTCCTATTCTTCACAATCTTGTTCTTCTTCAACTTCTCCCAAGAGTCTTACTCCTTGTCTCAAGACATACCATGATGATCAATATGATAGCCCTTGTGATACCTCTTCCAAAAAGAGTGATATGCCCATCTTTGATGACTATGATGATGGACAATGTAGTGATACCTATGACACCTCTATTCCTAAGAGTCCTCCTAGTCGTGTTCTCGTGCTTACTAGAAATGGGTCATCACATTGGATAGATCATGATGGTGATCCTTATGATTCTAATTTTGAAAGAGACTTTGATGATTTTTATGAACAATACCTAGATGATACATATACTTCACTTGAGGAAGAGAAAGCTTACTACATTGATTATAAACATAAATACTATAAGAATCTCTCCTCTAAGAACTCTCATGATGAAAATAAAGATTACACTCTCGAGAAAGATTATGTTACTGATGGACCTTTTTCTTGTGATGGTTCCCTTCCATCCCCTACTTCCTCTAATACCCATACATCTCCTAAAGCTTTCGAGTCTTCCAAATTTTTCACAAAGCCTTCATTCAACTAAGATCCTAATACTTTTCATGTGGTTCCCTATAGTTATCCTCAAGGGCTACCTCTTAAAGAAACTCAAGCTAACCTTCACTTGGCTAGAAATACTTTCAATAATGCTAAACTTAAAGAGCCTAAGCCTTTATACGCTATAATGCCTACTTCAACTAGTCCTTCACCATCTCTTTCAAATTCTTCCATACAATTCCAACATGCTTCCTTGTCCTTAGAAGTGGCTCCATGTCAAGAGGACTCTAAAAATGATAAAGAAAAGAACATAAAGAAAGATCAAAATCAAGAACCCTCCATGTTATCCAATCCTTTTCATGATGTATCTCATCTATTACATGGTTCTTTTGATCCTCTACACCCTTTCTCATTCATTCCACCATGTCTTAAGTCTTCTCCTAAGAAAGATCAAGATACTACTTACATTGTTGAGCTTATTGACAATTAAAATAACCTTACTACACTTGCGCTTTCCAAAGATGATACTTCCATTAAGGTTATTAAAAGTAGTGTTGTTACTTCCAATGTTAAGCCATTTGAAAATCAAGAGAAAAATTATACACTTATGCTATCCAAAGCTCCTTGTCAAGATCAAAGTCTTCCATCTTCTTGTTCTACCACTCCATGTTTTCTTCCACTTTCTACTCTTCCTAAGTCTTTTCAAGCTCCAAACAATCCTATCAAAGAAGTTGCTCCTATTCAAGATGTTCATGATCCTATTGCAAATCCTAATGCTCACTCTAAAGATGCTTATGTCCTTGGTTTTCATATAGATGTTGATGAACTTATTGATTATCCTTTTGTATCTTCCACGTCCATCCTTGGACTCTTGTACCTAGGCCTAAAGATAAAAATGTAATTGGGACAAAATGGGTATTCAGAAATAAGTTGAATGAAGATGGTCAAGTATCAAGAAATAAAGCAAGATTGGTATGTAAAGGATATTCTCAAGAAGAAGGAATAGATTATGGAGAGACTTTTGCTCATGTTGCAAGATTAGAAGGTGTGAGGACTTTACTTGCATATGTAGCACATAAAGGATTTAAGGTATATCAGATGGATATAAAATCTACATTTTTCAATGGTATTCTTGAGGAAGAAGTCTACATTGAGAAACCTAAAGGTTTTATTGATCCGGACAAAAGGGATATGGCCTACAAATTACATAAAGCATTGTATGGTCTAAAACAAGCTCCTAGAGCATGGTATGAAAGATTACATAACTATCTTACTCAGATTGATTTCAAAAGAGCTAATGACAATAGTAATTTATGCATCAAAGAAGGATCAAATAACAAAATTGTTTTGGCAGAAATATTTGTGGATGATACTATGTTTACAGGAAATGATGATTAGTGCAAAGAATTTTCAGAGAATATGAACAAAGAATTTGAAATGTCTATGTTTGGTCAGATAAAAAATTTTGTTGGACTTTAGATTCAGCAGAACAAAAATGGTATCTACATTACTCAATCTAAATATATCAAGGAAATACTTAAGAAATTTGGTATGGAAGATTCAAAACCAGTTGGTACACCCATGTGTACTGGACTGAAGCTTACCAAAGATGATGATTCAAAAGAAGTAGATCAGACCTCATACAGATCAATGATTGGAAAATTATTGTATGTAGTGCACACAAGGCTTGATATTGCCTTAGCAGTTGGTATAGTGGCAAGATTCTCAGCTAAACCCAGAGAAAATCACATGATGGCAATCAAAAGAATCTTGAGGTATTTAAGGGGAACTAAATATTATGGCTTGTGGTATAAATTTGGAGGTAATCTAGATTTAAAAGTGTTTACTGATGCTGATTGGGCAGGAAACATTGATGACAGAAAGAGTACAAGTGGTGGAGCATTCTTTCTTGGCAAGAGGTTAGTATCTTGGACTAGTAAAAAGCAAAACTGCACATCCCAATCCACAGCAGAAGTAGAATATGTTGCTGTAGTAGTAAACTACTCTAATATTGTATGGTTTAAATAGTTTTTGGAAGGCATGAAGGTTGAGATCAAAGAACCAGTTGTTATGTTTTGTGACAATACAAGTGCAATAAATATTTCAAAGAATCCAGTAATGCATTCCAAAACCAAGCACATTGCTAAAAAATATCACTTTGTCAGAGAATTGGTGCAGGACAAGGAAATTAGATTGGAATATATTCATACAAAAGAACAAATTGTAGATATCTTCACCAAGCCACTACCTAAGGATGCATTCTTGTATCTAAGAGAAAAGTTAGGGGTCACTCCCCTGTCCGAGGTTCACTAAATAAAATTTTAGTGATGCATCAACTAGAACATGTTGAAGATCAATCAATTGATGCAACATAGTCAGGGAATCATTACATATGAATCAATACATAAGGTACATTGATATTTATCAAAACTATGTAAGTTGTCTTTGGCATGTGTTGTCAAAGAGGGAGAGTTTACTGTCATTTCAAGAAATTTATAAGGAGAATAATTTGAGAAGTTAAGAGGGAGAGTTCTCAGTTAGAAAGAAGTTTGAAGATGATGGGAATCAAAATGAAGCTAAGGATATGTTTCTTACTCTAGGTTTCTCTATGAAATTTTATTGTGCTATGACATGTTGTGTTGCCATCAATGCCAAAGAGGGAGATTGTTGGATACAATTGTCTGAAGGAAATTGTTGGATTAGCTATGTGTTGTCTTTGATGTCACACAAATTTCATATCAATTATCATTCTCAGTGTCTACCGAGCTCAGTCATTCAGCTAGGCAGTTCTTAGTGTCTACCGAGCTCAGTCGGTCAGCTAGGCGATTCTCAATGTCTACCAAGCTCAGTCGATCAGTTAGGCAATTTTTAGTGTCTACCGAGATCTCTCAGGTGTCGAAAGGAAACATGATAGAAAATAGTGTTAACCGAGCCTCCTCAGTCTCCGAAGGATGTTGCAGAATTCATTGTGGTTACCGAGTTCACTCGGTCACCGAAGGAAATCTTTTTAGGATTAATGTTTACCGAGCAAGGTCGGGCCTTCAAAGGATTTTGTTATTACAGTTTGTTTATCCCAGCTGACTGTTGTAATAAATATTAGTACTGACTTGACAATCTAAATGTTAATTAGAATGGTATATATATATAGAAGGTCAAGTCGTGAAAAAGATATACAGCATGCAAAAATCATTTTGAAGATAGGTATGTGCGAATTTTGAAGGATGGTTAGATATCCTTGAGGAGCAGCAAAGATTTATTTGATCAGTAAGGATCTAGTGAAGTAGAATAGAGATCTATAATCAGCAATTCAATTGCATGTCATTTCATTGTTACTCTCTTACAATTGTAGCAGTGATATCAAAATTTCTTAACCAAGTTGGTTTAACAACCATTTTGTAAATCCTCTAACATGGTGACAAATCTATTGAATTGTTTCAAGACCTCTTACAAGGCCACTCCTAGCAGGGTGATTAAATCCTCTAACAAGATCACACCTAACAGTGTGTTTTTGTAACCTTTTACCGGGTTGGCTTCTAACGGGGCATCACTTCAGAAGAGTGAAAAATAATAACTAGTTACATTGGTGGTTTTTCCCATATTGGGTTTCCATGATAAATCTGGTGTCTCTTGTGTTCATGTTATTTTCTTTATTCATGTATGTTAATCAGTGATGAATGCTTAAGAATAGTTTAATTATTACACACTTCAAAGATTGAGTTTCAGCATTTCTACCGAGTGGCAATAGTAAATAATTTGTTAAGATATCTAAAAGATTAGTGGTAATATTTTTGTGGTTAACTGATTCACCCCCCCCTCTCAGTTACTGCATCTATATTTCCAACAGATCTTCCCTTCATTTCCATCTACCCTTTCACAATCCTTCCATTCATTATCCTTCTACCTTCTATCCTTTTTTCCTCATTTGCCTATTCCTCTTATCTTCCAACCTTACTTGCTTTACATAAAACCTTATCCTCCATTTTTATCTTCATCTTCCTTTCCCTATCAGCATCTTTGAGCATATCATTTTGAATCCTTGGCATATCATGGTTTATTCTTTCTAGGAGCATTATCTAAAAAGTTTGCCTCCTTCCAAAATAAAAAAATTCAAAAAAATAGAAAATGAAAAAATTGAAAATGTGCCTTGGTGAAAACTTGGAAACAGGTGCCTTGGTAGAAAAAGTAAAGAGAAATAAATTTATCCTATGGTGAAAACCACTCCCTTGTGGAACCTTGGATAAGTACCATGATGAAAACCTGGCAATCAGGCATTATGCATAGTTCTTCTACATATTTCATCCATTCCATCTTCTTTTTTTGATCTTGACAATGTTGACTTATACATGAACATTTGGTTATCTTGTGAGCTATCTTACGATAATCTTGTTTTCATTCCATTCATGATTAGAGCTCATATTTATTTTTCTCCATTCATTCTAGCCTTCTGCTATCCTTTTCCCCTTTGGTCTTGATCTAATAAAAAAGAGTAAAACATGATGCTATGAAGCCTCTTAACATGTCTACTCCTTTGGATTGCATCTTTTCCTTCTTTTGCATTATGTTTTTGTGACTTATCTTGTCCAAATGTGCTTTACATGACAATTTTTCCCTAGCTTGGGTACTCTTGAGAATTTTTCCCTTGAGGACTTCTTCCCTTCATTCTCCTTCATTCTCTTGT
This sequence comes from Chamaecyparis obtusa, assembly GCA_027943335.1. NCBI lineage: Eukaryota > Viridiplantae > Streptophyta > Pinopsida > Cupressales > Cupressaceae > Chamaecyparis > Chamaecyparis obtusa. The sequence goes on from BSBK01009969.1 coordinate 189,976, forward strand.
CATCCATCTCTTTCACCAACTTGCTAATCCCTCTTGTCCTCCACCTTGCTAGACATTGGGACTACACGATGTGATCTTGCTTAGGAGTTTGATGTCCATTATGTTTGGGGGCATCCTTTGTAAATATTTATTGATCCTGAAAAAAATTCCAAAAAAAATTCATATATGATGCTGAAAAAATCCTAAAAAGAATATAAAGTCCTAAAAAAAAAAAAATTTTAATGAAAAAATTGCAAAAAATTCAAAAAAATAGAAAAAGTGCCTTGGTGAAAACTTGGAAATAGGTGCCTTGGTAGCAAAAATATAAAAAAATTGAAAAAATTAAAAAATTTGTCAAGTGGTGAAAACCTGGAAATAGATGCTACTTGAGGCCTTTGCACCCATGTCTCTTAGCACTCATCCTTGACACTTAGCCTTTCTCCATCATGCCTTGTCCTTATTGCCTTGGTTTGGAATTGGTCTTTATCTATGTCTAGGGGGCATAACTGTGTTAGCTTTGGTCATTTGGATGCATTAGTCTTTAAGACACCTCACAAATGGTGTTTTTCAACACCACCCCAATTGTGTTTTTCAACACTTCCTTAGCATCAAGTGTTTCTCAACACTTATCAGATATCCTACCCACAGTCTAGAATGATATGATATTTCTCACTAGTAGATGCGATACTCAAATTTTGACTCTATGACCTACACACATGCCCTTAAACACTTGACTCGTTGAGACTTGCTTCACTTTATTTCTTTGTGTGCTGTCTATGATGATTTCTTTGCTGAGTGTTCTCTCCCTAATAGTTTTCAATGATGTCAAGCTAGAAGACTGGGGGCATGAGGACATGTTTTATTTATTTTATCCCTGTGGGTATATTTTGTTGATCCTAACTATCATGAGCATTCATGCTTGTTTTGCTTGACACTAGGATCTACAATGTATTATCCTTGACTATTTTTTGCAAGTGCATGCTTTTAGTCATCTTGACTTTCTTGTGCCTCGATGCGAGCATAATCTTCCTATACCAAACTTAGGGAACCTCACTGCACTAGTCATCTTGACCTACATGTCTTTGATTCTTAGGTAGGATTCCCACATCCTTATCTGATACAGATCATATTCATATACCCATAGTTATACTAGTGCATATTATATGATCTTGCAACACTACCAATAAAGCTCGATGATGATTATTAGAGTCTAATGGCTTTGTGACCTTGGAATTAAACCACTTTGCATAGTAGCTTGCATTATTAAGTTCATGTTAGTTTAGTTTTGCATCTTGCATATGGAGGGCTCTCCTTTCATTTTTCATGGACTTGTTGGTCAACTACGCTCACCTTTCACTTCTTCTCGATCATGTGTTTCACTCTTTATCTTTTACATCACATCATTTTCCTTCATCTTTCTTTTGGACCTTTAATCAACTGTGATCACATTTTGATCTTCATTTCCTTATCTTCTTTCATGATCTCAATCAAAATTTCCTATCTTAAACAGTTGATTGATTTTGAGGCATTCTCTTTCTTGAGGTACATCCTCTTTCTTCTCTCCATTTCTTTCCACCTCTTCCAAACTTCTATCTCCTATTCACTTTCACCCTACTTCTTTTCTTCTAATTCAACCTTGGGGAATAATATTTCATGCTTGATGATCTACCTTGGTTGTATGATCCTTATATCTTTCATCTTACATCAAGAACCTTATCTTTAGTTCGATTTGATCCAATTTATCAATTTGTTGTTTCTCTTCTATCTCATTTCAATTTTGATCACAAGGGGGCAGTACCTATCACACTTCAATCCTTGATTCAACTTTATCAAACCTATCAATCAAACATTCCTTGAGACTTGACAATTACCTATTTACAAGGGTGTTGGCTTTGTCTTTTTTCAATCAGCCTATCTTTATCCTGATGTGTTCCCATCCGTCGAACACACATCTAGGTTGTTTTGTGATCCTAAATCGATCTCACATTTCAACTTCATTCTTTGACTACATGTGATCCTAAATCAATCTCACATTAGTCAAAGAGGGGAAAATGTATGCACCTTAAAATGGTCACCTAGACTTTGGGCCCCATTCTTCAATTTATCAATTTTATGAATCAATACTTGGCAATTTTCAAATCAATTTCCTTGATCAAATCCTAATTCTATCATTTATTCGATTATATTCTATGGATTAACCATTTTATCCTAAGTCTTTATTTAATTAAAAATAATTCCCTTCCCTTTTATTAAATAAAAAGCCCCCACTTACCTCTTATCCTAAGGTGCACAAATAAAGCATTATTCCTATTTTATAAAAAGAAGAAAAGGCCTTTTATTTCTCACATGGGGCACAAAAGTCAACACTTCTTTCTCATTGGAGGAGACTTGTGCACATGGATTGATCCCACTTTCAAACTCAACCCTTGATCAACTTTTTTGCCTCTTAATCTCCATCGTCTATTATTCTCATTTTCTATAAAAGAAGAGCTCCTTTCTTATTCTAGGATCCCATTCTTTGAAACTAATCTTATGCTGCAGGTTTTCTTGGTGACTTTGGAGTTTTGGAGATCTTATTACATTTAGTCTTCATTCTTGCATCATAGCTTAGTTTCATTACATTTCTAGTTTAGCTTCTTTTATGCTCTAGTTTAGCTCACATAGCTTAATTAGTAAGGACTTGTAATACTTCATTTTCCTTTCATAGCTTAGTTGCATTGTTCATTCTAGCATAGTTGCATTGCATATCTCATTCAAGATTCTTGAGGATATTAGCATTATTTCCCTTGTCTCATTGAATCTCCCATTGCGTGGTTTACTAGAAAGGTCATATACTTCATAGCTCTAGCTGAGAGCTCCATAAACACCCTTGTGACTCCATGCTTAGGGAGCTCTAGGTCACTTTCTCAAGGTCTCCAATCCATGGATTCTCTTGGAAGTAATGACTTAGAGAAGTGCACAGTTTAAGTGTACAGACCATAATTTGGATAGACAGGTTTTGGAGAAATTTTTGGCAAGGATTGGATTTTGAGGACATGGGTGTAGGAACTTTTAGCAGGCATAATAAAGAATTTTTGTGGAGAATTTGATTTTGGAAGGCTTGGAGGTTTTAGGTTTTTATCTTCAGATCTGGTCTTCGTTCGAATATTTCTTTCAGTTTTGAGGTAGGGTTTGATTTTCCTTATGAGTATGTTATTTTGTGAATTTCAGAAAGATTGTCTTCTTGGTGCCTAGTTGTCTGCATGTCTGGATCTCTGCCTATGTATTTATCTCTTTCTTTTTATTACGGAGTTGGAATTAATGGAAATCCTTGCTGCATGCATTCAATTATGTTGAATTTTAGAATAAATTTCATTAGAGTTCAAAGTTGTGTAAATCTGGCTAGATTGTGGTAATTGGAATTTCTTTGTAATTGGCTATTACCCTAGTTTTTCATTAAAAAAATCAATTGAGAATATGTGTGTGTGTGTGTGTGTGTGTGTGTGTGTGTGTGTGTGTGTGTGATTTTTTTAAAAAAAGAAGGATTTTTGTTATTTGAATTTATTAATATTATTATTTATTAATTTTCATATTTAAAAATAAAATTTTATTAAAAATATATTTATTTTATTATTTATTAATTTTCAAATTTAAAATTAATTCAAAAATTTTTATTTTTATTTTTTTAAAATTAATTATTAAATTTCAGATTTATAATTGTTATATAAAAAAAATAATAAATAAATATTAATTAATTTTTTTTCCATGTGGGTTTTGAAATTAATGTTTCTATTTATTTTTAGAAAATTAATAACATTATTTTATTATTAAATGCATGGTGTTTTGATATACATGGAGATTTTAGTTAAATACTTATTTAAAAAGTATACATGCATGAGATTTTATTTAAAATAGATAGTTATGTGTGAGACATTTATATGAATGTTTTTATAGTCAAATGGACTTTAGTCAACAAGATGATTGTTTTAGTCAACTGGAATTTATAATTATATATGTTTATTTGCATGGTTATACATACATGCAATGTAGTTGAACTAGTTATGTTTTATAATTAACTGGATTTCTTTAAGGGAATCATGTTTTCTTGTAAGTGTTTGAAGTTTTTGATTTAGAAGCTTTTTATTGGAAGTATTTTATTTATGAATTATTTCTACATCTAATTATCTTGCATGGAGTAATTAGATGTTGATAATTTTTGCATGAGTATATAGGACTAGTTTTGTATAAAAGAAATTAACTTTGTGTTAAGTCTTAATGTGGGTGTTTAGCCATGCAAGTGAGTGTTATGTGAATCTGGTTGTTTGGGTTAGTTAAGTATTTCTTCGTCATGACATCATTTTGATTTGAGTCAAATGTGGATATAATTAGTCTATTTTAATTTAATCATGTTTAGTCTTTTATTACCCTATGTGGTGGTTTTGAGGGGCTAGAATGTCAGCCAGTGGAAATGTGATTTTAGAGGCAAGGTTTTGGATGTTTTACTTTTCATGATTATTTTTCTTGTAACTCTATGGTATTCGATTGGTTTAACCCAACTTTATGTGATCTTCACTCTATGATTCTCTTATGTGATGTTTTGTATGATTGAGTTTTTCTTCGTATTCTATATAGGGGAATATGATGCTAAGTTTCTATGGCCTACCCATCGGATCATGAGTTTATTCTTTTGTGAACACTTAGAAAGTGTTTTGTGATGTTATGGTTGGAGACTTGTTGCATGTTCCTTTATTTTGTGGAACAGTCCTGAGGAACATTATCATTATCTTTTGATGTTATGTGGCATCTTTGAGCCTAGGGTAGTTTACCTAGATGTGTCGTAGGGGGTGACCTGCAATAACCATCGGAGCCCACAAGTGGCTGTCAGGATCACTTATTGTAAGTGTTTGTAGTCAAGTGATAACCTAATATAATTAGGGGGTATTAAAATGAACTTAATAAGATATGTTCCTTGCCCATGCTTGAGTGCTAGTACAAACTAGGATGGGAATTGAGATTATGCTTTCCACCTTGAGAGGTGTGTCTAGCATAGTTAATGGCTTCATCTATACAAGAAGTCATTGATCCGTGTATGGTCACTTGAGTGTCAGGATCCAGAGTGATTACCGGGATGAGACTCAAGGGTTAGATGTACATGATGACACTTTCCTATGCACAATATAGTTATTCTACATGTGTTGGTTGCCTCTGGATTAGTAGGTCTTACCTATTGTTATCTTTTGTACACCTGATGTTAGAGAGCTTTCAGAATCTCTTCCTTAGCTTGTTTTATTGTTGATATTTGTTATCCGAGTGGGATCTGTTGTTATCTCCTCAGCATGGTGGGAGTGGACCATTTAGGTTCATGAGGTCAGGTGGTAGTGATTCTTTTACCATTTGATATTCTGACATTTATGCACCAGTGTTGGATGATCCTTGTAGGAGTTGATTCTTCTTGATCTTCATTGTTGGAGTGGTGTTCTTATTATTCTTCTTCTATGTGATCTTGTTTCATTGTATCAGTTATTTAGAGATATCATGTTAATGTAGGTTATTATGGTTACCTAATGGTACAAGTTGTATTTATCTTATCTTATATGGGATGTTGCATTTGTCTTTCATTTGTTTATAGGAGTTTTGTAATTATGTCTAATCTAAATTAATTAATTTTATATTCACGTAATCTTCGTCATGGAATCCTTGAGAGTTGTAACCTATGTGAGTTGTTCATTTCATTGTATTGCTTCCACATTGTAAAACTTTGATGTTGTTTAATGTTAATAGTTTTTTTTTAAAATTATTATGCAAACTTTGTAGCATATTTAGGTTAAGTTCTCTTGGGTTCCCTGGTGGGGCATTACACTTGGTATCAAAGCACCGAGTTCTACACTGGGAACTCTGGAAAATTGTGTGCCCATTAGATATTTTTTTTTACTTTCTTTTGTGTTTAGGTACCTTCTCTAATGTGTCTAGGCTAAAGTACCTTTAGATGTCATGAAGTGATTACTCCCTTGAGTGTGACTACCACTAGTCACCTTGTTATGTGAATTTATCTTTTATGATTGATGACTTATTTTGGTTGATTTATGAATTGTTCGTGATGTGTGGGGGCTAGTATTGAAATTTTGAACTTTCTTATGATTAGATTAGTCACCTAACTCTCTTTTCATTAACTATTTTGTGACGCTAGTCACACTTAGATTTATTGTTGAAATTGAGAGCTCTCACAATTTAATGTTGGACTTGTGATTGCCCCACTTGGATTTTACCTTTTCGAGTTTTATGGTGGCTACTCCAATTTTTTGGTATTGTTGGCCCGGTTTTGTGATAAGTATTGTTTCTATCATGTTCATCATGGACCCCTAATAGTATGTATAAGGGAGTACATCGCAGAGATGGTACTATGTTTGTTATGTGAAAACATAATCATTGTGTATCTTATGTTTGCATAAGTGTTGCATTAGCTAGATTTGCATGAACCTTTTTTTTAACTGATTATTTGATGTAAATATGAATATGTGTTTTGTATGCAATTGATTACTAGATATTTTCTATAAATGATGAATGAATAAAGTTTAGATCTATTTGAATTTTTAATGAGTGACTGATTAATGTGACTTCTAGTTTATTCCTAAACCAGAATTATATTGCTCATAACGACTATCTATCATGTTCTTATTTTATGGCTTGTTTTCAGATGTTGTGTTTTTTTTTTAGTAAATGCTTCATGTTTGAGGGATGTATACCCATATATGTTTGTAGGCTTCCAAGAGTAAGCCTAATCCTAGGGGGGGTGGATGTAGTACCCCACCCCTATTCCAATTTTATAAATGTTATGATTATTTTAGGATGATAGATTATATGTTAGGAAATCATTGATGCTTATGATTTTACTAACCCCATACTTGCATGTATATGGTTGATGTGTTTGTTTATATTTCTGTTTGACGTGCCTGATGTGGTTGAGGGACGGAGTCATAGTTACTTGCTTGCAAGATCCACACGATTAGTTGATCCCCACCATTATCTATTATATAGTTATATGTATGTACATGTGGGTTTTGTATGTAGGTTTACAGGTACCAAGCATCGACTTCCTTGAATTGTCAAGATGAGTGTGCCCTATCACAATATCTCAAATGGTAAGAGAGTGGAGATAACACAGGTCCAAATCCTAACCTAAGCTATATTATTGTCCTAAAATAATGGACAAGATTCTATTATTCCTACCCTTCTTAAACTCATCTAGTTGATGTGAGTTTATAGCCCTATTCTTGCATATGAATGTGGGTCCTTAGGTCCTTGTGATGCTTTCAATTTTGGTGTTTGGCATGTTTTCTATATTTAGATTATTTAATTGCAAATCTAACATTTGTTCAATTGTAATGTATTTATTAACTTGAGTATTAATTGAGCATGTGGGAATTATTTTAGAGTAAATATTTTGTTTTATTTTAATTGAATGCATTAAAGTTGCACAATCAGTAATTATTTAAATTAAATTAAAGGCATTAGTTAATTTTGGGTTAAAGTGTTTTCAACAAAAGCAAAGTGAAAATAGACTTGAGTTCAACTGAAATTGAACTACAAATCAAAGTCTAAATTCATGCAAGCTTTTGGAGAGTGGAGTTTTCAAACCCTAGCAGGTGGAAGGTGTAATACCCCAAAAATGGGCTATAAGTTCATTAATCTCCTACATCTTCAATTCGAACGAAATCGACATCAAAGTCCTAACCTAAGGCACATCTAAACATCATCGAATCATAATTGATTATCTTAAATTTTGCATCGGAGAATATTCCTAGTAATATTCCTAATTATCTTAATTATCTTTAATTTAATGATTATTTGGCAATAAATCACATTTATCCTAAGTTTGATTAATTGAATATTTTCATATTTAATTAATTAGATTTAATATTTGCCACTTAATTGTGTAATTAAATTTAATTCTATCTATTATTAATTGTATTATTTAATTTTGACAATAAATCAAAATTCCTATTTTTAATTGATTAAATTCTTATTTAATTAATTAAAGCATGTTGTCATTATTTAATAATATAATTTTTAATAAAAGTTTGGTAAAATAGTTAATTAACCCATAAATTAATTGTTTTATTTCAAAAATCAGTTGAGTTGAGGATAAATCACTTTATTTATTTATTTAATTCTTAATTATTATGCATATTCAAAAGAAACAGTTAAACTCCAAATCAGAAAATCAATGCAAGTTATTGACTTTTTTGGAACTCAACATCCTTTTGGAGTTCAAAAAGCTGATCTAAACTCTAATTTGAGTTAAAAAGTTGTTTTTGCATGATTTTGAGAATTAACTATCTTTCATGATCAGATAACTCAAAAATCAAGATGAGTTAATTTGAGTGATTTATGGCTTTTATCCATGCACCTCCAAAGCTTTGGATTTCTATAAATTAAAGGCTTCAGCTCTTCACAAATCATCTCATATTTTGCACAATCACGCTGGAGAATTGGAATTGAAGAATCAAAGCTCTTGCGAATCGACATCTTTGTGAGATCAATCTTATTTTTGCAATCATATTACATATCATTGTTAGATTCATAGCATATCAATTTCATATTAGCATAGATTCATATCAGTTTTTATCATTCTTATTGCATAGAAAAATACCAAAAATATAGATTAATTGCATTCAATTTCATATCCATCTTTTGCATTCAAATCCTTCATTTAGGTGTCGTTTAGGTCACTGATCTCGATTACAATCTGAGAACATTAATCTCGCACCTATTAGAAGGCAGTAAATCGCTTGGTTAGATAGTTTTCAATTTTGCATGATTTTGATTATAGCTAACCTCTAATGTTTTACTGAGTGTTGTGTCTACAGATCAGGTACAATTTTCACACACACATTTCTGGCACCCACCGTGGGGCAACCCACCTTTGCATGCTGGTTTTGATTTTTTTGGGAGCTAAAACCCCAAAGTTTCAAAGATTTAATTTTATCTCCAAAAAGGCTTGGAATTTTGGTCTCAAATTTTTTTTGCAGGTTGGTGACATTTCATGAAAGCTATAGTAAAAAATTTAGAATTTTTTAAAATGTTTTGAATTTTTAAAAAAAATTTCTTGAAATTCTGGAAAAAATTAATATCTGACGCAAATCAGCATATTTTTCAAAAAAATTTATATTTTCAGAAAGATCTTTAAATTCTACAGGGTGTTCATTTTTTGTGTTTTAAATTTGGACATGATATCATAGCTCAAATAGTCAATTTACAAAAACTAGTCTGTTTTGATAAAATGGGTCTCTAGGGCACAAATGAAGAGATTTTTCTAAAAATTTTGCATTTTTGAAAAACTCTCTATTTTTTAGTAGGGGTCTTTATTCTGAATTTCTATTTTTGTGGCCAAAATTATATCAAAAAAATTAGATCTTATTGACTAGGTCAAATGCAGCAAAAAAAAATAAAGTTTTGTGATGGGTATGCACTTATTTTTTTACATGGTTCAATGAATGATATGAATTGTCATTTGGGTTGATTGCTGGTTATTATTACTGATAATAATTGATTTTTAGAGCTAACCCTATGGTTTTCATAAGTTGAATATATTTTGCATATCTTGTTTGCTTGTTTGCTTGTTTGAGAGTTCGTCACTTGCTTGCATGGAAAAGCTCAACAAAAATTGCTAAAAATCAAGTAAAATCTACTAAGTGTGTTGCGAGGATCCCAGGCATTCTCCTTCATCTAATAATATTTTGATTTGGGACTTAAAATAAATCTCTTATGTGTCAAGCTTGTGTGCATCTTTTCATGCTTTTGATCTATTTCTACACACTTGCATAATTGATACTAGGTTGTGATCCCTTAAGGATTCATTAAGTAGTCTTAGAATACTTGTGATTGATCTTGATTGCTATCTTGGTTTATTGGACTCGCTAATCCACCGGCCCCTCATTTCCGCCCCGTGGTTGCAATCTCAGCGCCATAAAGGGGAGGGGTCAACAGGACAGAAGCGTTAAATGTTCCACTTGGCAACCCTTTTGTGCTTTTAGGAACTCACTTGTTTTCTAAGTTGTGGACTTGTTTTTAACTTGTGTGAGGGGTTAAGTGTTCCACCTTGTGGACTCATCTCATATTTGCTTTAAGCGTTAAGTGTTCCTCTTTCTACTTTTTGAATGCTTTTGGTAGATTTACTTTCGGAACATATATCTGTGCTCACATAGTAATTAGGCCCTATGAACACTATTCGTGATTCTTGAGAGATTGGATTCCTAGCGAAATCTTTCTTGACAACAAAATCCTTGTAAGTAGGGAGGATACTTAGTGCATTTCACATTCAGCTTGGTTAGTGCATCTTCTCTTATTGATCGACACATTCTCTCTCCAGAGAGGTTGATAGATCACGTGGGGTTGATATCACGAGCTTTGGTGAATCAAAATTGGTTAGTGTATCTTCTCTTATTTATTGATACATTCTCTCCCTGGAGAGGTTGATAGATCACGTGGAGTTGATATCACAGACCTTGGTGGAACAAAACTTTGTCTTAGCATGTCGGATTAATCTGCTTGCTTTGTTTGGGTTAAAAGTGAAGAGGTGTCAAAACCTTGAATCTGGAGCCAAGTCCCCTTGTGGTATACTATTGTGAGTCATCTTTAGAGAGGGTTAACCGTAGCGGACAATCCCTTCACAGGGAAAACTGTGTTGACGGAACCTCAAGCGGTAATAGCCATTTTTGCCATGGTAGTGACAGCTGCTATATAAATGTCCTTGTGGAAGAAATCTCCACAGGTATGGTTCATTGTTGGGTTGTCAGATCTCCCTAGCAGCTCTTGAAGATTAAGTTCTCGAACTGTGTCAAAACCCTAGTGCACCGGGATTGGAGTTCACCCCTTTGAATCATAAAAGTTGCAGAGTCAAACCATTACTAAAAACCCTAGAGAGGCCAATTTTTCATTCTCAGGTATATGTGTGTTATTGCAAAACTTTTCAGAACATACACAATTAGTACTCTCAGGGATTAGCACAATTTGGTCACTTGATTGTTCATGCACAAGGTTGCTTTTGCCCTTGTTCATTATTTTCAGACGTGCTTGGAATCACTTGCTTGCTATTTTGCGTGCTTATTTATCTACTTGGCTATTAAAAATGATCAAATCTGGTATAACCTTCAAAATCTGGATAGTACAATTTGCAAACAATCCAAAACTGAAAACCTTAAATTTTGCAAAAATTGATGTAAAGTTCTTTCTAGAGTCAAAAGTCATTTCAAGAAGTCAAAAGTCGTACGAGTTTTGTCAAGTGTCATTTCAATATTACCCAACTGTCGTATGAGTCTAGCAACTGTCATTTCATAGACTACCCAGTGTCGTACGAGTCTGCAGAGTGTCGTTTGGAAAAATTTGAGAGAGTTGTCAGAAATTGTCAAATTGCAAGATATCCAATGTTTCTAGCCTAGTTCCAGAATCTGTCAAAAATATCATTGTGTCAGGAACAGAGTAGTAGCTATTGAGCATTCTACCATTTTCTGAGTTTGATCTTTTGAATCTGATCTAGTCTTCTGTTTGATCAATTTGAATCCTTTTATCTCGTGTCAAAACCTTGTCATAACTATCAATCTTCAATCAATCAATCTTCAAAAACAAACTAAGTGTTGAGAACTCATGTCCTCTATCTTTTGGGCGATCTATCCCATACATCTAGGGCACAGTTTCCTTCACCCACATCTCATCAGATCTTCAAAACTATCATAATCTTGACAAGGTTACGTCATCCGATTTTCTCGAATCAAATTGTTCTTCAGTTGTCTTCATCCTTTTCTTCTGTTTCATTCAAAGTTAATGGTGGAGACCAGAGCTTCTTCACACAAGAAATCAGAAGAAACATCTCAGAACTTACTTTTGACCAATACCCCGGGTCCAACTCTTGAACAACTCATCAAGTCAGGTATCTACGAAGACGATGGTCTCGGTAACTTTCGATTAAAAACTGGTTACATACCTCCTCTATCAACTCACAGAGGTAATCAACAAACTCCTCCTCAATCTATTCCAGGGAGCCCAAAAACTCCTACCATGTCTCAAGCAAGGACAAACCATGGTTCTCTAGGAGGAGGATCCCAGGGACACCATTCTCAACATAATGCCAACCAAGACCCTACACCCTCTGAAATCCATCGGTGTCAGAATGACGATGAATTCAAAAGAATGATGAGGCATTTCTTGAAAATGGATAGAGAGGCATACTTTTTGCAATTAGCCCAAGAAGGAGCTAACTTCCTCCTCACTTCAATGTCAAAGATATCATCACGCATGATGAAGAAACTCCGATGACAGCCATAATGAACCAGCTGCATGCTATGCAGGTCAAAATGAATAAAATTGAGAAAGAGAAGGAACCCAAGGAATTCTCCATGGAGGCCCTTTGTCCTTTCCCTTTTGACAAAGACTTGTATATGCCTCCATTCCCAAAAAGAGTGGAGATACCAAAGTATGACAAATATGACGGACACTCTGATCCTCAAGATCATGTTAGAGAGTTCTGTACGCAATCCATGGAATTCATGCATGAACCGACTTATCTAATGCGTCTTTTTCCTAGATCCTTGGGAGGAGCATCCATTCAGTGGTTTTCAAGATTACCTTCTACGATCAAAACTTTTGAGGAATTGATTAAATTGTTTTATCAACAATATTCCTACAATATTCAACATCCGATTACCATGATCGATATCTGTAACCTCAAGCAATATCCAGGGGAATCATTCCTAACTTTCCTCAAGAGGTGGCGAAAGAAGTTTTCTCTATATGCTAGACCAATTCCCGAAATGGAGAAACTTGAAATCTTTATCAATAACCTTGTTCCAGAGCTCAACTATCCATTACAAATGCAAGATCATGTATCTTTTGATAAAATGGTGGATAATGCAATCAAGATTGAGAAAGTACTTGTCAAGAAAGGAGAAATCACACTTCAAAAGGACAAGTCTGAATCTGGATCTAGTTCAAAAGATAAAAACAAGAGCTGGAATAGAAACAAAGGTATCATCTCTGACGGTGTTGTTGACACTATCCACACCCCATCAAAGGCACCAACCTATAATCTCACCCTTGCCACCAAAGCCATTGAAGCTTCAGAGCAAAAATCTGCTGAACCATCTCCAAAGAAGCCATTCAAACGATGGGATAATAAATGAAAGTTTACTCCCCTGGGAGAATCTTTGGAATCTGCTCTGAGGACCCTGATAGCTGATAACATGATCTCTTTACCACCAATCCGAAAACCTGATCCGGATCCAAAACCATATTGGTGGAAAGATAATGAATTCTATGCTTTCCATCAGACTAAAGGCCACAGAACTAATGGATGCTTCCATTTGAAGCATACCATTCAAGACTTGATAGATCAAGGGGACATCACAATCGATAATCCTACTAGCAATAATGATCACACAGCATTTACAGAACCCTTTCCACAACATGGCAAGGGAGTTTCCACTTCTCAGCCTAACATGGGGGCAAAAGTCAACTATGCCTACCCTGGAAATGATGCTGTCATCAATATGGTGGAACCATGCCTCTCTGAGAGCTATAATGTCATCACAATTATACGAAGAGATAGAAATCATTCCCCAGCTAATGCAGTTACCAGATCACAAGCTCAGACGCATCTGAAAGGACAAACACCAAATTTATCTGATGTCCCTAAGATACCTTTCAATCTCACATCTGCTTCTAAATAGAAGGTTGCCTCGAAATCTTCCAATCCAAAGGATACCAGACCTACATCTTACAGCATCGTACAACAACTCCAGCATACCAATGCCAAAATCTCTATGTTTGAGTTACTTCAAATATCTCCAGCTCACAGAGATATCCTAGACAAAGCTTTGCTCGGCTCTAATGTTCCTGATGATCTAGATCTAGACAAGTTCCAGACTATGGTTGGTCATCTAACATCTCCGCAATATATCTCCTTTTCAGAAGAGGATGAAAACTCCCTAAGTCACCCACATAATCAGCCCTTGCACATAGAAGTCTTGATCCAGAACTGTCGAGTCAAACGTGTGTTGATAGATGGGGGCACAGGCCTCAACATTTGTTCTTACAACTTAATCACACAGTTGGGATTCTCAGAGATGGCTATTGATCCTCGAAAGAAGATCACCATAAAAGCCTATGATGAACAAGAAAGAGCTTCTAAAGGCACCATTGTCTTGCCCATCCGGGTGGGTCCAGTCATCAAAGATACCACATGTCAGGTGCTCGATCTACCATTGGCTTACAATATCCTTCTAGGGAGACCCTGGATACATGAAATGCAAGCTATTCCTTCGACATACCATCAATGCTTGAAATTTCCCTATGAAGGAGTGGAGGTTACTATCCCAGCTGATCTGAGTACAACTTGCAATACATTGAAGGAAAGTGCCGATAAGCTTGTTCCCAACAACAGAGAATCTTTCATTAAGCAACAAAATGTCGCTTCCACATCTAATATGGATGACATTGCTAAAGATATCAATATCAAAGAAAATGGGATGGGAGAATACACTATAGAGCCAGTCTTGTCTCTGACATCTCTCCCAATCTCACCTAAGTCGTATGGCCAATCCTTGAAGCAGTCTAAATCAGACCCTAAGGAACCTATGGGAGCATACAAAAGACATTTTGTGGTGGAGCAAGTATCCAAACAAGAATTTGAAGAGGATGAAGCTGTGCTGGCATGGCTATATAAAGAGGATTCTGAATCTAAAATTGTTCAACCTAGTGAATCTATAGCACCTACAATCCCTGCTAGTTCATATGGTCCAGGAAACAAATTGATAGCCAAGATGGGATATTCCGGTCAAGGACCTCTAGGAATTAGGGGAAAGGGTCTCGTGACCCCCATTTCACACATTGGTCGAGCCAAAAAAGATACTGGTGGCATAGGGTTTAAGAAGAAACCCTATCATCTCAAAGGTGGTTGTTCTCATGTCATAGAACAAATTGCACCAGGAGATCCCCTTCTTAAGAAAGAAGACATAGAACCTTCTGATGATGATTCAGATAGCTCTGAGCTTATCCCCTATGAAAAATTGCCTAAAGAGATCAAAGATCTTCTTGATGATACAGATGATCCTATCAGAAGAATTAATGTAGTAGAAACACAAGAACCTACTGTAGCGCAAGAGATGGTTGCACCACAAGAACCAACCAATCTTGAAGGCAATCAAACTGATCAAGAAGCAGGGGGTAGTTATTCTGACACTGATTCCCATGAATATGAATTCAAGTCAGAGACTGAGGGTAATCCTTCTTGGGGTATTCATCCTGATTTCACACATTTTCTAAGATTTCCTAGAGATTCTGAATCAGAAGATGAGTCAAATGATTATGAATGGGGTGCCATTCCAGAAGAAGATGAGCTTATAACAGAGAAATCTATTGATGTTATTCACCAATATGTCTCTCAACCCAACGTAAGTCTAGAGCGAAACAATGAACTTAACATGTCTGATCCACCTATGGCTGAAGAGGACTCCCATGATGATGTTGAGCCTATTCACGAATTGAACATTCTGAGCTGTAATATCACCTTTGAACTTGAGCGTCAAGTTAGGACCAATGATGACATATCCACATTCGTGAACACCATATCCCAAGCCTTTCCTGCTTTGACTATCCAACGCCCTGATCTTATCGACCAAACTTCCACAAACCCAAACCATGGTATGTATACCTTCCCAAATGACTATGCCCTTGCTTGCTACCTCAATGCAGTTGAGCCTATGAGTACTTCCATCAGTGAACCGAGTGTCAGCATGACCGAGTCGGACATCAAATATCTTAGTCAGAAAAACAAGAGTAAAAAGAAAAAGAAAAAGAGTTCTGAGGGTGAAAACCACTTTGTGGCAGTCTCAGAACCGACAAAAGTAAAAAGAAAAGACGTATCTGAAGGTGAAAACCTCTTTGAGGCACCTAAGGATGAGATATTTGATGTCTTTCCGAGTCATTTACAGGATAGATCTCTAGTTCCGATTGAGCCAACTCAATCCATCAATTTGGGTACAACAGAGGTACCACAATTGGTACATGTAGCACAATCTCTATCAGACGAAGAGAAACAAAACTTCACTACCTTCTTATTAGAGAAAAAGAACAACTTTGCATGGAAATATTCAGATATGCCAAGATTGGATCCCAATCTCATTATGCACCATCTATCCATTGCTCCCGGAGTAAAACCAATCAAACAAAAATTGAGAAAGATGCATCCTCATGTCGCACTCTTCGTCAAAGCAGAACTAGAAAAACTCCTAAAAGCTGGATTCATCCATGTCATAGACTATGCTAAGTGGATTTCCAACATTGTACCTATTTCCAAACCAGATGGTTCAATCAGAGTATGCACGGACTTTAGAGACGTGAACAGAGCATGCCCTAAGGATGATTTTCCACTGCCTAACATTGATATGATAGTGGACATGACTGCGGGCTATGAAATGTATTCCTTAATGGATGGCTTTTTTGGATACAACCAAATCAAAATTGCTCTAGAAGATCAAGAGAAAACAGCTTTCACATGTGCGTGGGGAACTTCTTGTTGGAATGTTATGCCATTCGGACTCAAAAATGCTGGAGCTACATATCAAAGAGCAATGACATCTATTTTTCATGATATGATGCATAGAACAATGGAGGATTACGTAGATGATACCTTGGCAAAATCCATGATTAGAACTAAACATCTAACAGACTTGAGCATGATCCTCGATAGAATGGAAAAATTTAGTCTTCAACTAAATCCTAAAAAGTGTGCTTTTGGAGTCACTTCTGGAAAGCTCCTAGGATACATCATCTCCAAGAAAGGCATTGAAGTTGATCCAGCTAAAGTCAAGGCTATAATAGAGATGCAACCTCCCACAAATATCAGTCAAATGAGGATGTTGCAAGGCAGAGTTCAATCTATCAGAAGATTCATATCACAGCTAGTGGACATCTCACAGCCTTTTACAAAAACATTACATAAAGGTGTGACCTTTGCATGGAATAAAGAATGCGAGAACAACTTTAAACATATCAAGAAGTATCTTTCAAATCCGCCTATATTGATGCCTCCTATTCATGGGAAGCCATTAATATTATATGTCTCTGCAACAGATACATCACTAGGGGCATTGCTAGCACAGCATGATGAGAACAAGAAAGAAAGAGCCATCTACTATATCAGCCAAACTTTAGTGGCCTATGAGAAGAACTACTCAATGATAGAGAAGGCATGTCTCGCTGTGATCTTTGCATCACAGAAATTGAGACACTACATGTTAGCTCATACCACTCATTTGGTAGCTAAAATTGATCCACTGAAATATCTCCTAAGCAAGGCTGCCCTCACAGGTAAACTAGCTAAATGGGTCATGCTCTTGAGCGAATTTGACATTGCATATGTTGAAAGAAAAGCTATCAAAGGACAGGTCATTGCTGATCAATTAGCTGAAGCACCACTGTTTGATGATACACCCATGCAAATGGAATTTCCTGATTCCTCTATCATGCACCTCTCTTCTAGAGCATGGCAGTTATTCTTTGATGGCTCCTACACACAGAATGGATCTGGAGCAGGCATATTGTTCATCACTCCTCAAGGATACTCGATACCCAAAGCATTCAGATTAAAGTTTCCTTGCACAAACAATATTGTTGAATATGAGGCACTTCTCAATGGTATGAAAATGGAAATACAGTGGAGAGTTACAAAGATGCACATCCATGGGGACTCACAACTGGTTATCCACCAAGTCAATGATGTATACCAAACCAAAGTTGAAAAGCTCATTCCTTACAAGAGAATGGTAGATGATTTAAAGAAATACTTCATCTCTATCACGTTTGAGCAAATACCCAGAATGGAGAATAAGGCTGCTAACGCAATGGCAACATTATCTACTCTTTTACAGCAGCCCGAACATGAACTACGCTATGAGTTCCTGGTGGAAGCCCTATCCTATCCTGCATATGACTCCCCTGAAACCCGCATGATCTACACTATTGTAGGTTATGACTCATCTCGCTACAAAAATCTATTCTCCTATCTCCACGACCAAATCATCCCTGAGTCCTTTAACCATTTTGAGAAATGAAACCTTATCCGATCCGCATCCCGATATGTCATCATTGGTAATGATCTGTACAAATGAGGTCTAGATGGTACACTGCTTAGATGTTTAGAATGAGAAGAGTCTCAACATGCATTAGAGGAAGTCCACGAGGGTATATGTTGGTCACACTCGAACGGTTTAACGTTAGCTTGAAAACTTATTAGGGCTGGGTATTATTGGCCTAAAATGGAAAAAGAAGCTATTAAATTTGCTAAAAACTGTCAACAGTGTCAAGTACATGGCAACTTGATTCATGCTCCAGGGAGAGATCTGATTCCCTTTACTACACAATGGCCTTTTCAACAATGGGCATTTGATCTCATAGCTACTATCCACCCGCACTCTTCTAATGGACATACCCATATAATCACAGCTACAGATTATTTTACAAAATGGGTAGAAGCAGTTCCTCTAACACAAGCAATGGGGAAACAAATCTCTATGTTCATCCTGAACTACATCATTTGCAGATATGGGATCCCTCACTCTATAATCACAGATAATGGGGGACAATTCAAAAACAAGGACCTAGATGACTTATGTGCCAAGTTCAAAATTACTCAACATTGGTCATCTATCTACTATCCTCAAGGGAACGGACAAGCTGAGGCTTCAAATAAAAATCTCCTGAAGATCTTGCACAGAACAGTGAATAAAATAGGAAGAGACTGGCATCTGATGATCAATCCAGCTCTCTGGGCATATAGAACTAGTATCAGAATGCCTACAGGGGCTACACCTTTCACTTTAGTTTATGGGTCTGAAGCGGTACTACATATTGAGGTTGAAATCCCATCACTCAGAATCAAAATGCATGGACTTGTCACTGATGAAGACTACAGAGTGTTGAGGTTACAAGAACTTGAACTACTAGATGAGCGTAGACAAGCAGCGTATGATCATCTCAGAGTGTATCAGAAAACAATGTCTAGAGGCTACAACAAGAAAGTCAAACATAGAGAATTTCAGGTTGGTGATCTAGTGTTGAGAGAAAATCCTAAAAATCAATCACATCGAGAATGCAAGGGGAAGTTCAAACCCAATTGGTTGGGTCCCTTCATTATCACTGCTACTTTTGGCTCTGGTGCCTATCAACTCTCAACCACTAAAGGAGAATAGCTCTGAGAACCAATCAACGTTCTCCATCTGAAGAAATTCTATGCCTAAGGCATTCAGTGCTTGGTAAATGTCCTGAAAAAAATCTTAAAAATCAGAAAAAGTCCTAAAAAAATGAACATCTTGGTGAAAACCTAGCAATAGGCGCCTTGATGATTCACAAAAAAAATCAAAAAATATCAAAAGTACAAAAAAATTGAAAAAATGAAAAATACAAAAAAATGAAAAAAGAAAAAAAAAGTGCCTTGGTGAAAACCTGGAAACAAGCACCTCGGTAGCAAAAATAGAATCTCTACCAAGATGGTGAAAACCTGGCAAATAGGTGCCACTTGTTCCAAATGCTCCATCTATCAGCACAATCTTGGTCTTTCCCAGCTTTCAGTCTTGCTTTAGTTTGTACATATCTCCCGGTTTGTTCCTGCATTTCTAGTTTTCAATAAGTCGGTCTGTACACCAATCAGCTCAAGCGTTTGTATCCTATCAATGTTCAAACTTGGGGGCAATCAATGTCATATCCTATGGCCTCCAATGTATCTTAGATGTGTCATATCAAGCCAGAGTCCTTTGAAGCTTCATGTGAGTCAGTCAGTCAGTCTTGTCTCCAGAAAGGATTTTGCATCTATAACAACGCAATCAAACTCAACTGAAAACAATCTATGCTCTTTTCATGCTTTTATCTCCTTGTAGGCTTACTGATTCGCATTGAGATTTTTGCATATTGTGTCCCTTCGAGCTCTTCAATGATGTCCTTTATAGGATTTAGAGAGTGATGACTGGGGGCATAATCTTTTCTTTGTCTTCTTCTTGTATGTGAAAATCTAACATCTTTGGAACTTCTGGATTGAAATGGTGTCCGACTGTAAGAGCCTCTATCTCGAATTGGATGGCCATGCGTACCTCGACCATTGATACCCAGACAATTCAAGGAAGTTTGATCTAACTATTATCTTTTTGAGTAAGTTCTTTCTCCTACTGTGGAACGCAATCTTTCCTAAGGATGTGAACGATAAAGGGTCACTACGGGTAATTCACATTGGATTTAGAATGATCTCTTGACTGTTTGATGTGTTTGCAACGCAAGGTGTACTCAGGTCATCATGACGTGTATTTTTTGATGCTTGTACAAATTGCTATATCAAAATGGACATGATATTCAGGTCATCCTGGCATTTGTGCCTTGATGCTTATATTTAATCCAACATTTTGAAAACAAAATCAATATTCATATATCCATGGTTGTTTGACCAGTGGGTGTTGTATTGATTCTTGCGCATACAAATCGATATTCATATGTCTATGGTTTCATGGCTAGTGGGCATTGTATTGATTTATCCGGTTACCTAAAAGTTCAATGATGATAACAAATCGACATATGATCAGTGACTAGGTCATCGGTCTTAGGTTGCATTTCATTTTGCATGTCTCATTTCATTTTGCATGTTGCATGATCTCACAATGATTAAATGAACTCCAATGCTTAAACGATTCTTCAAATCGCATCTTCCAGTCTAACAAGAGCTGAATCTCACACGAAGGTTCCTCCAATGAAATAGCAAGTAGAATCCTTTTTCGGGATCAAAATTCAAATCTGAGATCATTCATATTATTAACTACTTGCATATTCAACCTTCAATCATCACAGAAATCTAGTATTCAACTTAACTGATTATCTTACATCACACTATCAAAATTTCAACTTGGTCAACCATGGTCAACTCATGGTCAAACCTAGTCAAATTCGGTCTCCAGGACCTCCAAACGATGCAGAATGCATTCTCGGACGTGTATAACCACACTTCTCAAATCAATTAACATGCTTCTAAACTATAACGCTGACTTTTCTTGTCAGATTTCAATTTTAATCCCGAAGGGGGCATGGTATTGCACATCATTCAAAGTCTGTAAATCAAAATTCTATCGATCAAATCTATCAATATCTTTCATCAGTGATCAAGACAACAATCATGTCTAGTCGCTGATTCATCAAAAAGTCCTCATCGCTCAGGGCAAATCTATCATCACTTGGGGCATATTAGATTCATCAAGATCCATATCAAGTTGGTATTCTCCTAATCTTGTAAACTGTATCAGTTTTTGCAACCATCAGATCATAGTGTTCTTTCCTTGGTTCTTCGGCAACTGAAGGATTCAGATGTGATACCTGCTAGTTCTGCTAAGACAATCGAGTCTAGAACGGGTCACTCACTTCTTATCAATCCTAAGGTTCGGAATCAGGCATTTTGACACTTTTTCGCAATCATAGGTTCATTTGCTGCTACAGTGAACATTATCTCTGGTCATTCAGGACCTCCTATCTCAATATCTCTCAATTGGTTTCTATCTTGAGATCGGTTTATCTTTTGAATCAGTTTCATATCTCTATCAAACACAAACTTTCTTTGAACCACTGCGCTTCGCACAGTAATTCAAAGAGGGGCAAAATGTAATACCCCAAAAATGGGCTATAAGTTCATTAATCTCCTACATCTTCAATTCGAACGAAATCGACATCAAAGTCCTAACCTAAGGCACATCTAAACATCATCGAATCATAATTGATTATCTTAAATTTTGCATCGGGGAATATTCCTAGTAATATTCCTAATTATCTTAATTATCTTTAATTTAATGATTATTTGGCGATAAATCACATTTATCCTAAGTTTGATTAATTGAATATTTTCATATTTAATTAATTAGATTTAATATTTGCCACTTAATTATGTAATTAAATTTAATTCTATCTATTATTAATTGTATTATTTAATTTTGACAATAAATCAAAATTCCTATCTTTAATTGATTAAATTCTTATTTAATTAATTAAAGCATGTTGTCATTATTTAATAATATAATTTTTAATAAAAGTTTGGTAAAATAGTTAATTAACCCATAAATTAATTGTTTTATTTCAAAAATCAGTTGAGTTGAGGATAAATCACTTTATTTATTTATTTAATTCTTAATTATTATGCATATTCAAAAGAAACAGTTAAACTCCAAATCAGAAAATCAATGCAAGTTATTGACTTTTTTGGAACTCAACATCCTTTTGGAGTTCAAAAAGCTGATCTAAACTCTAATTTGAGTTAAAAAGCTGTTTTTGCATGATTTTGAGAATTAACTATCTTTCATGATCAGATAACTCAAAAATCAAGATGAGTTAATTTGAGTGATTTATGGCTTTTATCCATGCACCTCCAAAGCCCTGGATTTCTATAAATTAAAGGCTTCAGCTCTTCACAAATCATCTCATATTTTGCACAATCACGCTGGAGAATTGGAATTGAAGAATCAAAGCTCTTGCGAATCGACATCTTTGTGAGATCAATCTTATTTTTGCAATCATATTACATATCATTGTTAGATTCATAGCATATCAATTTCATATTAGCATAGATTCATATCAGTTTTTATCATTCTTATTGCATAGAAAAATACCAAAAATATAGATTAATTGCATTCAATTTCATATCCATCTTTTGCATTCAAATCCTTCATTTAGGTGTCGTCTAGGTCACTGATCTCGATTACAATCTGAGAACATTAATCTCGCACCTATTAGAAGGCAGTAAATCGCTTGGTTAGATAGCTTTCAATTTTGCACGATTTTGATTATAGCTAACCTCTAATGTTTTACTGAGTGTTGTGTCTACAGATCAGGTACAATTTTCACACACACAGAAGGATATTTCCTACATGTTGGAGATTTGGCCATAATTTGGATAGACAAGTTTTGGAGAGATTTTTGGCAAGGATTGGATTTTAAGAAAATGGGTGGAGGAACATTTAGCAGGCATAATAAAGGATTTTTGTGGAGAATTCAATTTTGGAAAGCTTGGAGGTTTTGGGTTTTTATCTTCAGATTTTCCTTATGAGTATGTTATTTTGTGAATTTTAGAAAGATTGCCTTTTTCGTGCCTAGTTGTGTGCATGTCTGGATCTCTACCTATGTATTTATCTCTTTCTCTATATTCTAGAGTTAGAATTTATGGAAATCCTTACTACATGCATTCAATTATGTTAAATATTAGAACAAATTTCATTAGAGTTTGAAGTTGTGTAAATCTGGCTAGATTGTGGTAATTGGATTTTCTTTGTAATTGGCTATTACCCTAGTTTTTCATTAAAGAAATCAATTGAGAATATGTGTGTGTGTGTGTGTGTGTGTGTGTGTGTGTGATTTTTTTTTTAAAAAGAAGGATTTTTGTTATTTGAATTTATTAATATTATTATTTATTAATTTTTGGATTTAAAAATTAATTCAAAATAAATAAATAAATAAATTTTAAATTAATTATTAAATTTTGGATTTATAATTATTATAAAAAATTAATTAATAAATAAATATTAATTAATTTTTTTTTACATGCAGGTTTTGATATTAATGTTTTCATTTGTTTTTAGAAAATTAATAACATTATTTTATTATTAAATGCATGGTGTTTTGATATACATGGAGATTTTAGTTAAATACTTATTTAAAAAGTATACATGCATGAGATTTTATTTAAAATAGATAGTTATGTGTGAGACATTTATATGAATGCTTTTGTGCTCAAATGGACTTTAGTCAACAAGATGATTGTTTTAGTCAATTGGAATTTATAATTATATACGTTTATTTGCATGGTTATACATACATGCAATATAGTTGAACTAGTTATGTTTTATAATTAACTAGATTTCTTTAAGGGAATCATGTTTTCTTGTAACTGTTTGAATTTTTTGATTTGAAAGATTTTTATTGGACGTATTTTATTTACAAATTATTTCTACATCTAATTATCTTGCATGGAGTAATTAGATGTTAATAACTTTTGCATGAGTATTGGCTATAAATATAGGACTAGTTTTGTATAAAAGAAATTAATTTTGTGTTAAGTCTTAATGTGGGTATTTAGCCATGCAAGTGACTGTTATGTGAATCTGGTTGTTTGGATTAGTTAAGTGTTTCTTCATGATGACATCATTTTGATTTGAGTCAAATGTGGATGTAATTAGTCTATTTTAATTTAATCATGTTTAGTCTTTTATTACCCTATGTGGTGGTTTTGAGGGGCTAGAATGTCACCCAGTGGAAATGTGATTTCAAAGGTAGGGTTTTGGATGTTTTAGTTTTCATGATTCTTTTTTTTGTAACTCTATGGTATTTGATTGGTTTAACCCAAACTTATGTGATCTTTTCTCTATGATTCTCTTATGTGATGTTTTGTATGATTGAGTTTTGCTTCATATTCTATATAGGGGAATATGATGCTGAGTTTCTATGTCCTACCCATGTGATCATGAGTTTATTCTTTTGTGAACACTTAGAAAGTGTTTTGTGATGTTATGGTTGGAGACCTGTTGCATGTTCTTGTTATTTTGTTGAACAGTCTTGAGGGACATTATCATTATCCTTTGATGTTATGTGGCATCTTTGAGCCTAGGTTAGTTTACCTAGATGTGCAGTAGGGGGTGGCTTGCAATAAGTTTCGGGGCCCACAAGTGGCTATCATGGTCATTTATTGTAAGTGTTTGTAATCAAGTGATAACCTAATATAATTAGGGGGTATTAAAATGAACTTAATAAGATATGTTCCTCGCCCATGCTTGAGTGCTAGTAAAACTAAGATGGGAATGGATATGATGCTTTCTACCTTGAGAGGTGTGTCTAGCATAGTTAATGGCTCTGTCTATATGAGAAGTCATTGATCCGTGTATGGTCACTTGAGTGTCGGGATCTAGAGTGATTACCAAGATGAGACTCAAGGGTTAGACGTACATGATGACACTTTCCTATGCATAATCTAGTTATTCTACATGTGTTGGTTGCCTTTGGATTAGTAGGTCTTACCTATTGTTATCTTTTGTACACCTGATGTTAGAGAGTTTTTAGGATCTATTCCTTAGCTTGTTTTATTATTGATATTTGTTATCCAAGTGGGATCTATTGTTGTCTCCTTAGCGGGGTGGGAGTGGACCATTTAGGTTCATGAGGTTGGGTGGTAGTGATTCTTTTACCATTTGAGGTTCTGACATTTGTGCACCGGTGCTGGATGATCCCTGTAGCAGTTGATTCTTCTTTATCTTCATTATTGGAGTGGTGTTCTTATTATTCTTCTTCTATATGATCTTGTTTCATTGTATCAATTATTCAAAGATTTCATGTTGTACTTCATTTTGATTATTGTATTTACATACCTTGCGACAGGTGTAGTTAATGTAGGTTATTATGGTTACCTGATGGTACTAGTTGTATTTATCTTATCTTATATGGGATGTTGCATTTGTCTTTCATTTGTTTATAGGAGTTTTGTAATTATGTCTAATCTAAATTAATTAATTTTATATTCATGTAATCTTCATCATGGAATCCTTGAGAGTTGTAACCTATAGTTCATTTCATTCTATTGCTTTTGCATTGTAAAACTTTGATGTTGTTTAATGTTAACACTTTTTTAAAAACAATTATTCTGCAAACTTAGTACCATGTTTAGGTTAAGTTCTCTTGGGTTCCCTAGCAGGGCATTATAGCTTTTACCCAGAGAGAGAGAGATAATTTTAGGAAATTGAAAAGAGATAAAATATCATATTGTAAAAGGACATAATCCCCCAAACTAAGAATCCCAACCCCACATCCATGCAAAAGGGCACTAAATTAAATAAAAAAATAAGTAAAATAAAAATCAAAGACAAAAGAAAATTAAAACAATAAAGGGGTTGGTACTAAACAAAACTCCAAAAAAACTAGTGAAAGAGACCTCAACGAAAATGCCTCACCCACTAATATCATGTCTTGAGAGATATTGCAAGAGAAAAAATGATCATATAGAAAGAATAAGAGAATTACCAACAATTATACCAACTCCACAATCTAATCTAACAAGTGTGATAACAAAGAGGGAAAGAGAGAAGAAGTACGATTATAATGCCTGGTAAGATTGCCTATCTTAAGTTATGAAGCACACAAAAAAAATAATTGAAAGTTCTAGTAGGTTGTATGTCACATTGTTCAATTCTATCTGCAAATTTTTCTATGTGCACCTCATAAATGGGTCTGAGACTCTTACATCATGAGGATTGGTTTGTGTGTGTATGTGCACTTTGTAGATGGATCACAATCTCATACACCATGAAGCTTGTTTTTTATGTGAACCTCATGGGTATCCATGAGGATTGGTTTGTTTATGTGCACCCCATGAAAGGATCCAGATCTCTTACATCATGGGGATTGGTTTTCTTTTTGTGCACCTTAGGGATGGATATGGATCACTTACACCCACAAAGATTGGTTTTTATTAAAAATGTGCAAACTATTCTATAAGGAAGTCCATATCTATTTCCCCCCTACTTATGATGGCTACATAGTAGATATCATAAGAGAATCAAGGATACCTACTTACAACAAAAAGAACATATCCTCAATCAAAAATATATGCCATAAACTTAGCTAAGAGCATTAAATCTTATGAGCTCAGAAAATACACAATTGCAAAAAGGATATTCTTCTTGTGACAAGAGACCCTTGAAAGGAACATATCTTATTTTAAAAAAATCTACCTTAAAGAGGAATTCTTGAATAGAGATCAAATCTTCAAGACAAAGAGGGCGAAGGAGAACAATAATCCACCCATTTAGCCTCCTATTGATAGGTGAAATAGGGATTATTGATGAAGGATGAAAAACTTTAAATCACATAGTAAGGGAATATGTTTATACCAAACATATTTTCATAAATAAAGAAGAGGTGATGATCAAGGATTCACACATTCTTGTATAAGAGAGAATCCCAATCAAAAAGATCAATCATATATAGGAAAATAGTACATCAGATAATTTTAAAAATGTCACTTTACTAAGGAAAGTAGATCCTTATACAAAAGAGATGAAGAATGTACATGCAACCTTTCTCCCCAAGTGTGAAGGAAAGATAAAATTATATGACATGCCTTGATCAATAGCCACCTTATAATAGATACACAATTCCAAGAAAAATAAGTTGTAAACTAGAGTAAAACTCCTAAAATAGACATATATGCTAGAAAAGATAGAACATCTAAAGAAAACACATAATCAAGGAAAGAAAGGGAAGAATGAGATAATATATGATAATTAAACATGATAGACATTCCCTTTAAATATATTTAAAAAAATCTTTGTGAAGAAAAGACATTAGGATCTTGCATGTAACAATGTATCTTTTGACAAAAAAGAATGTATCATAAAATAATGCAAACCATGGAGAGATGAAAGGAAAGAGGAAGGAAACCACATTAAATCTACCTAGTGGTCAACCTAATTATACAATATATGCATTTCCAAGTAAGGAAGAATCATCAAGATGATACTAATCTCAACAAGGATAAAGATCCTAAACAACATGTCCATACATGGAAGGACATAAAAGTACAAAAGAGATGAGAAATGAAGAGATAGTGGATCTTAGGAAGGAAGAGAAGGAGAATGAAAATCCATTATAAATCCTAGGGGATAGATATTTTATAATAAAATGATCCCTCAAGCCAAGGATAAGATTGTGATATACTATATAAAAAACAAATCTAAGAAAGAAAAGGATTATAAAAGACACAAACCCACAAGGGATAATGACACAAAAAGGAGAGGAGAAAGGGATGACATATTTAAGCTCCCTAAATGGTTCCTTATGTACACAAGATATGCACTTTGTAATACTCCAAAAATGGGCTATAGGTTCATTAACCTCCTATATCAACAAATCGAATGAAATTGACATTGAAGTCCTAGCCTAAGGCACATCGGAACATCATCGAATCTTAATTGATTATCCTAAATTCTACATCGGGGAATATTCATAGCAATATTTCTAATTATCTTAATTATCCTTAATTTAATGATTATTTGGCGATAAATCCCATTTATCCTAAAGTTGATTAATTGAATATGATGAATATTTAATTAATTGATTTAGTTCTGCCACTTAATTATTTAATTGAATTTAATTATATTTATTCCTAATTAGTATTATTCAAATTTGACAATAAATCAAAATTCCTATCATTAATTGATTAAATTCTTATTTAATTAATTAAAGAAAGTTGTCATATTTAATGATATTATTTTTGAATAAAAGTTTGATTAAATAATTGATTAACCCATAAATCAATTGTTTTAAATTTAAATCAGTTAAGTTGAGAATAAATCACTTTATTAATTCATAATTAAATCAAGCACAATCAGAAAAGCAGGCAACTAGAAATTAACAATCAATTTTAAATTTAAACTCAACATCTGATGATGAGTTGAAATTTGATCTAAACTCTATTTTGAGTTAAAGCCTTGCTTTTGCATGATTTTATAAATTAAATATCTTTTATTTCTGATAACTCAAAAATCAACCTGAGTTTATCAAGAGTGATTTATGGCTTTTTTTCATGCACCTCCAAAGCCCTGGATTTCTATAAAATCAAGGCTCAACTCTTCACAAATCATCTCATGAATTTGCAAACTTACGCAGGTGAATTGATATCTGAAGAATTGAGGCTTCTTGCGAATCAACAACTTTTGTGAGATCAATCTAGTTTTTCATTCATTCTAGTTTCATATTTCATATCATTGTTAGCTTAATTGCATATCAGTTTTTCATATAGATTAGATTTCATATCTGACTTTTCATCTTATTGCACATAAAATCTAAAAATATAGATTAATTGCATTCATTCCATATCTAGATTTTGCATTCAAATCCTTCGTTTAGGTCTCGTCAAGGCACTGATCTCGATTCCGATCTGAGAACATCATACTCGCCCCTACTAGAAGGCAGTAAATTGCTTGGTTAGTTTAGTTTCAATTACTTACATGATTTCAATTTTGCTAACCTCTAATGTTTTACTGAAGTGTTGTGTCCTGCAGCTAGGTACAAAATTCACACACACATTTATGGTGCCCAACGGTGGGCACCAAAAATGTGTGTGTGAATTTTGTACCTAGCTATAGGACATAACACTTCAGTAAAACATTAGAGGTTAGCAAAATCAAAATCATGCAAGTAATTGAAACTAAACTAACCAGGCAATTTACTGCCTTCTAGTAGGTGCGAGTATGATGTTCTCAAATTGAAATCGAGATCAGTGACCTTGACGACACCTAAATGAAGGATTTCAATGCAAAATCTAGATATGGAATGAATGCAATTAATCTATATTTTTGGATTTTCTATGCAATAAGATGAAAAATCAGATATGAAATCTAATCTATATGAAAAACTGACATGCAATTAAGCTAACAATGATATGAAATATGAAACTAGAATGAATGAAAAACTAGATTGATCTCACAAAACTTGTTGATTCGCAAGAAGCCTCAATTCTTTAGATACCAATTTGCCAGCGTAAGTTTGCAAATTCATGAGATGATTTGTGAAGAGCTGAGCCTTGATTTTATAGAAATCCAGGGCTTTGGAGGTGCATGAAAAAAAGCCATAAATCACTCTTGATAAACTCAAGTTGATTTTTGAGTTATCAAAAATAAAAGATATTTAATTTAGAAAACCATGCAAAAGCAAGGCTTTAACTCAAAATAGAGTTTAGATCAAATTTCAACTCATCATCAGATGTTGAGTTTAAATTTAAAATTGATTGTTAATTTCTACTTGCTTGCTTTTCTAATTGTGCTTGATTTAATTATGAATTAATAAATTGATTTATTCTCAACTTAACTGATTTAAATTTAAAACAATTGATTTATGGGTTAATCAATTATTTAATCAAACTTTTATTTAAAAATAATATCATTAAATATGACAACTTTCTTTAATTAATTAAATAAGAATTTAGTCAATTAATGATAGGAATTTTGATTTATTGTCAAATTTGAATAATATTAATTAGGAATAAATATAATTAAATTCAATTAAATAATTAAGTGGCAGAATTAAATCAATTAATTAAATATTCATCATATTCAATTAATCAACTTTAGGATAAATGGGATTTATTGCCAAATAATCATTAAATTAAAGATAATTAAGATAATTAGGAATATTGCTAGGAATATTCCCTGATGCAAAATTTAGGATAATCAATTAGGATTCGATGATGTTCCAATGTGCCTTAGGTTAGGACTTCAATGTCGATTTTATTTGATTTGTTGATATAGGAGGTTAATGAACCTATAGCCCATTTTTGGGGTATTACACACTTTAGAGGAAATAAATGTATGCAATGAAGGATATCTTTATATAGAGAAACATGGTGATAAAGGGAGAAAATAGATCCCTAAAAAAAGAGTGAAAAAACTTTCCCCCTAGTCAAGGGAATCAAGGTGAAAAGACCTATTGGTTTTCCCTCGTGCTCATTATATAAAATATAATGGAGAGAAACACAATAGGGGAGGGAAGTGATAATGATAAAATTTTGTGTGAATAAAATTAATAATATCCAACATTGAATGAATAAGACTTCTATCAATGCAATCTTGAACAAATTGTCTAAATTGAATAAATCACAAAGTAAATGTTTGTTATTATTAAGATAAAAACATGATAATTCACCCTTAGTAGGTCTCTAATTTTGAGAAAGGTTTATATAAGGGAAGACTATATTAGGATTATACTTGAGACTCCAATATATTCTATTTTCCAATGCCACATGGTCATCATAGTGCGATAAAATATTAGACGATGTAGGAAAGAGAATGTTAAGAGGAGGTTTAGGCTTAGATGAAAGTGGGAAAAAAATGATCAACATGAGACACTTGATGCTCCTTAGGACCATTGTATGAGTTTAAAGGAATATCATCTAGTATAGGTGGAGGAGAGTAAGGTTGTTGAAATTGATAAAAGGAATTAGCAACTTCTTTAAGACTACGAATGATTGTAGGTTGAGGAGATGTAGGTCTTGTTACCATAGGATCTTGATCTTGAGAAGGATTAGAAAGGGGAATGAAACCTAAATGACCTTTATGATCTTTTTGTGGAGGATTAATAGGGACTTTAATCCTTTTTTTCATTAATACCAATTCAAAAACTTGTGTAACCCTATTGAGTGGTGATAGCATATCCCATATTGTAAGTAGCTTTTAATGTGAAAGGGGCATGTGATTCATCTTGTGGTCAATGAGAATGTGTAGTATAAGGAGGAATAGTAGGAGGGATATTTTCTTTATAAGAATTATTATTCTCATCCTTGCTAAGTAGTGAAGAAGAAGGATTATCGAAAGCCCTAGGAGAGAAATCATCTAGGAAATGTCTAATATCCAGATCATGGGTAATATTTTGAAGATCATTAAAAGTTTGAGGTTAAAATTGAGTAGGGAAATAATATTAGGAGAATTATCAATAGGCTCATTTAAAAAGAGTCTTATATAATCAATAAACCCCATGCATTAGGTTAAAATTCTAAGAAGAAATAGACATGAAATATTGATAATAGTCTTGAAATATGCCTTGTAGGAAAAAAGTATATTAGTTAACCTCATTATTCTATATGAATGAACACCATGAAGGAAAAAAATAATGACATTATGATTTACTCCAAGTGTTTCATAAAGAGAGGTAAGAGGGAAAGTAATGATATAGGTAATTACACACCAATATATTTTAGAGAGCTTCATGCTAACAAACTCACAACTAGATCTAAAAATGAGGAAATGCAATACCAAAAAGAGGAAAGACAATATAAATAAATCACACCTAGAAGACTCAAGTATGCAATAAAAAATGTATAAAGTGTGAAAGCAGTAGGATCACCAAAATATATGGTGGAAAATGGTGATCAAAGAGAGAACACCAAATCACACACATACATTGGAAGGGACCCTAGATCTAATCCTTAGGTCCAAATTTGATTTATATGACCCAAGTGGATAGACCAAATACAAATACAAGATCTAGCTAAAGAGGGAGAATTAGGGTGTTCTTTGTGGATAGAAAAAGGGAAGAGTAATCCAGACTAAGAAAATGTTGTCCAATAGGATTTATTATTAGATATAATACATGATTTAGAAGAGTAGTAGGAGGAATGGAAATGAATTTGTACTCACCTTGAAGGATAGAGGGAAAGAATTTTTAGACCTGCAAATGCACTACCAAACTATGTCAGAACTCAGAAAAAATATGGAACTGATACCCTAACGACTAAATTTGCAAACCCTAAAAATTTGGAGGCTATAGGAAAATGTCAAGCATCAGGTGACCTATACCCAAAAAGGCTAAAAATAGACATCTCGGGACTGTGACCAAAACTGTATCTTCATATCTACAATTTTGATTATGAAACTCCATGAAATTTGTTCCTACACACCAAAGAGAAGGGTAAATTGTTGGATGGAAAGGGATTTCCCTAGTCAAGCCTATATTTAGGAATTAATCTTGAATTGAAATAAAGGAAATGTTATCATGAGGTAGAAATTAAAAAAGAATGAAGTGTATCATACCATGTAGATACAATTATAGTTTGTATATGACCAGATATGTTGATGTAATATCTTTTAAATTGACACAAAAACCAAAAATGAAATCATGTAAGACAAAAAATTTATGTAGTAGATGTTAGTAGTTTGCCTCAATTTTGAATGGAAGAGGAAAGCTTGAATGAATGAATGTAGATCTTCTCCCCTTATGGCCAACTCATTTGTCTCCAATAAAGAAAGAAGCTAGATCTATAGGAGGAAACACATGCTTGATGGATGATGTGTGAATGCCTTCAATGAATTCTTTCTTTTTTGAAGTCCTTGAATGAATGATATCTTTCTTATAGATAGATTGTGTGCGCACTTGGTTGCATGAAGAATGGATGGAAAAATGAGAGAAAGAAGTCTCCTTTTATAAAAATTTCGGGGTTAAATTTGTGAAAGGCCAACTTCATTGGATGGAAGAAGAAAGTATTTTCAATTGGACCTCAAAAATTACTAAAATTAACCCCTTATCCCATGTGCGACATGTACTTGGAAGGGTTATTTCTAACAAAATTTTGCAAGATTCAAGAAAAAATTGAAATTTTGGGGGAAAATGGAAGGATAAGTGGTAAAATAAAGTGTAAAGGCTAAAATGGGGTCAAGAGGGAAAGTGGATTAGGTAAATGGATGGGAAAATGGTAAATTTTCAATAGGAGTTAGAGCCAAACATAGAGTATTGAGAAAGATTGAAGCAGAAAAGAGGACCTTAGTTTAAATAATGTATGCAATGAAGTTCAATGTAAGATCCTGACATAAGGAGAACACAAAGGATGGATAAGATAGGTATCAAAAGGAACACAAAAAAATTTCTTACTTTTTAAGACTATAAAATTGTTAGTTTATTTATTTATTTAACTCCACTTAGGCTTATTAAGCCTAATTAGTTGTCTCTGGTTACTTTACACTTAGTCATGAAGTTTTCGACATTTAGAAGTCAAATAGAGAGGTGTAAATTCCATTTTGACACCTGATGCAGGAGCATCCTAGGGTCATTGGCAATCTTGCATTACCCAAAAATATTTCCTTTTCAATTTGTTCTTGTTTTCCTATTTCTATGTTTCTTGTAGCGATCCGTCTAGTTGGCTCGTTATTCCACATGATCCAAATGATGTGTTCTAGACATCATGAAGATTATTTTTTTGGGTTCGCATCTTGGTCTATTCATTCCTAATGAATATTTCTTCACTTAGGGTCTAGTCCTTTCTTTTCTTCCTATTCTAATGGTCAAATTGGATTTTTTGATCTTGTGAAGTTGTTCCTTCCTTGGTGAATCTTAATGGCGCATTGTTCGATGTTCCTTCTTTCATGTCCAACCTCCTTGTGCGAGCTCATGGAATGTAATTCCTATCTAGAGGATTTTTTATGGATTTAGAACCTACCCTATATGTTGTAATATATTTTCTTCATTCTTGGAGTATGTGATCTCCTTCATCGATGTATGGCTTGCGATCTTCTATATATTATATCCTTGGTTTTTTGTTTAGGGATCTCAGAAGTAATCAAACTTTGAGAGATTATCATTTTTTATGGAGCAAGATTCATATATGTAATTAGGCATGTGTTCATTAGAATGTAAGATGACATGTTGTTGGGCATGTATGATGAAAATATCGAGACCTAATAATATGAATTCCTACAAAGCATGTTAATTGTTCTTTGTTGAATTATTTATGATCTAGAGTTGATTGTTTCCTCTTTGTTGACTCTATCTTCATGGTTGTACCATCTCCATTGGGGAGACTCTAGTCATGACTACATCAGATGGTATCAAAGCAAGGCTGATGTTCTTGTATTAGCAAATAAATTTCCAGAGCTTTTGAATCGCTAGTCATATTTGTTGTGGGTTGGAAGGGTGTGGATCTAGCTTGCAATTATTGAGAATTGGTGCAAGAGGATTAGAAAGGATTTTTTTTTTAGTTGATAACTTTGTTTGACTTTTGAAGGCATACCAAGGGTGAACAAATCCCCAATTTAGAGGAAGGTTGCAAGTGTGTCTAATAGATCACTTATTAGAGAGGCACTTAGAACCTTGTAATCAGAATGTTTAAGTTGAGGTAGTTTCACCTGAGGATTGAAAAGATGTCTCCAAGAAGGAGGAACCCTATAAGATTATAAAAAATGACATATGACTTTTGAAATTATTTTTTATTATGGTAAAAATAGGTTTTGAATGGGCCCTGAAACCATATACATTTAGTTTTTGAAGGGAACTATAACCCCAAGAATAATAGGAAGAATTAGCTTAGATCTAAGAGAAATAGCTGGGGGAAAAAGAAAAAACCTTACACTGCCCCCCGAACACTTAATGCCAGTAGAACTACTAGCAGCACAAATCTAGCAAAACAACAGTAGCCAAACGAAGGATGCACAAAGAGGCTTAAGCTACTGAAGCCAAATGAGTAACGTCAATGCTTTACAACAACATCAAGTAACTAGGGTTCTTAGGCTCCCTAAACTAGAACAAAGTGAGGGTTTTACAGAAGGCACCCACAACCTAGGTGAGACAATGTATGAAACAACCTTCATACTAACCCAAACAAACTAAAAATCCAAATCCTAGGATTTTCCTTTGCCTCCCTTCTTTTGGGAGTGGAGAGTCATATCAAAATGTAGAGGGCACTTTTTATAATGTTTACCTATAATAGTAGTCCATCCCTCCTCTACCAAAGAAGCTTTCTCCTACCAGTTAGAAGTAGGAGAGGATCCAACAACAATAGAACTAGCATGAGAAGTCTAGATAGAACCTATAGTGGCCACACAGTGAGTGCTAGACTTCCCAGCACCAAAAGGAGCTTCTGAAATAGAACTAGTTGGAAGGAGGCCAATAGACCTAGCAAGCTCAGTAGATAATCTAGCACCTATACTACCACCAGGTGGAATAGTACACCCAGCAAAACCAAAAGAAACAAGAGGAACACCAATAACAAAAGAATTACTCCTAGCAAGAACATAACTAGTAGAATCAGAGACCCCAGCAAGAATAGGACCAGCTAGAGTAACCCCAAGATTAAAAGATTTGCTGGTAGACAAACCAGTAATTCCAGTAGAAGTAACACCGATAAACAAAGTAGAAGGAACAAGAACAACCATAGGACTAGAGACAAGGCCAACAACCTGCTCAACCACATGTGTGAAGCTCTGAACCTTCTCCACCATATTGTGCTAAGAAGAGGCTCCCTTCCACCATGATGCACTCTTATTATGTCTCTGAAGATCACTTTGAGAGGCAATATGACCAGTCTTAAAGCATCTTCTACATCTGAAGGGGAGGCCTTCATAGTCCAATTGTTGAATCCAACTTCTACCCTTGGGAGAAAAAAGTTTAATCTTCCAAGGTAGGCCTTTTGAGGTATCAATATCCACCAAGATACGAATATAAGTAGAATGGAATAAATCTAAAGATTTCTAATCCACCATTAATATTTCCCTAATAACATCCCCGACATTCTCTAGAATGAATTCAATCCAAAGATCGAGGGGAAGATTAGGAAGCCTAACCCAGATAGGTTGCAAATCAAATGATTCAGAAGATGGAGAAAAATCATAATGTCATAAAACAATCCTACCAGCTAAAGAAGTTTTCACACAAAATAATATTTATATCCTTAGTATTATCAAATTTAGCCATGAAAAAGCCTTTAGCCATAGGGAAGATATGGACTGTACTAGAGATTAGAGGTTCCCAATGACTAGAAATCTTGGAATGAAGATCAGGTAGAGAGGACCAAAAATCCTTGAATCTACAAATCAACCAATGCTTAGAAAAAATAGAGGCTGTCGCATCAATCTCAAAGAGGGTATCCTCATCTAGCTCAATGGAAATATGGGGGCTGACTAGAAAGGCACTACGAGGAATGCCATTAATAGTAGAGAAAGTGGGAGAAATAGTATCCTTATGAGTAGTAACAGGAAACTGAACATTAACTATCACAAAATCCCTAACCGGATCAACTAGTGTCACCCTAGAAACATGAGAGACCAACGAATCCCCAGCAGAAGTACCAACAACCAGTGATCCCCCAATGACCAGCCTCCAACAAAACCCTAGAACCTCCAACAATCTTTGAGGCATGCAGCTTCCCAGGAATGCCTCCAGCAGGAGATGGAACCATAGCTAAGTCTACCAGCATCACATGAGCAGTTAGTGAAGCACCAACAACCTATGAACCCCCAACAAAAGCAACAGCACCCAGTAAACCTCTAGTGACCAACATCACCCCAGCACCAGTGACCTTTGAACCCCCAGCACAAGCACCAGAGACCTACAAAGCCCCAACAAAAGCACCTGTGACCAGCGAAAACCTAGCAACCAGTGTCACCCCAGCACCAACAGAATCTCTAGTGACCTTCAGACCCCTAGCAGAAGCACCAATGACCAATGAACCCCCAACAACCAGTGTCACCCCAACAACCAGCATCGCCCCAATACCAGTAGAATCTCTAGTGACCTTAGGATGACTTTTGAATTTGTTGATGTTTGTAGCATCGGTCAAATAAATAATACTGACTACATGATTATTATGAGAAATGATATATATATATATATATATATATATATATATATATATATGTTAGATAATAATTATTCTCATAATAACTAAATAGTAATTTGATTAAATATTAATTAATAGACATGTCCCATGAAGGGACATGTCTCTCAATGTGTTTTCTTAATATAAAAGAGAGATCACTTCTCTTAGAAAATATATACCGAAAAGGTAATGTTAATAAATTTGTAGCAATCTTGATTACTTAACATGGTATCAGAGCCAGGCCAGGTTGCAAATGGAGAAAAAGTATTTAAAAAGGGATGATCATAGAAACAAGATAGAGAGGTCTATAGGAATAGCAAGATAAGTAGTTGAGATAGCACATAAGAAACAAAGCATTGTTAGCACTGGGTTGGCAATGAGGTCTCAGTTCAAAGTTGACTAGACTAAGGAGCAATCATACCCTGCTCAAAACGTGCCTTAGAAATTTTTGATTAGCAAATGAAATATTATAATACTTTTCATAAGTAAAGGGGATAGCGAACAGAGTGGGAACGGACTTGACAGGCAGGGTGAGCGACTTCAGTTCACCCTACCTGTCAAGTCCATTCCCTCTCTATTTGATATCCCCTTTACTTATGAAAAGTATTATAATATTTCATTTGCTAATCAATGATTTCTAAGGCACTTTCTGAGTAGGGTATGATTGCTCCTCAGTCTAGTCAACTCTAAACTAAGACCTCATTGCCAACCCAGTGCTGACAGTGCTTTGTTTCTTACATTCTATCTCAACTACTTATCTTGCTATTCTTGTAGACCTCTCTATCTTGTTGTTGTGATCATCCCTTTTTAAATACTTGTTCTCCATTTATAGCCTGGCCTGGCTCTAATACCATGTTAAGTTATCAAGATCACTGCAAATTTATTAACATTGCCTTTTTGGTATATATTTTCTAAGAGTAGTGATCTCTCTTTTATATTGAGAAAACACATTGAGAGACATGTCCCTTCATGGGACATGTCTATTAATTAATATTTAATCAAATTACTATTTAGTTATTATGAGAATAATTATAAGTAGTTGAGATAGAACGTAAGAAACAAAGCATTGTTAGCACTGGGTTGGCAATGAGGTCTCAGTTTAGAGTTGACTAGACTAAGGAGAAATCATACCCTGCTCAGAATGTGCCTTAGAAATCGTTGATTAGCAAATGAAATATTATAATACTTTTCATAAGTAAAGGGGATAGCGAACAAAGAGGGAATGGACTTGATAGGTAGGGTGAGTGACTTTAGTTTGACGTTTGGCTCTGGGTGACTGTTAGAGAGCATCAGGTCATAAATCGACCCCATGCGCATGTTAAGGTTCCTCATATTACATTTTTTAAATCTACAGTTGTGAGGTGAAGCCTCTCATTTGACTCATATATAGTTCATAGAAGATTGACATGGTGGAATATGTGACCCCCTATTTGTATCATTACCTTGTAGAGGAGGCCTTTCCCATGATGGGTTGATTCTTTTGGTAGAAGCCAGCATTCAGTCATGCCTTGTCAATGGTGAAGAGTGGAGGCAAGCACTTTGAAAAGCCTACGACCTAGCTATTATGGTACTGTGTGTGCAGAAATCTCAGGGCTTTGTGCCTTTAAAATCCTTCCTTCTCTGTGTAATGTGGGAGGCTTGATCCATCCAACTAGCTTTCTATGTATGCTTTGTGTGTCATTCTATATGCTTGGCAATCCAATCATCCATATTATCATGGAAATCAAATTATGTCTTTAGCATCGACATCGCATTGTGCACTAACCATATAACCGAGGGTAAAGGTGGGTATAAAAAGTATGCCTTATTGGTAATGAACATTTCATAAATATTTTTTATCATTAATAATTATTTCTTAGTTATATTATATGAGATACTATAACCAAAAGTATATGGTGATTATATATATGTATATAAAGTAATAATATCTAAAATCATAGAATAAAGATATATACTTAGAAGATTGAATATGTGTGTGTGTGTGTGTGTGTGTGGTGCAGGAGCACCTCTATGAGGGCCCTCACCTTCAAATTTTGGTGTGTCTTACTTTTGGTTTGAATTATGTAATTAAATAAGGGCCACAAGGTGTTTGGCTCATTTGTTTTTGTTGTGTCTAGGCATAGACTACATCCTAGAAGCTCAGTTTCTAATCTTTCTAGTCTGATTGTCTGCATACTATCCAAGGAATGAAATGCACTTGGATTGTGTGGATTGGGGTTGATAATCCTAGGTTGGTGTTTTTTTATAAGCACAAGTGTGCTTTAGAAGTGTTTTGTATGAGAAAGCAAGAGTTCCTGCAGGAGGAAGCCAGAGTTCCTGTAGCAACTAAAAGTTGCAAGTCTTATATGAATAAAAGGCTATAAGCCCTAAAACCTATGCACACACTTGGGAAAAAGTATATTTAATTTTTGGAAAACCCTAATCCTGAGGTTGGATGTCAGTTTGT
Organism: Chamaecyparis obtusa; assembly: GCA_027943335.1. Taxonomy (NCBI): domain Eukaryota; kingdom Viridiplantae; phylum Streptophyta; class Pinopsida; order Cupressales; family Cupressaceae; genus Chamaecyparis; species Chamaecyparis obtusa. The sequence continues at coordinate 229,569 of BSBK01009969.1, forward strand.
ATGGCTACAATAAGCCATGAAGGAAAAAACACAGTTTGGAGCATGAAATTGCTGGTTTTCTCTTTGTTTTACTGTAAATACTGAAAACTTCTTGGATTTTCTATGTGTTACTTTTTTACTAGTGTTATTTCTTCTTTTTTATGCATTAGAATAGTTTCTTTAAGATTTTATTGTGCTGGTTTTGTATATATTCTTCTGTAACCAGCTTGCTGCTAGTTTGGAGTGAGTTGTGTAAATGGGCCTGTATCTTTAGTTTCCACCATGGCCAAGCCATGAAACTCTAGAATCATAAATTACAGACCCATACCTATAACATAATGGAAGAAGGGCCCTAGATCAAGTGGATAATCTATAGTTTGAGGAGGCCCCAGGCGAGCTAGAGCAAAGCCCGGCTAGGAGCAGTCAGCGAAGAAATGCATGCCAAGAGTGCAGGATAGGGTTTCAAGACCTATCCTCTTAATACATTGTAGAGGGGTGTTAGAAGGTCTTATCTTGTGAAGGAGGGGGTTGGAAGAGTTGTGGAAGGTTTTTTTCACACTTGATCTTTGCACTGCCAGTTCAGGAAACCAAATAGTCCTAGAAACCTTATAAATTGGTACAGGCATAGAACGGTCTCTTGGGAACTTGAGACCTTAAGAATCTATTAGAGGGGGTCAATCTAAGCATATTATTTTCAGACTAGGAATTTTTATTCTCTCAACAAAGGGTATCAAATTGCAAATTAAACCGGGTGGAGGGCAAGTTAAGCCTAGTCTAGTAACCTTAGTTTCCAAAGGAACTATCAAATCAGGTGTTTCCCAAACCTTCTCAATGCCATGGATAGGTGAAAAAAGCCATAAAAAGTCCCTAGAACCCAAAAGAACTCTTTTTTTGGATGTGGAGCAGGTCAAGAAGCAAAAATACCCTTTTTTAGCCATAATGTGGGTTAGCGACAGGAAGCAAGGAATGACATGGAGATAGTTGGACTTGTTTAACTCATAGCTAGGTAGATCAGGTGGTTCTTGAATACATTAGATACCCTATAGATCATCCATAGGTGTCAGAGTACACTGGAGGCCTTAGACAAGGTTCAGAGCATAGTCTATCTAGTCTATCCTAGCTTGTCCCATCAGATTGGTATCAGAGCCTATTAAGGCTTGGGAGGTGATTTTTTGATGTTTCAACCATTAGAAGAATTAGTGGGGTCATCACATAAAAAGAAAATGGTGACTAATGCAGAGCTTGTCAAAAAGGTAGAAGAACAAGAGGAGGCCAACAGGCTCCTACAGGAAAGATTGATGCAGATGGAGATGTTGTTGGATAATGTCCAACAAAAAGTAGATAGGGTGACTAATAGGATTGAGCAGCAAGATGCCAAGGTAAAAGAAGAGACCATAGATGATGAGGTACCTACACCAAATCCTCCTACTCAAGATGAACAATTTTTGAAAGCATTGAAGGCTATTATAGGCAAGGCACTTGAAGGTGTTCCATTACTCACTGGCAGGATGGATACAGAACTTGTGCTGTAATGGATTGAAGGCATGGAGAATCATTTCAAATGTGAAGAGGTCTCAGAAGCATAGAAGGTCAAAGTGGCCAAATCCAGGTTAAGGGGACAAGCTTTAACATGGTGGAACTATCTACAGGGTGAAAGAGAAAAAGAGGGGAAGAATCCAATCTCAAATTGGAAAGCAATGGTTAACAAAGTCAGGGAAGCCTACCTACTAGCTGATTATGAAATACAGTAGCATAGAAAGAGATTAAATCTCAAATAGAAGGAGATGGATGTAGCCACCTACACCGAAGAGTTCCACAAGTTGAGCTTAAGGTCCAGGATTAAAGAGGAAGAAAGTGTTAAAGTGGCAAGGTATTTGAGTGGCTTGAAATGGAGCATAGGTGACGAGATGAGTTTGTTCACTCCCACCACCATACTTGGATGTCAGCATATGGCACAAAAGATTGAAGAGAAACAAAGAAGAAAGCAAGAACCTAACTCCAAGAATAGAGGAAGAGGTAGAGACTCTAGAGGGGGTCAAAGAGGAGGTTCTAGTAGAGGTGGTGAATCAAGAAATCAAGGGGAAAGTAGACTCTTGGAACAAAGTAAAAAAATTAGTACAAGAGGATCCTATGGAAGAGGAAGAGGTTCTCAAGGAAATAGAGGAAGAGGAACATGGAGAAGCAGCTCCTATTTTGCCACCATGAAGTGCTATCAATGTGGATAGCTTGGGCACCCTACCTATAGGTGTCCTGATAAACCTTCATCTTCAAATAATGAGAAGAGGGTAGCATATACCCAAGAGGACAGCAGCAGCTCATGCAATAATGAAGTCAGAAAATTAGAATCAGAAATGGGGGAGAATCTTATGTTCAGAAGGGTACTCATCAGGCAGCCTAATCAAGGTGAACCCAAGCAAAGAAGAGCTCTTTTTAGAGTCAGGTGCAAGATACAAGGCAAAGTATGCAAGGTTATAGTAGATTCGGGGTCTACGGATAACATCATAGCAGAGGAGGCAGCAAACACTAATACATTTTGGGCCATTTTGCGACGGCTATGTGTCGCAATTGCGACAGCTATGTGTCGCAATAGCAACACCCATAGACGTCGCTGTTTTTTAGTCGCAAATTGCGACGTCTATGGGTATCCGTCGCAATTGCGACACCTATCCGTCGCAATGTGGCTAAGATTTAAGAAGCGGCATGGCCGTCGCCCCCCCGTCGCATGGCTTCGGAGGGCTGTCGCAATCGCGACGGACCTCCCAAGCAATTGCGACGGGCGCCTGCATCACCTTGCGACGGGTTTCCGTCGCAATTGCGACGCCCGTGGGTGGATTAAAAAAAAAAAATTAGTTTAATACATTGCTTATGAACCACATTAATGCTTTTTTCTTTCAACAAATGAGGACAGCCACTGTAAAGACAACATGATAATGTACACTCACTGTAAGGACAGTCACAAATGAGGACATCTCACAGTGACTGTCCCTAGTGTAATTGCCACTATTCAGCCACATTAATGCTTTTCTTCTTCAACAAATGAGGATAGTCACTGTAAAGACAACATGATAATGTACACTCACTGTGAGTGTACATTATCATGTTGTCTTTACAGTGACTATCCTCATTTGTTGAAGAAGAAAAGCATTAATGTGGCTGAATAGCGATACATTCAAGTGGCAATTACACTAGGGACAGTCACTGTGAGATGTCCTCATTTGTGACTGTCCTTACAGTGAGTGTACATTATCATGTTGTCTTTACAGTGAGTGTACATTATCATGTTGTCTTTATAGTGTCAATATATGCATTATTACTTAAACTGAAGAGTACTCTAAATAATATGTCATTGTGGAGTTCTGATTGCTTCCAATTTGATATACGCTTGTTCTACTTATGTATCCAGCATCATGTAAGAAAAGTTGATGCTTTTAAATAGATTCATTTAGCCATGAAATGCCTGTGCATGTTACATACAAGATTCCAAGGCCCAAAACTGATTACTCATTATAATTCATGTACAGAATGATAATCAACCACAACGAGGCATGCGTAGGCGCTGCTTAGATTTTGAGGCATCAGAAGCTCGTAGAAGAAACTTGACCAATGGCTCATGGAATGCAACAAACTTATTGCCTAAAACAGGAGCATTGGTAACCACAGATGATGGTTTTGAAAAGAACACTTCACCATCAATGTCACGTGAGGGAACTGCAATTTCTGATGGCAAGTAACTTGTAGTATATAAGAGAGATGCAGGTACAGATGCTGGGAATACATTGCTAATGAACCACATTAATGCTTTTTTCCTTCAACAAATGAGGACAGTCACTTTAAAGACAACATGATAATGTACACTCACTGTAAGGATAGTCACAAATGACGACATCTCACAGTGACTGTCCCTTGTGTAATTGCCACTTGAATGTATTGCTATTCAGCCACATTAATGCTTTTCTTCTTCAACAAATGAGGATAGTCACTCTAAAGACAACATGATAATGTACACGGGCTGTAAGTGTACATTATCATGTTGTCTTTACAGTGACTGTCCTCCTTCAAGTGGCAATTACACAAGGGACAGTCACTGTAAAGGCAACATGATAATGTAGAGAAACGTTGTCATTTGTATTTTCAACAGTGCCGAGAGAGATTCCCTCCGCGAAATCACAGCTACAATTTCTGAGTACGTTGGGTTTATTTTTCTTTTGCCATTATTATGTAATCTAGTATTCAGCTGTTACAGAGCTAAAATACCCAGAAATGAGGACATATCTGTGTTGAATTTATTGTTAGCGGCTCTGGTTATTTAGAAGTTTAATTTTATTTGTTCATCTTTCAAGCACAAACATTTTCTGGACCGTAACATCTTCATTGTTTCGGGTATGCAATGAAACAGCCGTAACTTACAACTACCTTCACGGTACTTGTGTACATTATCATGTTGTCTTTACAGTGACTGTCCTCATTCAAGTGGCAATTACACAAGGGACAGTCACTGTGAGATGTCCTCATTTGTGACAAGGACAGTCACACGAGGACATCTCACAGTGACTGTCCCTTGTGTAATTGCCACTTGAATGTATTGCTATTCAACCACATTTATGGGCCCGTTTGGACCCCAGCACACAGTAGCATCTACAGAGAAGAATATCCCAGGTGTAACAAGTTGTAAGAATATACCAACAGTTCTAAGAAGTTCCCTAGCACATAGTAGCATCTACAGAGAAGAATATACAACATGAGGGCAGCCACTGTAAAGACAACATGATAATGTACACTCATTGTATGTGTACATTATCATGTTGTCTTTACAGTGACTGTCCTCATTCAAGTGGCAATTACAGAAGGGACAGTCATTGTGAGATGTCCTCATTTGTGACAAGGATAGTCACACATGAGGACATCTCACAGTGATCGATTGTCCCTTGTGTAATTGCCACTTGAATGTATTGCTATTGAACCACATTAATGCTTTTCTTCTTCAACAAATGAGGACAGTCACTCTAAAGACAACATGATAATGTACACTCATTGTAAGGACAGTCACAAATGAGGACATCTCATAGTGACTGTCCCTTGTGTAATTGCCACTTGAATTACACAAGGGACAGTCATTGTGAGATGTCCTCATTTGTGACAAGGATAGTCACACATGAGGACATCTCACAGTGATCGATTGTCCCTTGTGTAATTGCCACTTGAATGTATTGCTATTGAACCACATTAATGCTTTTCTTCTTCAACAAATGAGGACAGTCACTCTAAAGACAACATGATAATGTACACTCACTGTAAGGACAGTCACAAATGAGGACATCTCACAGTGACTGTCCCTTGTGTGATTGCCACTTGAATGTATTGCTATTCAGCCACATTAATGCTTTTCTTCTTCAACAAATGAGGATAGTCACTCTAAAGACAACATGATAATGTACACGGGCTGTAAGTGTACATTATCATGTTGTCTTTACAGTGACTATCCTCCTTCAAGTGGCAATTACACAAGGGACAGTCACTGTAAAGGCAACATGATAATGTAGAGAAACGTTGTCATTTTTATTTTCAACAGTGCCGAGAGAGATTCCCTTCGCGAAATCACAGCTACAATTTCTGAGTACGTTGGGTTTATTTTTCTTTTGTCATTATTATGTAATCTGGTATTCAGCTGTTACAGAGCTAAAATACCCAGAAATGAGGACATATCTGTGTTGAATTTATTGTTAGCGGCTCTGGTTATTTAGAAGTTTAATTTTATTTGTTCATCTTTCAAGCACAAACATTTTTTGGACCGTAACATCTTCATTGTTTCGGGTATGCAATGAAACAGCCGTAACTTGCAACTACCTTCACGGTACTTGTGTACATTATCATGTTGTCTTTACAGTGACTGTCCTCATTCAAGTGGCAATTACACAAGGGACAGTCACTGTGAGATGTCCTCATTTGTGACAAGGACAGTCACACATGAGGACATCTCACAGTGACTGTCCCTTGTGTAATTGCCACTTGAATGTATTGCTATTCAACCACATTTATGGGCCCGTTTGGACCCCAGCACACAGTAGCATCTACAGAGAAGAATATCCCAGGTGTAACAAGTTGTAAGAATATACCAACAGTTCTAAGAAGTTCCCTAGCACATAGTAGCATCTACAGAGAAGAATATACAACATGAGGGCAGCCACTGTAAAGACAACATGATAATGTACACTCATTGTATGTGTACATTATCATGTTGTCTTTACAGTGACTATCCTCATTCAAGTGGCAATTACAGAAGGGACAGTCATTGTGAGATGTCCTCATTTGTGACAAGGATAGTCACACATGAGGACATCTCACAGTGATCGATTGTCCCTTGTGTAATTGCCACTTGAATGTATTGCTATTGAACCACATTAATGCTTTTCTTCTTCAACAAATGAGGACAGTCACTCTAAAGACAACATGATAATGTACACTCACTGTAAGGACAGTCACAAATGAGGACATCTCACAGTGACTATCCCTTGTGTAATTTCCACTTGAATTACACAAGGGATAGTCATTGTGAGATGTCCTCATTTGTGACAAGGACAGTCACACATGAGGACATCTCACAGTGATTGTCCCTTGTGTAATTGCCACTTGAATGTATTGCTATTCAACCACATTAATGCTTTTCTTCTTCAACAAATGAGGACAGTCACTCTAAAGACACCATGATAATGTACACTCACTGTAAGGACAGTCACAAATGAGGACATCTCATAGTGACTGTCCCTTGTGTAATTGCCACTTGAATGTATTGCTATTCAGCCACATTAATGCTTTTCTTCTTCAACAAATGAGGATAGTCACTCTAAGGACAACATGATAATGTACACTCACTGTAAGTGTACATTATCATGTTGTATTACAAATGGACCTTATGTTGGTCGGGATATAAGTGCAAAAAAAAAAAGGAACGTTGTCATTTGTGTTTTCAACAGCGCCGAGAGAGATTCCCTCCGCAAAATCAAGCGGGTTATCATTTGTGTTTTGAACAAAGCGGGTTGTCATTTGTGTTTTGAACAGCACCGAGAGAGATTCCCTCCGCGAAATCAAGCGGGTTGTCATTTGTGTTTTCAACAGCGCCGAGAGAGATTCCCTCCGCAAAATCACAGCTACAATTTCTGAGTACGTTGGGTTTATTTTTCTTTTGTCATTATTATTTAATCTGGTATTCAGCTGTTAGAGAGCTAAAATACCCAGAAATGAGGACATATCTATGTTGAATTTATTGTTAGCGGCTTTGGTTATTTAGAATGCTTCCCAACAATACTTAATTACACAAGGGACAGTCACTGTGAGATGTCCTCATTTGTGACAAGGACAGTCACACATGAGGACATCTCACAGTGACTGTCCCTTGTGTAATTGCCACTTGAATGTATTGCTATTCAACCACATTTATGGGCCCGTTTGGACCACGACACACAGTAGCATCTACAGAGAAGAATATCCTAGGTGTAACAAGTTGTAAGAATATACCAACAGTTCTAAGAAGTTCCCTAGCACATAGTAGCATCTACAGAGAAGAATATACAACATGAGGGCAGCCACTGTAAAGACAACATGATAATGTACACTCATTGTATGTGTACATTATCATGTTGTCTTTACAGTGACTGTCCTCATTCAAGTGGCAATTACAGAAGGGACAGTCATTGTGAGATGTCCTCATTTGTGACAAGGATAGTCACACATGAGGACATCTCACAGTGATCGATTGTCCCTTGTGTAATTGCCACTTGAATGTATTGCTATTGAACCACATTAATGCTTTTCTTCTTCAACAAATGAGGACAGTCACTCTAAAGACAACATGATAATGTACACTCATTGTAAGGATAGTCACAAATGAGGACATCTCACAGTGACTGTCCCTTGTGTAATTGCCACTTGAATTACACAAGGGACAGTCATTGTGAGATGTCCTCATTTGTGACAAGGATAGTCACACATGAGGACATCTCACAGTGATCGATTGTCCCTTGTGTAATTGCCACTTGAATGTATTGCTATTGAACCACATTAATGCTTTTCTTCTTCAACAAATGAGGACAGTCACTCTAAAGACAACATGATAATCTACACTCACTGTAAGGACAGTCACAAATGAGGACATCTCACAGTGACTGTCCCTTGTGTGATTGCCACTTGAATGTATCGCTATTCAGCCACATTAATGCTTTTCTTCTTCAACAAATGAGGATAGTCACTCTAAAGACAACATGATAATGTACACGGGCTGTAAGTGTACATTATCATGTTGTCTTTACAGTGACTGTCCTCATTCAAGTGGAAATTACACAAGGGACGGTCACTGTGAGATGTCCTCATTTGTGACAAGGACAGTCACACATGAGGACATCTCACAGTGATCGATTGTCCCTTGTGTAATTGCCACTTGAATGTATTGCTATTGAACCACATTAATGCTTTTCTTCTTCAACAAATGAGGACAGTCACTCTAAAGACAACATGATAATGTACACTCATTGTAAGGACAGTCACAAATGAGGACATCTCACAGTGACTGTCCCTTGTGTAATTGCCACTTGAATTACACAAGGGACAGTCATTGTGAGATGTCCTCATTTGTGACAAGGATAGTCACACATGAGGACATCTCACAGTGATCGATTGTCCCTTGTGTAATTGCCACTTGAATGTATTGCTATTGAACCACATTAATGCTTTTCTTCTTCAACAAATGAGGACAGTCACTCTAAAGACAACATGATAATGTACACTCACTGTAAGGACAGTCACAAATGAGGACATCTCACATTGACTGTCCCTTGTGTGATTGCCACTTGAATGTATCGCTATTCAGCCACATTAATGCTTTTCTTCTTCAACAAATGAGGACAGTCACTCTAAAGACAACATGATAATGTACACTCACTGTAAGGATAGTCACAAATGAGGACATCTCACAGTGACTGTCCCTTGTGTGATTGCCACTTGAATGTATCGCTATTCAGCCACATTAATGCTTTTCTTCTTCAACAAATGAGGATAGTCACTCTAAAGACAACATGATAATGTACACGGGCTGTAAGTGTACATTATCATGTTGTCTTTACAGTGACTGTCCTCATTCAAGTGGAAATTACACAAGGGACAGTCACTGTGAGATGTCCTCATTTGTGACAAGGACAGTCACACATGAGGACATCTCACAGTGACTGTCCCTTGTGTAATTGCCACTTGAATGTATTGCTATTCAACCACATTTATGGGCCCGTTTGGACCGCGGCACATAGTAGCATCTACAGAGAAGAATATCCCAGGTGTAACAAGTTGTAAGAATATACCAACAGTTCTAAGAAGTTCCCTAGCACATAGTAGCATCTACAGAGAAGAATATGGGTCAACGAGGTTGACTTCAAAGCCATGCAATCTAATGGTAATAGTAATATCATAATTTGACATACTATCAGAAATACTTCCTAAATAGACTATTTAATCTTATAAGAGATGGATTCATGAGAACTATTATTTATGAAATATGAGTCAATGACTTTAATTAAAAAAATTACACAATCTAATTCTTGTAAAAATATCAAAATTTGACACATTGAAAATACCTTCCAAAAGTATCGTTAATTGATTAATATGAATCACTACTCATGAAATATAATTTTATAAACCTAATCTAAAAACTACACAATAAAAATCTTAATAGCAATATTGTAAGAAACTATTCCCAAAAGCAAGCCTAATAAAATTTGATGAAAATAATTTTTGTTTCACTCAACTTTGACATTCACAACTTCCTCTTTTATTATAATAAGAAAAAAAATGTCTTTTTAGATATACCTCATGAACCATACTCGAATAATCTATCATTTTTCTTCTCAAAAACATATTTGCAGAGCCTGCTTCTTTTACTTGTTTGTACTTTTATCTCTCTGATGGAAAGGGTTCCTTCAGGACACATTTTTCCAAGTTCACTGCTTGAGATATTTGAGGAGGGTTCCCCTGCTTGAGTATCCATCCAACCCATATTCGAGTAGTTCTACAATTGCACAGTCTAAATTAATAATACTGACAATTGAATGACGAATGATGATACATAGAATTGATATAAACTAATCCTAAAAACACTAAAACATTATTAATATATTTATATTTCATAAATAAAATTGATATAAAAGATTTGGAAAGATACATTAAAAAATAGAAAAATAGTAATTTATAATAGAAGGAAACTTAAATTGCTATTTTAAAAAAAAACAAGAGTCTTAAATCTTATCATTTTGTTTCATTATCATCCATAAGTACACACCTCTAGCATAATAATTATATTTTACCACCCATAAAATGAAAAAAAGATTTTCACAAGAGAAATTGAAGCTAGATTATAAAAATGAACCATCTTATTGGAAACTGGAACTGTTATCATACCCAAAAGGACTACAAAATTTCACCTTATCATACCCAGATTGTTGCTTTGCCTGGCGGAGGGAAATTTGATCAGTAAAATTGACACAGAGTATGTTGTCTCCATTGTCATGCTGGATAACAAAACACCAACTTTAATGGGCATGTACTGTCCCTTGTGTAATTGCCACTTGAATGCATTGCTATTTGATGCAGGGGCATCCCTAATGCAAGCCAAAGACACCATGATTGAAGGAAGTTGCCATGAAGCCAAGGAGTCAAATCCTATCAATTGGAACATAAGATTTTCACCTTGGAGCTTTGAAGGATTGACTGGTGAAAGGTCCTTTTGATTGACAAATCAGAGTCTTTTTGAATGACAAATCAGAGTCTTTTTGAATGACAATAAATTAGAATAGGAGTTTTAGATGTTTTCTTGGTTTGTAATAAATATTAAGGATTGATCTTATCTCCTTATAAACATCCACTTGTTGGACACAAGACCCCTTGGTGACTTATAAACCTTGGGCATCTTTTGAGTCCTTGGATGAAATGAGCATAGTAAGTGTTTATTAGGTGTCTTTTAGATGTTGTTAAGAAGTTTGAAGGTCCAAAATAACTTTAATAAGGTTCCTAAAGTTTCACAACACATTTTTAACCTTCTCGGCAAAGTTGTTTGCAAAGTTGTAATGCAACTTTAAAAGTTGCTTAGCAAAGTTGACATTTGTTGGATAAACTGTTCTAACCACCTAGATGGTTGAACCAACATTTGGAGAGCCTATTTTAGGCTTCAAATGGTCGAAGACAGATAGAGAACCAGTATTGTAATCATTTTGCTTTCATAAAAAATAAAAATAACCCTGTTTTAGTGCATTTCTGGTGAAAAACGAACTCTGTACGGCTGTACGGATGGTGGTTGGATGATAAAATTTTCCTGGAAGTTGTAATAGTGACATCTGATGCTTTGGAAGTTGGTTTGATTGATTCTCTTTGTTTTATATCTAAGTTATTTCAAATTTTCTGTGCATTGTTTACAAACCCTCATTTTCAGGGTTTGACTGATGTAAAGACCTTAACTCACGTTTCAACCATTGGAATTCCTTCTTCCTTGGTGGAATGAGAGTTAAGGATGTATATTTGTATATTCTAAAAGCCCTGACTACTCTGCATCACTATTGAACCACATTAATGCTTTTTTCCTTCAACAAATGAGGACAGTCACTGTAAAGACAACATGATAATGTACACTCACTGTAAGGATAGTCACAAATGAGGAAATCTCAGAGTGATTATCCCTTGTGTAATTTCCGCTTGAATACATTGCTATTGAACCACATTAATTCTTTTTTCCTTCAAGTGGCAATTACACAAGGGACAGTCACTGTGAGATGTCCTCATTTGTGACAAGGACAGTCACACATGAGGACATCTCACAGTGACTGTCCCTTGTGTAATTGCCACTTGAATGTATTTCTATTCAACCACATTTATGGGCCTGTTTGGACCATGGCACACAATAGCATCTACAGAGAAGAATATCCCAGGTGTAACAAGTTGTAAGAATATACCAACAGTTCTAAGAAGTTCCCTAGCACATAGTAGCATCTACAGAGAAGAATATACAACATGAGGGCAGCCACTGTAAAGACAACATGATAATGTACACTCATTGTATGTGTACATTATCATGTTGTCTTTACAAGGATAGTCATTTGTGACAAGGATAGTCACACATGAGGACATCTCACAGTGATCGATTGTCCCTTGTGTAATTGCCACTTGAATGTATTGCTATTGAACCACATTAATGCTTTTCTTCTTCAACAAATGAGGACAGTCACTCTAAAGACAACATGATAATGTACACTCACTGTAAGGATAGTCACAAATGACGACATCTCACAGTGACTGTCCCTTGTGTGATTGCCACTTGAATGTATTGCTATTCAGCCACATTAATGCTTTTCTTCTTCAACAAATGAGGATAGTCACTCTAAAGACAACATGATAATGTACACGGGCTGTAAGTGTACATTATCATGTTGTCTTTATAGTGACTGTCCTCCTTCAAGTGGCAATTACACAAGGGATTTGTGTTTTCATTTGTGTTTTCAACAGCGCCGTAACCCTCCGCGAAATCACATCGGGATATAAGGGCAAAACAAACAAGAACGTTGTCATTTGTATTTTCAACAGCGCCGAGAGAGATAAACAAACTTAAAACTCAGACTTAAGAAAGATGAAGGCAATGCTTCAAAAGGCCGATGCCCTAAATACGGGAAAACACAATACCACCATTAAACGATGCCCTAGTCACCGTATCAATGCTGCCAGCTCCGTACCAGTATGCTGACTGCTCACTTTCATCCTGTGATAAAGGTAACTTCATTAATCATACTTGAAATGGCAGCATACGAACTAAAGCTGATGAACATTTATAAACTAAAAGTTTAAAACTACAGATTACAAATGTAGTAGTTTCATACGAAAAGAACTTGATGTCTGAAATTTACCATTAGAAGTATCCAAAGGAATACCACAGTACTGTTGAACTTGGAGAATCGGAGATGAAGTACACAGCAAGGTTCAACAGCTGTAAGGACTGTTACACCATCTTTAGCATTTGAATACATTTTCTCCTTGGCTTCTGGTGGATCCTCAAAGACCCCCAATGACGTTTTCCCTACAATTATCAATTGTTTGTCAGTATGAGATATTAATAAATAAACATTAATCATAATATTAGGCAAACAATGTTCTTGATGTCTGAATCTAAATCACAGAAAGCTCTAATAAAGCAGTTCTCAGTTTCACATTAAACTAAGTTTCAATTTCAAATGGTTATAATAATTTTTGCAAGTTATAAGTAGCTGGTTACAGTATATGACATAAAAAGAAAAAAAATCATTTCTATTCTTTTCTTCTTTTTCTCTTTCAACGAAGCTTTTGCACCACACAAATGCATACCAAGAATTTCTCAGGAGGTTTCAAGACCATTGCATACCAAACTTCTTCTCTGTAGATGCTACTATGTGTCGTGGTCCAAACGGGTCCAAATAGACCTAGTGACTCTAGTAGGTCTCCAAAACCTGTTCTGCAGCAATAACTCTTCAATTTGACAAAGGACCTTATGAACTTATATTTTTTTTGAGTACCCTTTTTGATGTTCTAACAATCCTCCAACTCCCAGACCTTGACTCCACTCCAGAGCATATCAATGTCCTTATTGAGTCCGCAGACCTAATGCATGCCTTTGGGTGTGGGTTCCAAAATAAGGCATTGAAAATGGGTGCATGAAACCAAGATCAGAGTTTGAAGATGTCCACCATGCTCTAAAGATCTAGATTCAACAAGGTTTGAGGTCCTTTACTTGCCGCTACCCTCTGATCTTGCATAATCCATCAACTCCTAGTCAAGAACATTGAGATTCTTGACCTAGGGCTTGCTCTTGAAATTCTCTGGCTTAGTATCCTGTTCCAAAGCTTTTAAAATATGAAAATAAACCCCCTTAACTTGCATTTTACAAAGAACAGAGGATATCCTATGGTTTATTTGCAAGTTAAGGCCATTTGAATGCAATAACTCAAAAAATGAGGGTTTGACAGAACAACAGATAAGAAAAAGGAATAACTTTGATATAAGGTGTCTTGAATCTACCAAATAAACTCTCAAAGCATAAGATATAAATACTCTAACTTCCACACTGGTCTGCCCTCCCTTTCACATCCGTACACTGTACAGTGCTTGAAGGAAATGCACAAAAAAGGCTCTGAAATAGTGGCTCTATCTGACAAAGAGTCCATGCTAGGCTTCATGACTAACCTAGAGCACATTCCTTGTTATGGAGGAAGTTTGAATGGTGAAGAACTTATGGAATGGATAGAGGACCTAGATAACCATTTTGACTACAAGTATCTTATTAATAACCATTTTGACTACAAGTATCTTATGGATAGAGGACCTTGATAACCATTTTGACTCATTTAGTATCTTATTGAGCTTCACTTTGTTTCGAGAATATAGTTTAATATTCTCTACTAAACAGGGCCAACCACGTGAAGGTGGAAGCTCATTTGGCCCCACCCCCCTCCCCCTAACATCACTCTACATTCCCCGTTAACATCTAACATTCATTCATTCTTTCAATTATTAATAAAATGTAACATTCAATCAATATCACATGATAACATTCATTAACACATTAGATTCGTTAACACACAACATTCATCAATATGAAAATAAACACATAATTCATGAACATTCATTAGCACATAATTAAATTCATTGAGACATAAAATTCAGTCATTATCAATTAAGGTATTTAGATGACAATCATTTCTTTTTTCTCTTTCTAATTTTTTTTTCTATGTAAGCTCTAAGAGGAGCATCAGTGTTATCATCAATACCCCCCTCATCAGTTGTTTTGTTCTTTGTTCTTGATGATCTCAAATTCCTATGCTGCTGCAAAGGGGGGTCCTCTACAATAACAAATAAAAGAGTTAAATTTAAAATATTTAATTATAATTGTTACAAGTATTTAATTATTTTAAAGAACATAACTGTGGCGCTCTTTAATTACCTGATCTGGCCACATCATTTTGTCTAGACTCAACCTCAACATGCTCATGAGCACCGACCCCTCGATCCTCTACAGTTGCTATACAAAATGTTACATTAATCCAAACACCAATTGTAATTACATATAAAAAATTTAATAGCAAATGTATACCTCCACCACTAGGATGCACATCATGCGAACCTTCATTATGCATAGATTGTGTAGAAGGATTGTCAGGCTGCATTCCAATATCCTACACATTGTTATCATTGCTTTCTTAAAACAGATATACTCACTTTATATTAGAACTTAACATCAAATAGACTAATTGGTAAAGTATTCAATTTGAAATAAATTTCATTTAGCTTATTTACCTGTGGCTCAGATGCATCATTATTTGAACCTTGCACACTGATTTCAGCTCGTAGCCGTTCAGCCACGGCTCTATAGCCTTGTTGGAAGCCAATTCTCTTGTCCTCTTCTGTGAGGCATCTATTGAACTCTGACCCCTACATTTTTTCTTGGTATGGTGAATTTTACTTGCATTGTTTGATCAAAAAAAATTTCCTTGCAATATATAAAAAAATTGATACAAGTTTTCATTTACTAATACTTACAACTCGTGCTTGAAGTTTGGAAAAACCACCAGAGCCGAGCTTGTGTGTCCCGTGCTTTTCTAATCTTGCCTTTGTTTCCTTTGATGTGTCAGGCAATCTATGAAAAGTTTGAAATATGTTAGAGACCAATATAGGAAAAATTTAGAGGTTAATTAGTACATAATTACATTCTCAAAAGTATCACATACCTTGCTCTACTCTCTACTGGCGTAATTCCTTTTTTCATGTCGGCTTTATACTTTCCATCCAAAATCAAACCCTGCCACTCAGCCTCAAGAACACAGGGCGGACGCTCGTGCCTTGGGTTAACCTCTAAATATTTCCTGTACTGGTCTCTAATATACTTCAAACATAAACCAGCTCTTTCAAGGAGCTTGTTTCTCTCGAATGCACGAGGTCCAAAAAGCTGGGTCATACTATCTACAAGATCATCCTTCAACTTTTTATCTTGGTTATTCCACCTTTTAAGTAAAAAAAAACATGTTAGACTCATAAATGAAGAGAAGCTACCTTTAATATAGTTCAAGAAATTGATGAAAAGGAAAACTATTCTAGCAATGATATGAAATCAAAATAGTGGTTTGGGGTTTTAGTTAGGATATGATGTTCCACCATGTACGTATGGTGGGCCCGAAAATCCGCAAACACTCGTCACCAAGTTTTCACCAAAAAATATCATTCCCTACAAAATAATCATGGGATCATTAGTCGATGAAGAGTGATCAAAAACTAAATTACTATTATATCACTATAGAATAATAATAACTTTAAAGTACCTGGAAGTTTGGATACTTTTAAGGGAACGCATTCATCGTCGCTGATGATCAATACGCAATCCTTCACCGTTCCCGTACTAGGAACACGGGAACATCCAGGAAATGATGTTGCATCGGGACTTGTTGCATCTCCTATTGCAAAAAATGAAAACCATTATCAAATGCCTCCAAGAAATAATACTTCAAGGGAAATAAATTGGTGCAGAGCACCCATGGCACAAACACAATCAAGGGATCTACATCGTAAACACATAACACTTAAACACATAACAAAAGAGAGAAAAAGAGGGATTTGTGTACCAGTAGATGGTGCAACAGTTGGTGCATTTAGGCTGTGTGTTGTTGACATGGCAGTCGGCAAGACATTTGTGGCTGTCCTGGATGGAGGCGGCGTTGTCATATCATCATGGAAAGGAGCTGAAGAATAAAATTGTTAGAGCATGCATAAATATAGAACGCGTGGACTAGCATGGACAAGATTGTTAGAGCATTAAAAAAAAAGATTGTTCGAGCATGTATTGTCAATGATTATGATCATTCCTATATATATTCAGTGGAAAACACAAGTGGGGAATGGAACATGTGATCTACCCGAACCACTTGCAATACCGGCCTCATCATGGGAATGGGGTTCAAAATTACGCAAATAACTCTGTAAAGACAATGCATCCATATTTTAATTAATGTCATAAAAGAGCATAACATAAAAACCATTATTGAACTCTTGTAATAATTAAAAATTTCATTAATACTTACTTTAAAGTTTTCAGAAGTGCGCAACAACTCAGCTGCCCTGTCTTTTATTTCCTGAGTCTGAGGATGTATGGATACCAAACGTAGAAGTTCTTTCCCAATTTTCTTTAGCAACTTTTTAATGGAACCGATCGGGTCATCGGTCTCTGCTAAATCAATAAAAAAAGGGTCCACAAGGGGGGACTCCTGAGGGACTGTAGGTTGCTTTCCCTCTCTCCGACCACCGGCCCTCTGTGACAACAATAGTATTAGTATTATCAAAATTACTCCAAAACAATGAAGAAAATAACATTAAAAAAAATAACATTTTGCTTCTATCTAGTTTGCACAATTACAATGAATTTTACCTGCTCATGTGTAGATGAGCTAGGAATATCGTCACCATCACCTTTGGGCGGTTGCTCCATATTGTGCCCCTGTGTCAAAGATCAAGTATAAAAATGTTAGCCAAAAATTTAATAACTAAATGGTATGTTGGAGTCATTGATTAGAAGTTGGTTTAATAGTATGTACCACCCCCATGATAGTCGCCTCGTTTGTATCTATGCGGTTCAAATTGTAATCAATAAGAAGCTCTTCCCCTGCACGTATTGATTTTATCGCACAGATGAATACACGATTTCTCTCGCGCGCCTCAAATATGCAATTGGGTTGCTTTATAGTTGACCCAGGTCGTGTACTATTTATAAAACCCGCAATATTCCCTGTTGCTTTTGGCCTTCCATCAATGTATATAGCCACACTTTTACTTTGATTATTGTCTTGCTGTTGTATATAATTTGCCGAGAGTGCATACCTACGCATACTTTTTTTATATTGAACAATATGCATCCAACTTTTGTAATCGTAACATGGTCCAACATACTCCATCAATTCAGAAACTTTGTTGTAAGACACCTTTATGCCATCCATAGAAAATAGGCCCAAACCATGTAATGATGATGGTGCTATGCGATATATCCTCTCATTAACACAAAAATCAATGTTTATTGGAGGAAGTTCCTTGGGTACCCAATGTTTCTGTAGATGTTGGTACCTCAAGGGAACCTCGATGTCGCCTTTCGTCTCATCATCATAAGAACATGACCCCCCTTGAGCAAGGAAAAATTTCATGTGTTTATTGAATTTCCTTCTAGTCCTTTGACCTCTAGTTAATCTCCCTATTCTAGATAAACTGCATGTCTCACTTTCCTCTTCTATTCCTATATTTCCCTCACTCGAGGAAGACACTTCTGACAAATACCTATTTGCTGGTACCTGCAAATGGGAGAGATCTTAGAAGACATCAATCTTACTATTGATAAGTGTATTAAATAGACTTTCTATAAGGTGTATTGACTTATACCTGTCGATCCATGAGACTGTGCGGGATGCTCTTGAAAGGGGTTCAATTTCCTGCAAATGTAATTCAATTATCGTGAGCATAATCACATCATAATCATAATCACATCCATCATAAGCATCACATAAAAATTAAAAACATTAAAACGTACACATTATAACACTTATAGCTTTTAAATAGATAATGAATAAACTATGTAACCATTTAAGACAAATATATTTCTATCAAGAAATGAATATTAAATACATTAAGGATTGATGGCATACCTTTAAATTTCATCATCATCATCCTCATCATCATCATCATCATCATCATCGTCGTCGTCGTCATCATCGTCATCATCATCGTCCTCGTCATCCTCGTCGTTGTCGTCATCATCAACATCATCATCATCAACATCAACATCATCTTCACCATCATCATCAGTAGCAGCATCATCTTCTTCTTCTTCTTCATGAAAATTTGTCTCAGGAACATCATCCAATAATTGTCGATCGTGATCATCATCTACATCATCTTCTACTTCTTCGGTATCTTCTTCTTCCATCGCATTATACTTTATCGGCCTTCCTCTCGGTTCATGTCTAACAACAAATGACCAACCCGGTTTATGTGAAACCTCTGAGTAAAATACCTGTTCACATTGGCTTGGAAGAACATAGGGCTCATCCCCAACTGGCTCAAATGACCTTGTATTAACCATTGTAAATCCATTATCATGTTCAATAACAGTTCTATTAGGATCATTTGGATTAAGTCGTAGCCTGTACCATTTGACAACGAAGAGTACTAATTTGAAGGAACTAAAGTCGCACTCAAGTATATCATCCAAAATGCCATAGTATTGATTTTTAGACTCTTGAGGATCTAAGTCATTTCTAGATGAAATATTAGTCACTTGAAAGACTGCAGTTATTCCAGAATCACAAGTTTTCTTCGTGTCATCCAACACTTTGACGCGAAATTTTTGACCATTACAGAACATACCCTTGTGGTGTTTAACCTGCAATAATATGTGAAACATGTCAAAATTATTATATCGTGAGTTGATAAACATACGGGTGATTAATAATTTTGTACGTACCTGGAAATCTCTTAAACCATATGCTAAATCTATTTCCCTTTGCGTAACATTAGAATCTCCATTACGATGAGCTTCTTTAACCAATGAAGATACACCTTCCCATGTTAATGTGTGACCAGAATGTTGACATCGTTCAATCCATACCGTCATCCAATCAAGATTGTTTGCAATATACAAATGTAGTGCATCCCACTCTCGAGCAACTGTACAAAAAAAAAATAGACGACTTACAACCGATTTATTTTGAAGATTAAGAAATAATTTATTACAATAACATCTTATAATTTATTACCTGTCACTTTCCTCAATCTACCTTTCCCCATCAAGTACTCCCCTTTGAATTTTTGAAAAGGGTCGAGATCCCAAATGCGATCTACATGGATATTTGAAGCAAACTTAGGAAGATATTCAGTAATGTACACCATAGTCTGGTATACCATGTATCCCTCTACCATAGAACCCTCAGGATGTGCTCTTTGTCGAACCAAATCCTTCAAAGATTTCAAGTGCCTCTCAACCATCCACATTGACCTAGTGTGTGCAGGTCCACACAATTCAATCTCCTCAACTTGGTGTATGAGGTAGTGTTCTTGTGCATTGAAAAAAGTTGGAGGTAGACACTTTTGCATTTCACACAATAAATGAGGAATTCTTCTCTTCCAATAGTTTATATCTTCTTTATGGATTTCTTTAGATGACAACCACCTACATTAAGAGATTCAAGTCACAAAAAATATATAAATACGAGACTTTACAAAATAATATACAATAGATTACATAGCAAGAAAAACAAATCGCGAATATAATAAATATATACAACAAATTGAACAGATATTACTGCTTACCTCATGTATTTTCCAAGATCATATATCACTTGTTTGATGTTATTGTTGAAGTGCTCTGGGAGAGATAGAGGTAGCACGTACTGTAGTAATTATAAACCAATCATTTCATTATTTTCTAACATAACATAATGAATAGTACACGTAGTTTATGAATATATTGTAAATACAGAAGAACATAACTTACCTTGATGAAAGTATGCCAATCATGCGTTTTGAGCCCTGGCCCAAATTCACTTTTCTTTGATATGAGATTGCTTATGTTCCCAGCAAATCCTGTGGGAAATCGAATTTTTCGTATGACTTCTTTTATGGCATCACTTTGCTGCTCCGTTAATAACCAAGGAAGGGCACTTATATTAATCTGATCTCTATTGCTATTTGAGTGAATGAAATTCTTCAGTGCATGATTGGATTCATGAATGTCATTACAAATTTTGACAATTTTTTCTTTGTCACGCCTTCCATCCAGTATTTTCCACAATGTCTCTGTTATATTCTTTCCAACATGCATAAGATCAAACAAATGCACAATTTGTAGGTCCTCGTAGTAGGGCAACCTACGAAATTGTCTAGGATAGCTTTTTAGTCCCTTTGGAAGGTTGTCAGTAGTGCCTTGACGACCTTCACGATCATCAATTACATAATTAGTAAACAAAAATCACAATAGAAATATATAAATTACAAACATAAACCATTAAGTGGAACGACATTACCTCGACGATTAATTCTATTATATTCCAACTTCCATAGGCGAGGTGTCATTCTTCGTGGCTTTGATGTAGTCTCTTCTTTCCCATTGAAAAGATGTTTTTCCATACTTCGATACTTATGATTCCTGTGGAGGAAGTGTCTGTACTCATCAAACACATGCTTTCCTAAACTTTTTGAATGACGAGATTTCATCTTTGGACCACAAACTGGACATGCAAATTTTCCCTTTGTTTGAAGACCTACAAGATAATGATATAATTGGATTATTAAATATGTTGATTTTTATAATTAGAATTATCATGCGCAACTTGAATTCACTATAACATACCACAAAAATGTGTTAGCCCTGGGGCATCATGTATTGTCCATACAAGTATTGCATGGAATTGAAATTGTCTTTGTCCTATTGGTCTAGACACGTCATACATAGTGACACCGTTCCATAACTCCACCAACTCGTCAATAAGAGGCTCAATATATACATTCATATCTTTAACTTGATATTTACCTACTTGAATGAACAGTAACATTACATAATTATTGTGACCATTTTACTGTAAGATTTGTAAGTACATGTAAATTAATAACTATCAAATGATAAAATACCTGGAACAATCATTGCCAACATAATGTGCTCCCTCTTTATTGACATCCACGGAGGAATGTTATTGTTGATAACAAAAACAGGCCACACCGAGCAAACAGATCTCATCTCTCCAAATGGATTGACACCATCCGCTGCCAATGAAAGCCTGAGATTACGAGGTTCTTCTTTGAAGTGTTGCCACTTTTCCTCTATGTGCATAAATGCCGAACCATCCGCAGGGATTCGAATAATGTCATCTCGACTTCTATTGCGTGCATGGTAATCCATAAATTGTGCCAAGCTAGTACACCTGAATAATTGTCGCATCCGTGGAATAATGGGGATGTAACGAAGAACCTTGTGAGGCACCTTTTTTGTTATTCGATCTGTTCGATATCTACTCGTATGACATACAGGGCATTGTGTTGCAAATTCATGTTCTTTATAATATATAATATGATCATTGGGACAAGCATGTATTGCTTGATACTCCATTCCAATATCTTTCATAATAGCAGATAATTCTCGATATGAGCGAGGTAGAATATTTGATGGTGGTAACAAAAACTCGCCTATCAATCTACAGCAAAAAATATAAGTTGTTAATATAAACAATATTAGTGGTACATTATTCACCCTTTGTTAACTATAAAGACATATATGACATACCTTAACATACGTGACATTGTTATGTTGGATAAACCATTCATAACCTTCAAGTTCAACAACAACAATACAGCAGAGAGAAGAGTTGTTTGGGAGTCTTTGTATAGGGGCTCGTATGCCTTCTCAAGTAGAGGTACATCAAGGCTATCATCATCATCATGATCAGATCCGCTTGGACTAAATGTGTCATGGATCAATGTATTTATACCATCATCTTCAATTGTGTTTTCTGGCGCATGATCATCATCTTCCATGGGATCATTATCTTCACCTTGGATATTCGCACCCCCATGTTCCTCCATATCATGTACTTCCCTGGGGAGATCAACCTATATAAAATTGATTAACATAAATAAACCATGATCTTCAACTCATCATCAAGTGATTTCATATGTATATAAATTGTTAAAATGATATAATGAACAACTTACCAGTGGATGATAGTCATGCCCCCCTTCAATGTGACCATTCTCCCTACAATGTCTCTTAACTGTTTTGATTAGCAATCTTCTACGGTTTAAGCCCTTACAAATTTTGCAGGGACAATAACATTTTCCATCACCTTTTCTTTTCAAGTTAGACCACAATCTAGCGATTGTCTCCCTATTTTGTTCTTCACTTATATTATCTGACATGATCGTTCTTCGCAGGAAGCAAAAATTGGGCTATGAAAACTTCGGTCTACAACTTTCAGTGACTAAGCAAAATTGTCAAAAGTACACAAAACATATAAGCTACAAGGCCTTCTTGCTTAGCTCTAGAAGCTCTCTAGCAATCAAAACATATAAGCTACAAGGCCTAACAGCAATTTCAAAACATATAAGCTACAAGGCAAGACATATTACATGACATGGCAAAAGGATTAAAATATACATTAGATTAAAAAATATACAATTTTCAAACCTGAGCACGCGGCTATAACTCGTGCAATGGTCTTCTTGCTTAGCTTTAGAAGCTCTCCAGCAGTCAAAACATATAAGCTACAAGGCCTAATAGCAATTTCAAAACAAGGGTCATCAAAAGAACCAAAAACAATGTGTGCAAACAATACCTTGTGAAGTGGTATAGACAATTAGAAGATGCTACTATGTGCTAGGGAACTTCTTAGAACTGTTGGTATATTCTTACAACTTGTTACACCTGGGATATTCTTCTCTGTAGATGCTACTGTGTGCCGTGGTCCAAACGGGCCCATAAATGTGGTTGAATAGCAATACATTCAAGTGGCTTACACAAGGGACAGTCACTGTGAGATATCCTCATGTGTGACTGTCCTTGTCACAAATGAGGACATCTCACAGTGACTGTCCCTTGTGTAATTGCCACTTGAATGAGGTCAGTCACTGTAAAGACAACATGATAATGTACACATACAATGAGTGTACATTATCATGTTGTCTTTACAGTGGCTGCCCTCATGTTGTATATTCTTCTCTGTAGATGCTACTACGTGCTAGGGAACTTCTTAGAACTGTTGGTATATTCTTACAACTTGTTACACCTGGGATATTCTTCTCTGTAGATGCTACTATGTGTCGTGGTCCAAACGGGTCCATAAATGTGGCTGAATAGCAATACATTCAAGTGGCAATTACACAAGGGACAGTCACTGTGAGATGTCCTCATGTGTGACTGTCCTTGTCACAAATGAGGACATCTCACAGTGACTGTCCCTTGTGTAATTAAGTATTGTGGGGAAGCATTCTAAATAACCAAAGGCGCTAACAATAAATTCAACATAGATATGTCCTCATTTCTGGGTATTTTAGCTCTCTAACAGCTGAATACCAGATTAAATAATAATGACAAAAGAAAAATAAACCCCACGTACTCAGAAATTGTAGCTGTGATTTTGCGGAGGGAATCTCTCTCGGCGCTGTTGAAAACACAAATGACAACCCGCTTGATTTCGCGGAGGGAATCTCTCTCGGTGCTGTTCAAAACACAAATGACAACCCGCTTTGTTCAAAACACAAATGATAACCCGCTTCATTTCGCGGAGGGAATCTCTCTCGGCGCTGTTGAAAACACAAATGACAACGTTCCTTTTTTTTTTTGCACTTATATCCCGACCAACATAAGGTCCATTTGTAATACAACATGATAATGTACACTTACAGTGAGTGTACATTATCATGTTGTCCTTAGAGTGACTATCCTCATTTGTTGAAGAAGAAAAGCATTAATGTGGCTGAATAGCAATACATTCAAGTGGCAATTACACAAGGGACAGTCACTATGAGATGTCCTCATTTGTGACTGTCCTTACAGTGAGTGTACATTATCATGGTGTCTTTAGAGTGACTGTCCTCATTTGTTGAAGAAGAAAAGCATTAATGTGGTTGAATAGCAATACATTCAAGTGGCAATTACACAAGGGACAATCACTGTGAGATGTCCTCATGTGTGACTGTCCTTGTCACAAATGAGGACATCTCACAATGACTGTCCCTTGTGTAATTCAAGTGGCAATTACACAAGGGACAGTCACTGTGAGATGTCCTCATTTGTGACTGTCCTTACAATGAGTGTACATTATCATGTTGTCTTTAGAGTGACTGTCCTCATTTGTTGAAGAAGAAAAGCATTAATGTGGTTCAATAGCAATACATTCAAGTGGCAATTACACAAGGGACAATGTCATGAGCCGTGACATATTGAACTTAGTATAATAATAAAATGATTAGATGATATATAATAATCTATTATTAACGGTATATAACAATAATATATAATTATTATCAAAAGATAATAATAATATATAGTTAGCATAATAAGTAATATGTTAATTAAATAATATTAAAATATTAATAAATAATATAATTATGATTATAATTATAATATAAATTAATAATAAATAATTATTAATAAATTATATATATTATATTATAATAATATATTAAGTAATAATATTAAATCAATTATTGATATAATAATTTTAATATATAAATAATATTAATAAACCTCTCAATATAAAACAATATGTTATCACTATAATAATATTTATTATAATATTATTAATATTACTAACATCATTAATTATAATATTTAATAATAACAATAACATTAATAAATATAATAATAATAATAATAACGTTTAAAGCAATATCGAATATCTGTAATCGATATACATCTACATTAAACATCTGCATTATCTATCACGATGAGGAACGAAGAAGTGATACAACAATCACTAGTCATTACACATCGATACCATGAGAGGATGATTAATGAACCAAATACTATGAAGTCAAGATCAACATGATATGAATAAGGGATAGGTCGCTATGGGTTTCAGAAGATGTATTGATAAGCAAGAAGGATAACCATTCATATATTATAAATAATCATTAATTGCACAAGTTTAGACAATGACATATCTGATAAAGCAATATCAAACATGAAGACCCGCTAGCAAATATGCACCATCACTTCCTATGTTATCATGACAATAACATAAACTAGATTGAATTCTACTATCTATATCAATAGACACCACATAGGAGGATATCGACTAAAGGATTGAAAGATTATCGATTGTCTGAGATAAACCACATCTTGTAGAAACACAAAAGCATCAGTGATTATATCACAAGCTATTGATGAATGAGGCATCAGTCATGGATAATAAGTACAATGTATCCTTAAGTATTAACAGGAATGGAAGTCAATTTGAAGATCAAACTCCATTACCAGCAATCAACCAATAAATGGACAATTATCAGAAAATGATATCGACTTATATCAGAGTAGAAAGATTGGATATCATCATAACAATATGGGATAAGGAAAGAGTTAATATCGATTGACTAAATACTAATGATAGTTAGACCAAACTAATACAAACACAATGGATGTTAACTACTGGTTGCACTACCAATTAGGGAAGATTACCTTCATAAAAAGATTTGATATTGAGTCAATCTGGGAGTTATCTATGATCAGAAAATAATGAAATAATATTATGTGAACTGTCGGATTATGGAAAGGTGTGCTTAACAAAGGGACATGGAGGAAGAAACAAGACACGTCTCATTCATAGCATCTCTTCATTTGTTAAAGACAATATAAGAATGCATTCTCGTCAGTCACTCAAGGCATCATTAGAACTTTATTTACTTATCCATATTTGGATATACTCAATAGAGCATCTGCCTTTGGCAGTTTGGTTTCAAGTTTATCATTGCAGATCAGAGACAACACCATGATTGCACAGATAGAAAGGATAGTCAGAAACAGCATCAATATTTGAAGTTGCAAGCATATAATTCAGAATCTGAAATAGCAACATATCACTCATAGCGATATTACACATTTGCATAATTACATCATCATATCAGACACAGCAAATACATTGCTGTAAGCAATACTTATTGATTGTATATCGATATTGTTTATATCAGACATACCATCATTATACTATCACTATAAGTGATAGGAAACATCATATTCATAGCATATTTCATATCATTATATCCGACAGTGCTATTAAACATATTGGTATCAATATCATCTTGCACACATATTGTGATTGAATCTGAAATAGCGGTTGATATCTTAAGTAACCTCCATTACTTAGTTTAATTGTAAGTATCTGATAGAGTAAGTCTGAGAAGTGGAGTAATTGTTCCTGTTTTCCAAGTTAGCCAAAAAGGGGACATTACAGACAATCACGGTGAGATGTCCTCATGTGTGACTGTCCTTGTCACAAATGAGGACATCTCACAATGACTGTCCCTTGTGTAATTCAAGCGGCAATTACACAAGGGACAGTCACTGTGACATGTCCTCATTTGTGACTGTCCTTACAGTGAGTGTACATTATCATGTTGTCTTTAGAGTGACTGTCCTCATTTGTTGAAGAAGAAAAGCATTAATGTGGTTCAATAGCAATACATTCAAGTGACAATTACACAAGGGACAATCACTGTGAGATGTCCTCATGTGTGACTATCCTTGTCACAAATGAGGACATCTCACAATGACTGTCCCTTATGTAATTCAAGCGGAAATTACACAAGGGACAGTCACTGTGAGATGTCCTCATTTGTGACTGTCCTTACAGTGAGTGTACATTATCATGTTGTCTTTAGAGTGACTGTCCTCATTTGTTGAAGAAGAAAAGCATTAATGTGGTTCAATAGCAATACATTCAAGTGGCAATTACACAAGGGACAATCACTGTGAGATGTCCTCATGTGTGACTGTCCTTGTCACAAATGAGGACATCTCACAATGACTATCCCTTGTGTAATTCAAGCAGCAATTACACAAGGGACAGTCACTGTGAGATGTCCTCATTTGTGACTATCCTTACAGTGAGTGTACATTATCATGTTGTCTTTAGAGTGACTGTCCTCATTTGTTGAAGAAGAAAAGCATTAATGTGGTTCAATAGCAATACATTCAAGCGGCAATTACACAAGGGACAGTCACTGTGAGATGTCCTCATTTGTGACTGTCCTTACAGTGAGTGTACATTATCATGTTGTCTTTAGAGTGACTGTCCTCATTTGTTGAAGAAGAAAAGCATTAATGTGGTTCAATAGCAATACATTCAAGTGGCAATTACACAAGGGACAATCGATCACTGTGAGATGTCCTCATGTGTGACCTTTGTGAAGGCAAGTGCCAATTTGTACCCAAGTTACCAATATTGTGGCAAAAGTGGGAATGAAGCATTTAGGGGTCAAATTGGGCAAAGAAGTGTAGAAGTGGCCTATGTGAGGTCTAAATAGCCTAACTAAGTCATGGTTAGGGTCTTATGGTGTTTGAACAATAAGTTTTGAACCAAAATCCCAAAGGTTGTAACAAGTTGTCAATGTTGTCATTCACAACATTGACAACATTTGTGCAAGGGAGCATTTTCAAGTAAGATGGTTATGTAACTATATGAAACCATTGAATTAGGCATCAGATCAACTATAAGAGGCCTCCATCGATCTGTGCAAAAGGTTGGGGGGAAAAACATTTGGAATTAAGAAGATTTGTAGAGTAACACGGTTTTAGTGAATTCTTGAGTTTTTTTGTTTCTTTGTTTTCAGTTGATTAATGGATTAGATAGCTCGCAGTGTCTATTGGAAAAGTTAGTACAAGTTGTTTTTTTATTCTGTGTTGTGTTTTTTTTGAGTTTTGAAGCATTCCAACTAGTTTGTTAATTCTTTTGTTAAGTACCCTATCATTGGTTTGAACCAGGCAGGTTGAACAAATGGAGTCTTAGCTCATCATTCCATTGTCAATTTTGTACGGGCTCTTGGAATGGGTGAGGAGACTCCATGTACTATATGTTTGGAAGGAGGGGCCCTGGGAAGCTCATTTTCTATGTTTGCAATGATGTCCTAGGTGAGTCAGTTGAGCACAGTTAGGGATGACAAATCATTACAAGAAGATTACAACAAGTTGAATGCATTGGTTGCTTCAACTAAAATCTCATGGAGAGGTAGACACACATCTAAAGAAGCCCCAAGTCAAATTAGAAGATTGGGTGAGTTTCTTTGGCTGCTAAGAAAACAAACTCTTAGTCAGACTGTCCAAGTTGTGTCAAAATACTTGTTTTCAGGCATGGCTGTAGCAGTTGGTGTACAAAAAATCTAGGAGGAGAAGACCTTAGATATCTTGGAGTTCTCAATAAAGGGCATCTGAATCCTAAGCCCTTTAGGTGGCTTAATATAAACAAAAAGGCTTGACAAAGGCCTAATTGCTAGCAGCCTATTTTTGGGTGCAATTGGCATGCATGGTTTGATGAACCGGATTGAAGTACTGATGAAAAGTATAGGTGAAGGAGTAATATTGAAACCAATAGAGGTCCTAGTGGCCAGCCTCTCCATGGAGTAAAGTTCTAGTTGAATGTGTTTCAATTTGTGAAGACAAGACTAGGAGTGTCCTAGTAGCTAGATTGGTATTGAGCAGAGTTCGTTGTATTTCTTGTTGGTGTGCACTAGTTGAAGGAGTGGGATCTTGGGTAGAGATACCTAAAGAGTGTAGGGATAGTTAAGTACCCTATCAAGTCAAAACATTGGCCTAAAGAGACCCTAGTGAAGGATAGGGAGTGAGCAAGACAAAGTGTTACATCAATTAACAAGATCATTTTTTGGTAATTCTGTACATTATCATGTTGTCTTTACAGTGACTGTCCTCATTTGTTGAAGAAGAAAAGCATTAATGTGGTTCAATAGCAATACATTCAAGTGGAAATTACACAAGGGAATATCACTATGAGATGTCCTAAGTGTGACTGTCCTTGTCACAAATGAGGACATCTCACAGTGACTGTCCCTTGTGTAATTCCCACTTGAATGAGGACAGTCACTGTAAAGACAACATGATAATGTACACAAGTACCGTGAAGGTAGTCGCAAGTTAGGGCTGTTTCATTGCATACCCGAAACAATGAAGACATTACAGTCCACAAAACATTTGTGCTTGAAAGATGAACAAATAAAATTAAACTTCTAAATAACCAAAGCCGCTAACAATAAATTCAACACAGATATGTCCTCATTTCTGGGTATTTTAGCTCTCTAACAGCTGAATACCAGATTACATAATAATGACAAAAGAAAAATAAACCCAACGTACTCAGAAATTGTAGCTGTGATTTCACGGAGGGAATCTCTCTCGGCGCTGTTGAAAACACAAATGACAACGTTCTTGTTTTTTTTGCCCTTATATCCCGATGTGATTTCGCGGAGGGTTACGGTGCTGTTGAAAACACAAATGACAACGTTCCTTTTTTTTTTTGCCCTTATATCCCAACAACATCGCAATTGCAAGTTAGGGCTGTTTCACTGCATACCCGAAACAATGAAGACGTTACGGTCCACAAAACGTTTGTGCTTGAAAGATGAACAAATAAAATTAAACTTCTAAATAACCAAAGCCGCTAACAATAAATTCAACATAGATATGTCCTCATTTCTGGGTATTTTAGCTCTCTAACAGCTGAATACCAGATTACATAATAATGACAAAAGAAAAATAAACCCAACGTACTCAGAAATTGTAGCTGTGATTTCGCGGAGGGAATCTCTCTCGACGCTGTTGAAAACACAAATGACAACGTTCTTGTTTTTTTTGCCCTTATATCCCGATGTGATTTCGCGGAGGGTTACGGCGCTGTTGAAAACACAAATGACAACGTTCTTATTTTGTTTGCCGTTATATCGTGATGTGATTTCGCGGAGGGTTACGGCGCTGTTCAAAACACACATGACAACGTTCCTTTTAAATTTTAAGCTTATATCCCGACAACGTCGCAATTGCGACAGTTACAAATGTATTGTCGTCGCAAATTGCGACGGTGTCGGGCTATATTTGAAAAAAAAAGAGCAAAACCACATGACATTTGCCTGCCATCGCAAATGGCCGTCGCAATGTCACCCCAAATGTATTAGTGAAAGAAGCTTAAACTCACTAAGGTTCCACATGCAAACCCATACAAGGTGACTTGGTTGAACCGGGAGTAGAGTGTGCTAGTTAATGAGCAGACATGGGTAGAGTTTTCTATTGGAAGCTATAAGGATAGAATTCTTTGTGATGTTTTGCCCATGGATGCATGCCATCTTCTCTTAGGAAGACCTTGGCAATTTGATAGGAAGATGATGTATGATGGAGAGGAAAATTCTATTTCTTTTAAAAAGGATGGAAAGACTTTCAAAATTTAGTACTTAGTAGAGAATGAAGGGGAAACTTCTAAGACACCTAGTGTGTTGTTTAGCAGCAGGAAAGAGTTCCTACATGTACTATAGGAAGAGGGGGCCATAGGGTGGCCCATTATGGTGAAGCCAAAGGAGGAAGACATGAAGTTGCAAGTAGATTTACCATTGGAAGTGTAGAAAATGTTGGAAGAATTCAAAGACATTGTAAGCAATGGAACCCCTACCACTTTACCTCCAAGAAGAGCCATAAGTCATCAAATTGCATTTGTACCTAGTGCATCCTTGCCTAATAAAGAAGCATACAAGCTAACCCCAGACTAGAATAAGGAAGTAGCAAGGCAAGTACAAGAATTGTTAGATCAAGGGCTAATTAAGAAGAGCATTAGTCCATGTGCAGTCCTTGTGGTTTTAGCATCCAAGAAAGGAGGTAAATGGAGACTCTGCATGGATTCAAGGGCTATCAACGGGATCACCATGAGGTATAGGTTCCCAATCCCAAGAATAGAAGACTTGATGGATTTCTTAGGAGGTTCTATGTATTTCACAAAGCTGGATTTAAAGAGTGGTTATCACCAAATCAGAATTAAGGAAGGTGATGAGTGGAAGACCACTTTTAAAACCACTGATGGATTGTATGAATGGCTTGTCATGCCATTTGGGCTTACTAATGCCCCAAGAACTTTCATGAGATTAATGAATGAGGTCTTGAAGGACTTCACAGGAAGATTTGTGGTGGTGTATCTAGATGATATCCTCATCTATAGCCAGACAAGAGTAGAGCATCTTGAGCACTTGAGGTTGGTCATGAAGAAGCTACATGAAGAGCAGCTAGCCATCAACCTGGAAAAATGTGAGTTCATGAAACAAGAGCTGATTTATTTGGGCTTTTTAGTGTCTAAGGGAAATCTGAAAATGGACCCAAGCAAGGTGGAGGCAATCTTGAATTGGTCTACCCCAAAAATAGGGACAGAAGTTAGAATTTTCCATGGTTTAGCCCAATTTTATAGAAAGTTCATCAAGAACTTCAGTGGGATATGTGCACCAATATTGGATACTATCAAAGGAGGGCTGAAAACTAAGTTCAAGTGGACCAACGCAGCTGAGAAAGGGTTCCAAACTTTGAAACAAGAAGTAGCCACTAAACCTATCCTACTCTTGCCTACTTTTGATAAATTGTTTACCATTGAATGTGATGCAAGTGGTACAGCAGTAGGGGGTGTTTTAAGTCAAGAAGGAAGGCATGTGGCATTCTTCAGTGAGAAGCTCAATGAGGCAAAGAAGAAGTATTTAGCTTATGACTTAGAGTTGTATGCTTTAGTACAATCTCTCAAGAAGTGAAGGCATTACCTTTTTCCAAAAGAATTTGTTGTCTTCACAGATAATCAAGCTTTAAGCTACATAAACACTCAGGAGAAGCTTAGTAATAGGCACTTGAAATGGATGGAGTATCTCTAGTCCTTTACCTTCACAATTAAGGACAAGAAAGGGCAGCTTAACAAGGTAGCAGATGCCTTAAGTAGAAATTTATTGACTGTCCAAGAGGTATAGCTGCAAAGCATTGGAATAGAAGATTTTAAAGACTTATATGAGGAGGATGAAGACTTCTCACAAGCCTACAAGGTATGCCTAGAATTTGAGAATAACTTTCATGGTGAGTTTGTAGATTATACCCTTCAGAATAGATTGTTGTTTAAAGGTAATCAGCTTTGTGTACCTAGAGGATCCATGAGGGAAAATCTGATTCAAGAAAAGCATAATGGCAGCCTAAGTGGTCATTTTGGTATAAACAAGACATTGGAGTTAGTACAATGATACTACTTTTGGCCTAAGTTAGCAAGGGATGTTAGGAGGTATGTTGAGCAATGTGGAATATGTCAAACAGCAAAATGAGGTTCAAGTAATGTTGGACTTTATCAACCTCTACCAATTCTAAATAGGCCATGGGAGTGTGTAAGCATGGACTTTGTGGTTGGACTCCCTAAAACAAAATCAAGTATGGATAGTATCTATGTTGTTGTTGATAGGTTCTCTGAAATGAGTCACTTTATTCCTTGCAAGACAACTCATGATGAAAGTTATGTAGCACATCTCTTCTTCAAAGAGATAGTTAGGATTCATGGACTTCCTTTGAGTATTGTGTCAGATAGGGACAGCAAGTTCATGGGTCATTTTTGGCAAACCTTATGGAAAAGGCTAGGAACTAATCTCTCTTTCAGTTCAGCATACCATCCTCAAATTGATGGTCAAACCCAGGTCATCAATAGGGTGCTTGGTAACTTGTTAAGGTGCTTGACAAAAGAGTATGGGTAGACTTGGGATCTCGTTATCTCTCAGGCTGAATATGCATATAATGATAGTGTGAATATGACCATAGGAAGAAGTCCTTTTGAGATAGTCTATGGAAGACACCCCAGGGGAGTATGTGAGTTGAGAGACTTAGGTTCCATGGAGTTGAAGAGTGGGCAAGCTGAAGATTTCACTCAAACCATCAAGGAGGTTCAAGAGCAAGTGAAGAAAACCATTGTGGAATCTAAGCAAAAACTCAAGGCCAAAGTAGATGAAAAGAGGAAAGATGTACAGTTTTAGATTGGGGACTATGTTATGGTCCATCTTAGCAAAGCAAGAATGTAGAAGGGAATGTCTACTAAGCTACAGATGAGGAGAGTAGGCCATTGCAAGATTTTAGCCAAATATGGAGAGAATGCCTACAAGGTGGACTTACCTTCAGATTTAGCAATCTCACCGATGTTCAATGTTGCAAACCTGATCAGATTTAAAGGAGGTACCAGTCAGCAAGGTGCAGCTCCATGAAAGGTACTTCAAGATGTGGACACCAATACTATGCCTAAGAAGGAACCAACCCAAGCAGAGAGGATCCTAGAATCCCAGGTGAAGAAAACCACCAGACATCAAGTCTACATGGAGCATCTAATCAAATGGAAAGGACAACCAGAATCTAAAGCTACGTGGATAGAGGAAGGGCAGTTCACAAAGTTTGGTATTGATCTAGCTCTCCTAGACCCCAAAGTGCCTTAGTTTGTGCTGAGGGGGAGTATGGTATAGGAGCACCTCTATGAGGGCCCTCACCTTCAAAGTTTGGTGTGTCTTACTTTTGGTTTGAATTATGTAATTAAATAAGGGCCACAAGGTGTTTGGCTCATTTGTTTTTGTTGTGTCTAGGCATAGACTACGTCCTAGAAGCTCAGTTTCTAATCTTTCTAGTCTGATTGTCTGCATACTATCCAAGGAATGCAATGCACTTGGAGTGTGTGGATTGGGGTTGATAATCCTAGGTTGGTGTTTTTTTATAAGCACAAGTGTGCTTTAGAAGTGTTTTGTATGAGAAAGCAAGAGTTCCTACAGGAGGAAGCCAGAGTTCCTGTAGCAACTAAAAGTTGCAAGTCTTATATGACTAAAAGGATATAAGCCCTAAAACCTATGCACACACTTGGGAAAAAGTATATTTAATTTTTGGAAAACCCTAATCCTGAGGTTGGATGTCAGTTTGTACTGCTACAGTAAGCCATGAAGGAAAAAACATAGTTTGGAGCATGAAATTGCTGGTTTTCACTTTGTTTTGCTATAAATACTGAAAAATTCTTGGATTTTCTATGTGTTACTTTGTTACTAGTGTTAGTTCTTCTTTTTTATGCATTATAATAGTTTCTTTAATCTTTTATTGTGCTGGTTTTGTATATATTCTTCTGTAACCAACTTGCTGCCAGTTTGGAGTGAGTTGTGTAAATGGGCCTGTATCTTTAGTTTCCACTGTGGCCAAGCCATGAAACTCTGGAATCATAAAGTATAGACCCATACCTATAACATAATGTAAGAAGGGCCCTAGAGAAAGTGGATAAGCTGCAGTTTGAGGAGGCCCTAGGCGAGCTAGAGCAAAGCCCGGCTAGGAGCAGTCAGCGAAGAAATGGATGCCAAGAGTGCAGGATAGAGTTTCAAGACCTATCCTCTTAAAAAGTTGTAGAGGGGTGTTAGAAGGTCTTATCTTGTGAAGGAGGGGGTCAGAGGAGTTGTGGAAGGTTTTTGTCACACTTGATCTTTGCACTACCAGTTCAGGAAACCAAACAGTCCTAGAAACCTTATAAATTGGTACAGGCATAGAATGGTCTCTTGGGCACTTGAGACCCTAAAAATCTATTAGAGGGGGTCAATCTAAGCATATTGTTTTAAGACTAGGAATTTTGAAACTCTCAGAAAAGGGTATCAAATTGTAAATTAAACCAGTTGGAGGGCTAGTTAAGCCTAGTCTAGTAACCTTAGTTTCCAAAGGAACTATAAAATTGGGTGTTTCCCAAACCTTCTCAATGCCATGAATAGGTGAAAACAGCCATAAAAAGTCCCTAGAACCCAAAAGAACTCTTTTTTTGGATGTGGAGCAGGTCAAGAAGCAAAAATACCCTTTTTGAGCCATAATGTGGGTTAGCGACAGGAAGCAAGGAATGACATGGAGATAGTTGGACTTGTTTAACTTGGTGGGATAGCTGGACAGATCAAGGGGTTCTTGAATACATCAAATACCCTATAGATCATCCATAGGTGTCAGAGTACACTAGAGGCCTTAGACAAGGTTCAAAGCATAGACTAGCTAGTCTATCCTAGCTTGTCCCATCAATATGTGTGTGTGTAGTCGAATGTGGACCTCTAATCCAACTACACATGAAACATAGTCATTACTTATCCGATGCAATCATGAAAATGAGTATGGATTACTCAATTCAAAATCCATGGTGAAGTGACCTGTTGCCTCCTATGTGGATGGGGTGTTTAATTACTCTCAAAATGAGAGCCAACAACCATAAGACCAGTCCTACAATGGAGGATTTTCAAAAGCTATAAAGATAACCAAAACTAAAATTGAACTAGAATGAATGCAATTTAATCTAAAATGCTTTGAAGGAAATATGAAGTGCAGATTTTATTCTAAAGAACTTGAAATAAAGATTATATTAAGCAATGAGCAATTAAGAAAATTAATTCTAATATGAGATGCAATATTATGCTAAATGAGAAATTAAGCTAATTGCAAATGAAAGCTTGAAAATATCAAATTGAGACTAAAAATTGATATAGTTCAATTACTCTCAAAAATTGCCTCCTTCGAATGAAAAAAGAGGTTCATTAAATAGACAAGCTCAGGGAGAGAATGAAGAGGTTCTTGATTTGAAACTCCTGACTCTTCATTCCCATTTGAGACAAAAATGCACAAATTACTTAATTAAAAGAATGGAAATTGCCACACAAGGTGACCTTTCAAGTATTATGAATTATTAATTCAAAAATGAGTGTCCATTCAAATAACAAGTAATTATTAATTCCTTTTTATGTATATTAGCCAAATAAGGTGGGTTTAATTTAATTTAAAGCACTTAGGGCTTTTAGAATTAAATTAATTTATCATAGGGGTAATTTAGCTAATAAAAGTTGAAGAATTTAGGAATTAATTATAATATTTGATTAATGCAATTTAGGGTTTTTACAATTGACATCAAGTCAAATTAAGTCAGGTAGGAGAGAGAAAATTTCCTAGGAATCTAGGACTTTGAAGATGTAAAATTGACGAAAATGCACCAAAATTGAATGAATTTATTAGGTGCCAATTTTGGGGTATTACATTTGCCCCTCTTTGAATTGATGTGTGAACAACATGTTGATTCAAAGAATAGTCTGATGTGATAGATGGCGATAATTTCTAAAGTCTAGGTTAGATTGTGAAGACAACGGTCTTAAGAGAAGATGAGAATCGGGGTTAGGTTGCCCCAATGCCTGGAATGAGATTCAGATGCAAACTTAGGACTATCTCCAGAATCAGGGTTAGATTGCCCCAATATGAAGCTCAACCCTCTGAGACTTGGGTTAGATTTCCCAGATAATGGTCTAAGAGAGATTTCGATAGCCATCTCCAGAACAAAGCTTGACTCCCAATAATTAGGGTTAGATTGTCCCAATACCTAAAAGATTTCAAGAACCATCTCTAGAACGAAGCTTGATCCTCGAGGATCTGAGTTAGATTGCTCAGATACCTAAAAGATAGATGACCAGATAGAAAGATGCAAGGCACCGAGATGCCCCTAGCAATGAGAACTGATGATTCAAATCAAATTGATTCAAGAATTGATTTGACAAGATTCAAATGATGCAGTCATCCTACCCCATCGGGAGCGAAATCAAAAAGATGACATATTAGAAGGATGATTGACAACAAGAAGTTGTAGAGAAAAAGCAATTAGACTAGATTAGAGAAGCTACAAAAGCAAATCAGAGAAAAGCTGAGGTCTTGTTGACCAAGTTTAACCATGGTTGACCAAAGTTGACTTTGATGAAAAGAGCAAAGATCTCAAGAACATGATGAAAAGATGAGGATCTGGCAGGAAAATGACACCAAAAGGCTAATTGCACAAGCATCTGATCCCAAAGGGATCTCAAAATTTAAAACATGATTTCAAGCTATCTAGAAATGTCAGATTTTGATTTCAATCCTAAAAATGGATTCAGAGTAGTCGATTTAGCCAAGGGTACAATTTTTGCGCAAAATGGAGCACTTTTAAAAATTAGGTCAAAAGCTATATAAGGCCTGGAGGGGTCATTTTCAATTCATTATTCACTTTATCTTCTTGTGATCCTAAGAGCTCTGAGTGAGAAATGGAGGGTCTTCTACTGCATACACATCAATTTGAGTGCTCCCGATGACACGCCCAGCAACCAGAGTATGATGCACCTGTAAGTAGTCAATAAACTTCCATGCATTTCAATTTGTACCACTTTTTAGGTCAATTTAAGATGATCTAGCATAGTTCTAGGTCATGTTCTTCCAATCTCAGGTGAGGAAGTAGTTTCCTCACACTAGTCTAGATCTCCCTTTGTGCGAGGAAGTAGTTTCCTCACACGAGTTAGGTCTTCTTCATGTGGGCTCTGTCTTGAAGCTCGCGCAAGCTAAAAGCTAGTCCTGCATGAGATTTCTCCTATTTGCGCAAGGTCAAGTCCTGTCTCATGTGAGGAAATAGTTTCATCATGTGAAAAGTTGCTGTAGAGTTTGAATTTTTTTGTCAAAATTTATCAAATTTGCATAAAATCAGCCAAGTAGAGCATCGTAGAGTCATGTCTAAGATAGATGCCTTGCTACATTTGCTGTTGTTGTGTTGAAAACCATCATGTTTGAGATACTGATCCAATTTTGTCACTTTCTTTGTAGGTTGACTTCCCTGATGTTTCCTTCAGGACACACCATCCCATCATCACTACATTAGTGCAGAGATTGACAGATGCAAAGAGTACTCACATTGAGGGACTCAGCCTAGGATACTTGTGTGATCTACCTAACATTAGGTAAATCACGGTCTTCTTGGTGTCCTCGTAGAGTGTTTCCATTTGAAGATGAACACTTTCCACTTTTTGATGGGGGAGATGACTGTGACTCCTGAGAAAATATACAGGATTCTACAAATACCTGTCCATGGTGCTCAAGTAGAGTATGACACATAGCTACGATAGTGTATAGTAGCTTTGAGGACTATCTTCAAGGATGATCTAGTGATGGGTCAGGCCATCTCCTGGGAGGATCTGATGCACAAATACAATGGTGCTCACCCATTAGCCATTGTACTAGCTATGTTCTTGAGCTACTACCTTGTTCCAAATTGAGGTCAGCATGGTCTAGAGTGCAGCTAGGGGATGATGCTGTAGAGGATGCTGGCCAGACTAGAAGTTAGATTTGGATGGGGTGAGTGCATGCTCTCACAGATGTACCATGAGCTTCATGAGATCGCATATCAAAGCACAAAGATGATGGTGGTAGGAGTCTTTGTTCTTCAAATCTAGGCATGGGAGTATCTCCCTATTTGCAGGCCTATTTTCCATGATACATAGTAGGTGTTGGAGCCTTACATTTATAGGTACATAGGTCTGATGACTCAGCCTCTATTGGGTAAGATGGAGAAGTGGAGAGGATAGCAGGATGACATGGCAGCTATAGTCTAGAGACCTTGGGTTGCAACTGAGCCCTGGGATGATGCTTGGAGAGAGCTTTCACACATGTTTGTTTCATGTCCATTGATTGGATGTAGTGTTCATACTATTGAGCATTTCCTTTTTAGATGTGTCTTGCACCAGTTTGGTAGGTAGGACATATCACATGAGCACTGCCCCTATGCCTTCTTCGTCGATGAGGAGAAGAAGGGGTGGCATGCGAGACTGGATCTAGGGCAGTGTGCGATAGAGGCAGGCATTCCAG
This sequence comes from Chamaecyparis obtusa, assembly GCA_027943335.1. Taxonomy (NCBI): domain Eukaryota; kingdom Viridiplantae; phylum Streptophyta; class Pinopsida; order Cupressales; family Cupressaceae; genus Chamaecyparis; species Chamaecyparis obtusa. The sequence continues at coordinate 268,798 of BSBK01009969.1, forward strand.
CGGCATGCTGGGATTATATGGTGGATGTTACCAATGTAGGGATGATGCCTACATATAGGGACTAGTTGATTGCACATCCTTATCTAAGATTCATAGATCCTATTGGTATGGGAGCACAGCAGTAGTAGGTACCAGATCAGCAACCACTAGCTTAGTAGCCACTAGTTCAATAGCCTGCACAGCAGCAGGTTGCACAGTAGGGGCCATAGGTATAGTAGAGAGTGTTGAGGCCTTAATCAAGATAGATTAGAATCCCTACTAGGACCATGGGTTTAGATGTAGGAGCTGGGAGTAGTGGGGCCCATCAGAGGTCCACTAGGAAACAAATAGGTGATACGTCATAGCAGGCACCACTAGACAACAATATTGATATGCCTAATATTCTGGCAGGAGTAGGTACACCACAGTTGTAGGAGGCTCTTAGGAAGAGTTGTGAGAGAGTTAGATAGGTCCAGTAGGAGAGAGATGACTATCACACTCAAGTCATCAAAGAGGAGACCCAGGTAGCTAACAGGGACACTGAGATCAAGCAGCTACGGGAGGAGCTAGCACAATCAAGGATTGAGATGAGATACGAGGCTGCTGAGGTAGCATATTACTATGTATCTTACTGCGGGGTCATGCTAAATCTATCAGAGAAGGTACCACCATTCTTTGATTATGTTGGAGCTCCGCAGCACCTCCACTAGCACTGCCACAAGCACCACCATAGCAAGCACCACAAGCACCCCCACAGCAAGCACCTCCACAGCGGTCGATGCCTCTTCCATAGAGACCATTGCCACCACCTCCTCCAGGTGGTGTGAGACCTAGCTAGCACATTTTGATATACTTGTACATTGTAGCCCATTTTTGATACTGTGCTCAAGCAGCACCTTCTCTTTTGTACATGACATTGTTCGAGATATATATATATATGAGACCGATAGTTTGATATCATCATACTTGTCGATATATTTCTTTGATATTGATGTTTTATGAGATGTTTCTATATGCTTAGATGTATGGATAGAAATGTATGAAGTGCACATGTTTCCTTTTATGAATATGAATATGCACATGGTTATTTTTATGATGATGCAATGTGAAATGTAGTGATAGATGGATAGAATGTATGCATATGTGTAATGTATGATTTTGAGTTATGCTTATAGTGGATGCACATGTATATGTAGATGCAAATGACTTTATGGATGCAAATGGAAATGAAATGAAAATTAAATGGATATGTAATGTATATGATACTAATCATCTCATGCAGGATTGTCACAATATATGATAGGTACTAATCAAAAAGATAGATATGTTTGAAGATCAAGACTGAGGACCAGACACTTGTGCAGCCAAGATGAAACTAGGACAAAAGATGAGAACCTTCAATGAACTGAAAGCAATCAAGAGAGTAAACAGATATCATCTCAAATTCAAGCTTAGCATGAAAAATGCAAACCTAAGCTAAAATGCAAGCCTAGAATGAAAATGCAAACCCTAGGACTTGGTTATTGGACTCACCATATTTATCATCATTGAGTTCATTTAAGCATGGGACGATCACAAAATGCCATATAATCCTCACTAACATTGCAATTATGAGAATATGAATATGACATGAGTCTTAGATTTGTCGGAATGAGATGTAAGCATTAAGGCACAAGAAGCCAAAATGACCTGAACACCTATTCCTTTTGATTTAGCAAGTTAACATAAGCATCAAAGCATAATTGCTAGAATGACCTGAATGTTGCTTGTGAACAAACACACTAAACACGTGAGAGTTCCTTCTTTTTCCAAAGAGTGCTCGTAGTGACCTTTATGTTCACTTAGCAGGATGAGCATTAGCAATTTTACTTGTAGCATAAAGAAGTCACTCAAAATAGACAAGGAGAAGAACCAACTCACCAAAGCATCCATATAAAAGGAGTCAAGGTATGCATGGCCGTCCAATACAAGATGAAGGCTCTTACAGATGGACACCCCTCTTAGATAGATTCTTTGGATCATTGGAACTAAACCAAAAAATAGAAAGAAAAGAAAAGAACAAAGAAAACAAACAAGCAAGCAAAGGAAAAGCTCAGCATGCTTCAGAGAACCACAAATCCAATTTTAGTTTTAGTTTTACATCTATGTTCAGGCGGATTGGACTCGAATTGGAAAGAAGACGTTTGAAGTCTTGATGGGATAGCGATAGTAGGTAGACAGTGAGAATCAATGGTGACTATCATGAGAGACTAAGTCTCAAGAAGATATTGGGAAACTACATGAAGTATCGACAGGAAAACGTAGCAAGAAATGCTAGTGACCGATACGAGAGAGATCCTCAAGGTGAGAAATCTCAGAGATACTAGTGAAACATCAGTAGGCAGATGCAATGAGAACCACTGGTGACTGATATAAGGGAGAGATCCTGAAAGAGAGGTTGAATGAAAGCTAGGCATCAGTAGGCAGGTGCAGTGGAAACCATTGGCGATCGATACACAAGAGATCCTCAAGGAGATAAATCTCAAAAGTAGCTAGGCATCGGTAGGCAAACACGGCAAGAATCATTGGTGACTGATGCTCAAAAGGAGATTCTAAAAATGATAGAACAATGCCCCCTAGACCAAGCAAGTGGCCCCAAGCGTTACTAGTTCCAATCTATGAAGAGTCAAGAAAAATCTCAAAGATAATTGAAAGCAAGAGCATGAGCTAGCAAACCAAAGCAGGAAACAAAGGAAGCAACTAAAGCAGGAATGCAAGGAAACTAAAGTAGGACACTAAGAGCCAAGTAGTGTTGAGATAAGATATTGCTTGAGGAAAAAAGAGGCACCTATTTACCAAGTTTTCACCATCTTGGTAGAGATTCTATTTTTGCTAACATGACGCCTGTTTACTAGGTTTTCATCAATGGAACATTTTCTTCTTTTTCAATTTTTTGTACTTTTCTCTTCTTTTTTTGTATTTTTTGAATATCTCATTTTTTTGTATTTTGATCTTTTTTTCATTTTTTTGTATTTTTTCAAAAAAATTTTAATTTTTTTTAGTATTATCAAGGTGCCTGTTTACTAGGTTTTCACCAAGATAATAGATACATCAAAACACCTGTTTTCTAGGTTTTCACTAAGATGATCATTTTTTTAGGACATTTTGCAATTTTTAAGATTTTTGAGAATATATCAATTTTTTGGATTTTTTCAGGATCAATAAGTATGTACATGAGCACATAGAGAATGTCAGTTGTAGAACTTCTTCAGATGAAGAGTGTTGATTGGCTCTTTGATTTTCTCTCCTTCAGTGGTGGAGAGTCGATAAGCACTAGATCCAAATGCTGCAGTAATAACGTATGGACCAAGCCAGTTTGGTTCAAACTTCCCTTTCTGGACTCTCTGCTGCTGATTCTTGGAGTTTTCTCTTAGGACGAGATCACCCACTTGGAATTTCCTTTGTCTAACTTTCTTATTGTAGGATTTTGACATTCTCTTTTTGTATGCTTGAAGATGATCAAATGCCACCTTCCGACGTTCATCTAGTAACTCTAGCTCTAGCCTGGATATTCTAGTTTCTTCATCAGTGATGAGGCCTCTCAGAGAGATTCATAATGTAGGAATCTCAACCTCAATTGGCAATATTGCTTCTTCCCCATAAACAAAGGAGAAGGGTGTGGCCCCCGTTGGTGTTTGAATGCTTTTTCTATAGGCCCATAAAGCCAGATTAATCTAGAGGTACCAATCTCTACTAGATTTATGAACTATTCTATGCAAAAATTTTAGAATTTTCTTATTAGAAGCTTCTACTTGTCTATTACCCTATGGATAATAGATAGATGACCAATGTTGAATAATTCTAAATTTGGTGCATAAGTCTGTCAGGTCCTTGTTCTTGAATTGTCCCCCATTGTCAATGATAATAGATGAGGGTATACCATATCTACAAATGATGTAGTTCAGAATGAACATAGCAATAGTCTTGCCATCAGCTGTAGTTAGAGGGAATGCCTCCACCCATTTGGTAAAGTAATCTATAGTAGTGATTATAAATTTATGTCCTCTTGAAGAAGAAGGATGTATTTGACCTACCAAGTCAAAGGCCCATTGTTGAAATGGCTAGAAACTGATAAAAGGAATAAGCTCTTTAGCAGGAGCATGGATTAGATTCCCGTGATATTGGCACTACTTACAAGTCTTGGCATATTGAACAACTTCTTTCTCCATATCCGGCCAGTAGTATCCAGCTCTAATAATTTTATGAGCTAACATCAAACCACTCAAATGAGAGCCATAGGTACCTTTGTGTACCTCAACTAGCACACGTTTGGACTCATCAGGTTCTACACACCTAAGGAGGGTACCATCTAGACCCTGTCTATACAAGTCATTTTCTATGATAACATACTGTGAAGCAGTACAAATGAGGTGACATTTCTCATTCCAAGTATAGTTGTTTGGAATGATTTGGTCACAAAGGTAGGAAAAGATATGGTGGTAGCAGGATGAGTCATGTCCAATGACTAAACAGATCATCCTGGATTCAAGAATGTCATAGGCAGGGTAGCATAATGTTTCCACTAGGAATTTGTGTCTAAAATCATCTTCTGGCATTTGTAACATTGAGGCAAGAGTGGCCATAGCATCGGCTACCTTATTGTCTACTCTTAGAATTTTCTAGAAAGAGATGTGTGCAAAATACAGCTTGAGATCATCCACCATTCTTTTGTAAGGTACTAACTTGTCATCTTTTGTTTCGTAGACATCATTAAATTGGTTGATGATTAATTGAGAATGTCCAAAGACCTTGAGCTCATCCACAGGCCATTCAATGGCTATTTTCATACCATTAATGAGAGCTTCATATTCAGCTATGTTATTTGTGCAAGGAAACAACATCTTATAAGCTTTTGGAAATGAGTATCTTTGAGGTGTTATAAACCGAATGCCTGCACCTGATCCTTGCTGAGTGAATGATCCATCAAAAAACATGCTTCAAGACTGGTTTGTGAGAAGCATGATGGATTCATCTAGGAATTCAATGTTTAAAGGTTGGTGATCTTTCAAAGGAGCCTCCACCAACTGATCAGCAATCGCTTATCCTTTTATAGCTTTTCTTTCCACATATTCAATGTTAAACTCACTAAGGATGATAACCCATTTAGCTAATCTACCCGTGAGGGCAGCCTTGCTCAATAAGTACTTTAGTGGATCAATTTTTGCAATAAGCCTCATAGTGTGAGCCAACATATAATGTCATAGTTTATGTGAAGCAAACACTACAGCTAGACAAGATTTTTCAATGACTGAATAGTTCATCTCATAGGAAACCAATGTTCTGCCGATATAGTAAATAGCTCTCTCTTTATTGTCCTGATCCTCTTGAGCTAGAAGAGCACCCAAAGATGTGCTTGTGGCTGAGATGTATAGTATAAGCAGCTTCCCATGAATAGGAGGAATCAAAATAGATGGATTAGCAAGATACTATTTTATTTGAGTGAGTCCCTTATCACATTCTTCATTCCATTCATAGGTCACCCCTTTATGCAGAGTTTTAGTGAATGGTTGTGATTTGTCAGCCAACTGTGAAATGAACCACCGAATAGATTGTAGCCTTCCCTGAAGACCTCTCATCTAACTTATGTTTTTAGGTGGAGGCATGTTCATAATAGCTTGCACTTTTTTTGGATCAACCTCTATACCCTTAGCTAAAATAATGTAACCCAAGAGTTTTCCAGAAGTGACACCGAATACACATTTCTTGGGATTAAGTCTGAGACTAAATTGTTCCATGCGGTCAAGAATGGGACCCAAATCTTCAAGGTGAGTTCTTCACTACATACTTTTGGCTAAAGTATCATCCACATAGTCCTCCATTCTCTTATGCATCATATCATGAAAAATGGTAGTGACAGCTCTCTGATATGTTGCTCCTGCGTTCTTAAGCCCAAAAGGCATGACATTCCAGTAGAAAGTGCCCCAGGCACATGTGAAAGTAGTCTTTTCTTGATCCTCTGGTGCAATTTTTATTTGGTTATAGCTAGAGAATCCATCCATCAAGGAGTACATCTCATAACCTATCGTCATGTCTACTATCATATCAATATTAGGCAATGGGAAGTCATCTTTTGGACATGCCTTATTGAGATCCCTAAAGTCTGTACACACATGAGTGGATTTATCATGTTTGGTGATTGGAAAAATGTTTGAATCCATTCAACATAATCAATTTCTCTTATGAAACCAGCTTTAAGGAGCTTCTCTAGTTCAGCTTTAACCAAAAGTGCCACATGAGGGTGCATCTTTCAAAGTTTCTGCTTAATAGGCTTGACACCTGGTGCAATGGACAGATGATGCATGATCAGTTTGGGATCCAATCCAGGCATATCAAAGTAGGTCCATGAAAAGTTTATTTTATTACTTTGAAAGAAGCTAGTGAACTCTTTCTTTTCTTCAGCAAACAATGATTGTGCTAGATGTATCATTTGTAGAGTAGCCTCTGCACCCAAATTCACTGGTTGTGTCGGCTCAATCAAAGCTGGTGATCTCTCTTGAAAATGGCTTGGTAGAGTATCAAGTATCTCATCCTTGGGTGCCTCAGAGAGGTTTTCACCCTCAGATACATCTTTTATTTTTACTATTTTTGGCTCTAATACTACCACAATGTGGTTTTCACCATCAGAGTATCTATTTTTTCTTCTTTTAATTTTTTGACTAAGATACTTGATATCCGCCTCTGTCATGCTGACACTACTTTTGCTAGTGGAAGACATTATAGGTTCAATAGCATGGAGGTAATAGGCTAGAGTGTAATCATTCTGGAATGTTAGGACTTCATTGGATGTGGAAGGGGAGTTCCAGTTTATCAGATCAGGATGACAGAGTGAAAGAGTAGTAGTGGCTGGTTCAATTGCATTCATGGTATAACCATCAAAAGCATTGATGAGAAATTTAAGACTTAAAGTGATTTCATCCAAAGAAGCATTTGAATCCCTATGAGAACCTACATTGGAAGTAGAGGATAAGTCAACATCGATAGCATCAAATTCATGCATCCTAGCGCTAGACCCTTCACCTACTTCGAGAAGTCTCTCATATACATGAACAATATCTATGTCTACATCAAAAGTAGTAGCAAACAAAGAGTCAAACTCATATTCATGTGAGTTAGTACTTGATGTGGGAATTCCATTGGCACTAGCATCATCATCAGACTCATTATTATCTCTAGTGGCATTAACAACTTCCTAGAGTTGTTCTTGTTCAAGCCACTTTTGAAAGTGTGGCAATACATATCATTCACCTGTAAAACAAGGATCATTATTCAATGTTCCTTTCCATTGCTCATATGTGAATTGATGCACTAAAGAGGTTTTATCAGAACTAGCCTCAGAATAAGTATCAGTATCAGTCTCAATCTCTACCATATGGATAGGTATGATAGGCTCATCAGGCTCTTCAAAGAGCACAGCAAGATCTGAAAGTATGGGATAAGGAAAGATGTCTTCATCGGAGCTGACCTTTGGGTTTACCTCTGGTATAGTATCTTCAGATTCTAACTCAGGTTCAGGTTCAGGTGGGTGTTAGCTTGTGGTGACTAATCAGGAAAGTACTATCCAGGAAAAAAATTTTGAGGCCGACTACTTTTTCAGTTATTTGGGCCGACTACTTATAACTCATTCTAACCCTAAAGTAGGAAAATATTGTATAATATGGCTTAGGGTTAGGGATTTTCATGATGTATGATTTTTTTTAGTACTTGCAGCAGAATTGGGCTGTAAGGGATTACGGATTGTAATCAGGTTGTAATCACTGGATAATAATAATATTGGACTCGCTGTTGGCGGACATAGCCCAGGGATTGGGTGAACCACGTTAAATCTATGTGTCTTGTGTTCTATTCTGTGTGGTTTATTATTTTCTGATATTAGTTATATTTGCACATAATTATTATTTCTGCCTTGTTAATCCTAACAAGTGGTATCAGAGCGAGGTTATTTCGTTTGTTCTTTCATCTATTCTCTGAAGCAGGTCTCACGAGTTAGTGGGAGAGTCTCTTGGTTAAGTGGGAGAAATGGTAGATGAGGGTAGGCTGAAGGTTGATAAGTTTAATGGGCAGAACTTCCAGTTATGGAAGATGCAAATGGAGGATTCTCTCTCTCAGAAGGATCTATGGCGGTTATTAGAGGGAGTAGCCAAGAAAGAGCAATCAATGTCTCAGGAGGATTGGGATATTTTGGATAGGAAGGCACTAGGGAGTATTCGTCTATGCCTGACACAATCAGTGGCAATCAATATTACTAAAGCAAAGACAGCTAAAGATCTGATGGAAACCCTAGCGAAGTTGTATGAAAAGCCTTCAGCTTCAAACAAGGTATTTCTTATGAAGCGTTTATTTAATATGAAAATGGTAGAAGGTGGATCAGTTACTGATCATTTGAATGAGTTTAATACAGTTACAAGTCAATTAACCTCAGTTAAAATTACTTTTGATGAAGAGGTTAGGGCTCTCTTGATTTTGTGTTCTTTGCCAGAAAGCTAGAATGGCTTAGTAATGGCTGTTAGTAATTCTGTTTCTGGTTCTAATACCCTAAAGTATGATGATGTTATTGGTGTTATATTGAGTGAGGAAATTCATAGGAAAAGCTTAGGGGCATCCACATCGGGTAGTGTATTGAACACAGAAAGCAGAGGCAAAACAAGAGATAGAGGAAACAACTCTGGAAATTGTGGGAAATCAAGAGGAAAATCAAAGGGAAAGAGGTCTGAATCTAAAGGGCCAAATGATTGCTGGTACTATGGAAAATCAGGTCATAAGAAGAAAGATTGTTGGTCTCAGAAGAAAGATCAAGGAGACAAAAATGATGGAAACAAGGAGGAAAATGTGGTAAGTAACAAATCCGAGGAGGATGCTTTGCTCTTGTCCTTAGAAAGTATTGATGATTCATGGGTTTTAGATTTTGGGGCTTCATTTCATGCTACACCCCATAGAAGTTATTTTTTTGATTATGTCCAAGGGGATTTTGGGCTAGTTTATTTGGGAGATAATGAACCCTGTCAGATTGTTGGAAAGAGAAAAATTAAGATTAAGTTGCAGAATGGGAATCATTGGCTACTACAAGAGGTAAGACATGTTCCAAGGCTGAGTAGGAATTTAATTTCAGCAGGGCAACTGGGTGATGAGGGTTGCACTGTTACTTTTAATGATAAAAATTGGAAGGTTTCAAAAGGTTCCTTAGTAGTAGCAAAAGGTGTGAAAGTAGGCACCTTATATCTTTGTACAGGTCATACTGTTCCTTCTACTTTAATTTTTTCAGAAGATAATGAACGTTCAGGAACAGTGGCTGCAGTTGAGCAGGAAGAACATCAAACTGTTGCTGTAGATTCTCACACAGCATTGTGGCACAACAAACTCGGGCACATGAGTGAAAAAGGTATGAAATTAATTCATTCAAAGAAAGTTTTACCTAGTCTGAAATGTGTCAATATGGATTTCTGTGAAAGTTGTGCTTATGGAAAACAAAAGAGAGTTAGTTTTGTGAAGAGTGGGAAGGAAAAGAAAAATGAGATATTAGAGCTTGTGCATACAGATGTATGGGGACTAGCTCAGGTATCTTCCCTTGGTGGCTCTCTGTATTATATTACATTTATAGATGATGCAACAAGAAAAGTATGGATTTATTTTCTTAGACAGAAATCTGATGTATTTCAAACTTTTAAGAAATGGAAATGCTTGGTTGAGAATGAGACTGGTAAAAAGTTAAAATGTCTCAGATCTGATAATGGTGGTGAGTATTGCAGCACATAATTTGAAGAATATTGTTCCTCTAATGGTATTCGTAGGCAAAAAATTGTACCAAGGACTCCACAAAAAAATGGAGTGGTTGAACGCATGAACAGGACAATAATGGAGCGTGCAAGGAGTATGAGGTTGCATGCTAGGCTACCCAAAAATATGTGGGTAGAGGCAGTGAACACTGCTGTTTATTTAATCAATAGAGGCCCCTCTACTCCTTTGGACTGTGGTATTCCAGAGGAAGCATGGAGTGGTAAGAAGGTGAGTTATTCTTTTCTCAAAACCTTTGGTTGTGAAGCTTTTGCACTTATAGATTCTGAAAATAGAACCAAGCTGGAAGCTAAGTCAAAAAAATATGTATTTGTTGGGTATGGCATTGATGAATTTGGTTATAGGCTTTGGGATTTTGAAAATCATAAAATTGTAAGAAGCAGGGATGTCATATTCAATGAGAAAGTATTGTACAAAGTTCTGTTGCTATAGCATGAGAAGAAAGAAAATGACTATGTAGTATTGGATGATACTCCACAAGTTCATGTTCCAGTAGTTCCTTATGCTCTGCAACAACAGCAACAACAAATACCACACACCCCAGTGAGTGTTAGATGGTCAACAAGGCTAAGTAGACCTCCAGAAAGATTTTCTCCATCTTTGTATTCTATTCTGTTAACAAATGCTGGTGAACCTGAATGTTATAATGAAGCTGTGCAGGTGGATACAAAGCTTCAGTGGGAGTCTGCAATGACAGATGAAATGGACTCTTTGCTGAAAAATCAGACATGGGATTTATGTAAGTTACCTATAGGTAAAAGGGCTTTACAGAATAAATGGGTTTACAGGATCAAAGAAGAGGATGGAGGTACGAAAAGATTTAAAGCCAGATTAGTCATAAAAGGATTTGCATAGAAACATGGTATTGATTTTGATGAGATATTTTCTCCAGTTGTTAAAATGACTTCTATTCGTACTGTTTTAAGTATTGTGGCTACTGAAGATTTGCATTTAGATCAGCTTGATGTTAAAATAGCCTTTCTTCATGGTGATTTGGATGAAGAAATATATATGGTTCAGCCACAAGGATTTGAGGTCAAGGGTAAGGAGAATTTGGTGTGCAGATTGTAGAAAAGTTTATATGGCTTGAAGCAAGCACCTCGGCAATGGTATATTAAATTTGACACTTTTATGAATGGGCATGGATATAGTTAGTGTCATTCTGACCATTGTGTTTATTTTAAGAGGTTGGATGATGACAACTACATTATTTTATGTTTATATGTTGATGATATGCTTGTAGCTGGGTCTAACATGAATCACATTAAGGGGTTGAAACAATAGTTAGCAAAATATTTTGCTATGAAGGATTTGGGGGCAGCAAAACAAATCCTTGGTATGAAAATTTGTAGAGATAGAAAAAATAAGAAATTGTCTCTATCTCAGGCTGATTATATTGAGAAGGTGTTGCAACGTTTCTCTATGGAAAATGCCAAAGCTGTCAGCACACCTTTGCCTGGTCATTTGAAATTGACTAAGGATATGTGTCCCAAGACACCAGAAGAAGAGACTAAAATGTCTAAGGTACCTTATGCTTCAGCTATAGGGAGCTTAATGTATGCTATGGTATGTACTAGGCCAGATATTGCACACGCAGTGGGAGTCGTTAGCCGTTATATGAGTAACCCTGGTCTTGAGCATTGGAATGCAGTCAAATGGATTCTCAGATATTTGAGAGGCACATCCAGTAAGTGTTTACACTTTGGGGGTTCTACTACTACTGTACAAGGCTATGTTGACTCAGATTTGGTAGGAGATATAGATAGCAGGCGGAGTACTACAGGTTATATATTTACTGTTGGTGGGACAGCAGTGAGTTGGATTTCTCAACTACAAAAGGTGGTTGCTTTATCCACTACAGAGGCAGAGTATGTTGCTGCTATAGAGGCAGCCAAGGAGATGATATGGCTTCAATTCTTCATGGAAGACTTGGGACATCCACAAAAGGATAATTTTCTACATACAGATAGCCAAAGTGCCATTCATCTTGCAAAGAATTTTACTTTGCACTCAAAGACAAAACACATACAGTTGCGGTACCATTTCATTCGATCAATTTTGGATGATGGACAGTTAAGGCTGGAAAAGATTCATACTGATGATAATCCAGCAGATATGTTTACAAAGGTAGTAACAAGGGAGAAGTTGAACTCATGTTCAGCTTCAGTTGGTCTTCTAGACTGAACAAAATAAAGGAATAACTGAGTCCAAGGTGGTTCAATCCTGTGGGAGCCTCATGTGGGTAGCGGTATTGCTACAGGATCAGTCTCCAAGTGGGAGGTTTTTTAGTATAGTGTGGATACTGATCAATCACCAAGTGGGAGATTGTTAGCTTGTGGTGACTAATCAGGAAAGTACTATCCAGGAAAGTACTATACACTTTTCCTCCTGACCTCGCTGGGGTTCGGGGCTGGGCTGAGCCCCGAGTGGGGGTTTGGGGGTGGCAGCCCCCAAGAGCAGGGGTTTGGGGGCGCAGCCCCCAAAGAAATTTTTTTTGAGGCTGACTACTTTTTCAGTTATTTGGGCCGACTACTTATAACTCATTCTAACCCTAAAGTGGGAAAATATTGTATAATATGGCTTAGGGTTAGGGATTTTCATGATGTATGATTTTTTTTAGTACTTGCGGCAGAATTGGGTTGTAAGGGATTACAGATTGTAATCAGGTTGTAATCCCTAGATAATAATAATATTGGACTCGCTGTTGGTGGACGTAGCCCAGGGATTGGGTGAACTACGTTAAATCTGTGTGTCTTGTGTTCTATTCTGTGTGGTTTATTATTTTCTAATATTAGTTATATTTGCACATAATTGTTATTTCTACCTTGTTAATCCTAACAGTGGGGACACAAATTTCTTTATCCCTAAATGAAAGGGAGTCTTTTTAAAGCCTAAGCTAGTAGTGTCCTTTGAGTGATGACTTGTAGCTTCAATGGGTTTCAGCAAACCATTGTCATTCATCCCTATAGGACCACTCCCCTTGTATCCAAAGCACTTCATGATTTTGAAGCCTTCACTATAGGGCTCTTGTTATAGATCTTGAGGTGGAGTAGTTTTTTCAAATGTTTCTTTCCCTTTATAGATCCAAGCTATGATAGCCCTTTCTTCTTCCTCATCCTCTAAAGGTGTTGTAGCCTTAACAAAGGCACCATCATAAACAATCTGAGGAGAGCTAGTGGAAGATTTGTTATTCTCAGAAGGTCTCCCATAAGAACATGGAGACGAAGGCAAAGCGGCTAGAGATAGCACAGGTTCAATTTGGTACTCTCCCATGCCTGTATCCTCAAGCTTCAAAGTTTGTTCCATTTCTCTGAGCTTAGCATCATAGAACTCAGTGAATTCTCTATTTGTTGGAACCAAACTATCAGTAGATTGCATAAGGGTGATGCAAGAATAATTGGTATTAGCAGGAACAATGACTTTTGCACCATGGAAAGGAAACTTGATGCATTGATGGTAAGTAGATGGAACAGCCTGCATCTCATGAATCCATGGTCTACCCAACAAAACGTTGTATGCAAGAGGAATATCAAGGACTTGAAAAGTAACATCTCTCTCAATAGGTCCTACATGGATAGGTAGCACAACTAAGCATTGGGATTTGCATTCTTCTTCATCGTAAGCTTTGATGGTAATCTTTTTGCGGGAGTCTATGCAATCCTCATCATAACCTAGCCAAGTAAGCAACTTAGCAGAACAGATATTGAGACTAGCACCATTGTCTATAAGCATGCAACGAACACGTTTGGGACCTACTATGACCTCTATATGCAAGGGAGCATTATGTAGATGGCTCAAAGAGTGATCATCTTCTTTAGAGAAGGACAAATAATGTGACAAAGTTAAATGACCCACCATAGATTGGAACCGATTGAGATCAAGATCTTTGGGAACATTTTCCTCGGTGAGGGCTTTATCCAAAATCTTCCTATAAGCAGGTGAGATTTTCAACAACTCAAAAATGGTAATCTAAGCGTTGGTTCACTGGATCTGATCTAAAATGCTATAACTAGTAGTGCTAGGTGCAAGAGTCAATTTTGAGGCTTTGTTGGTAGGACTAGTAGCAGTCTTATCCACCATTTGTTTCAGAGCAGCCTTGTCTACAGTTTGTTTCAAATAATTCTTATCCATGGTTTTCTTTGGAGGATCAGGACCTTTCAAAACAACTCTTCCATGTGACTGAGTAACAACATTAGCACAATCTTGAGTTTGTTCAGATTCAGATGAATGAGATGTAGAACTACGTAAAATGAAGGGAGTCTTAGATTTGGGAGCATCACTACTCCCCTTAGAAGTGATCATGTCACAATACTCAACTCCAACAGGTTCAATCATGTTGATGACATTATCAATAGTAGTGTACATATAATTAACCTTGGTGTTGTTGTTCTTAGTTGTGAAAGACTCACCTTTCTCATGAGGAGGGAAAGGATACTTAAACACCTAATGGTCCAAATTCTTATTATGGTTTTCCACAAGAATGTCACCATTATCAATGAGATCTTGAACTGTATGTTTTAGCTGAAGACAAGTAGACATCTTATGACCAATGTTTTGGTGATAGTCACAGTAAGCATTTTCATCCACCAAGGAGGTCTTGGTTGCGGGTCATAAGGATGCTTTTCCAAAGGAGTGAGAACCTAATTCTCTATAAGAGTTTTAAAGACCACATCAAGAGGCTCTCCCAAAGAGGTGATTTCATGCTTGGGTTGAGAGGCCCAAGGTTTGTTCCTAGAAAATCTTGAATTTTGTTGATTATCCGTTATGGTATTTTCAACAGCCTTAGCCACTTGTATACTAGAAGTGAGATTAAAGATAGGCTTTGAATGCTTTGCAATGACATTATCAACCACTCCATCATTTACAACATCTATGTTCTTGTTGATAGCTTTTCCTTTATCCTTGTTCGTGGAGAATCCTTGCTTATTGTCCTTATTCAGAGTTAACTCTCCCTTTTTAATCATGAAGGCCTCTATCCTCATAGCCTATTTGATCATGTTGTCAAAAGTCAAAGGACCTTGTAGTTGTACCTAATATCTGAAGTCTGGGAGAAGATTGTCCAAAAAGATATCAAGTTTCTCAGATTCAGGCAATTTACGAGGATACTTCATGCAAAGTTGTCTCCACCTTTGGAGAAAAGACAAGAAAGAATATCCTTGTCATTGTTTCAAGTTACACAAGTCATGAATGTTGACAGGGTGTTGAATGGTTTGAGAATAATGTTGAAGGAAAAGATTAGCGATCTCATCAAAAGTCTTAATGCCAAGGAGCAATCGACAAAACCATTCCATAGCTGGCCCACCCAAGCTACGGGGAAAGAGTCTCATAAGATAAGTTTGATCATGCATAAATTCCATAGAAAAGGCACCAAACTCCCTCAGATGATCTTGAGGATCGATTGTACCCATGTACTTGTCATATTTGGGCAACTCGACTCCTTTTGGAAAAGGAGGCATGCAAATACTCTTGTCAAAGCAAAAGGACATATACTCTCCAATGTGAATTGTTGTGTGGGTTTATCCTTTTCTTTTTCCAATTGGGTAATTTAATCTTGCATACTCTAGATCATCTTTTGTAGCTTAGTGGTTTCAGTTTCTTCTTCTTTAGCTACAAGTTTTTCAACTTGAAAGTTTGGGGGTAACTTGACCCCTTGTTGTGCTAACTCAAGAAAGTACTTTTCCTTTTCTTCTAAAAGGAGGATCTCCATCACTTTGATAAGATTTTTGTTATCTTTAGTAGTGTCTATGTCACACTGGGTTATCACATCATTTTCATTACCAAGGATCTCATAGATACTAGGAATTTGATCTTGTTGCTGATCATCTTGGTTCTAATCAAATGGAGGAGGGTGATAGTGATATGCTGCTTGTCAATCACCTTGAGTTTTGTTCTGAGATTGATCATCATTATGGGTCTGATTTTGATCATGTTGAGATTGACCATAATGTTGCTCATTAGAAGTTTGACCATGATATTGATTATTTTGAGATTGATTCTGAGTTTGGTCATATTGGCCTGATTGAAAGTCAAAGGGTCCTCCCATCTTTTTAGCATAAGTTCCTACAGCGATTGAAGCCTCAATGAAGCGATATGAACATCACTGAAAAGGTGTAACTAAGGTAACTTATAGTGAATAAATAGGATCAAAATTTTTAACAAATTCTGATGGGAAGATATCATGATCAGTATCAACAGATTCAATAATAGGAGCAGTCCGAGGAAATGGTCTTCCAAAGTCACGGAACAATGAATTGTCTTGAAAGAAGGAGTTGTCTTGTTCTTGGAATGAAAACCCAGATTGCAATTCAAACAAAGGATTAAAGCACTCTTGGAAGATCGGAGGTGACGGTTGAGACAGACTATCTTTTGAAGTACTCAATGAAGAGCTTGAGAATTTCTCGCAAAGTTTAGATTTCACAATAGATTCAAGATGATCTATTTCTTGATTAGGAGGTTTGCTTCTACCTTGACCAATATTCTGAATGGGATAAGTCTTGCCACTTCAAGTCATGACAGTCATAGATGAAGATGTGATGAGAGAAGACTCAGGATAATGCTAGACTCTGTCTCTGAGATAATGAAAATGAGATAAATGGCTAGAACAGCCAAGATGCGAGATGAACCTAGTATGAATCATCAAAAGAGGTGGCTAGAATAGCTGAGATAAGACTATCACAACGTGAGGTACACAAGGCATAAAGAGATAAGGTAAACCAATGAGAGACAACATGAGTCAAAGTAAAGATTGATTAATTCTCAGTTTGATACACTCAGTTTCTAACAGTGAATGACAGGAAAATAGAAAAACAAACCTTAGACAAAAAGTAGATCAGATAAAAAGTCAAATAGTCAATGGAAAATAGGTCTCTATTTTTTAAAATTGGGCTACAGTCTTGCGTGAGAGAGTACCAGGCCACACGAGAGAACACCAAATCTCACATGAAAGAACAAAGTCTCGCATGAAGAAGTGCTCTAAAAAATGAAACTTCATGTAGGAAAAGTCCAAAATCTAACAATCTGACATAATTTTCAAGGTTAAAGTTGAATTTTGAGGTACAGCATGAATTGATGTTTAACAAAAAATCTAGTTTCCCGATAGGTTTGTAGAATAGTTTAATCAACAATCTCATTTTGGGATTTCAAGCATTCATTTAAAGACACAAAGGTTTAGATCAAGCAGTTGTGATACAAGAAGTAGTCATTAACAGACCTATCAAGGAAAAAGAAACTTCATAGCATCAGGGGAGTCTTTGTTTGATAATGATTGGACAATGTTTAAGACTTGATAAAAAACACATAGCTTAGCCCTACAAAAAAATGGTGAGAAGCCAAAACCTTTGCCTGATTGCTTATGCGCATACGTGCACCTCACATAGCCATGTCACCCCCTAGAGGGTGCCCATGTTTTTGGTGTTTCCAAGGACTCAATGGTGTATGTTCAAACATTTCTCTTGTAGTAGGGGCCAATGTCGCAACCACCTTCAAGCATCCAGGTGTATGCCTATGATGGGAATCGACGGGAGAGATTCTTCCCCCTCCCTGTACAAAGATTATGACTCCTTTCAAAGGTGAACCGGGTAGGCAACTAACTAGGGAGAGTTCTTAGTAGGATTTTGTTCATGCTAACCTTCAGTGCCCCCGATATAGGGCTAGGGCCCTCGCAGCCACACCAACACCTGAAAGTCATACACCCCTGCAAGAAGGGCTAGGAGTGGCGCCACTTAGTATAACAGACGGAGCCTTCTCAAGATGATAGTCAAAGTCTTGAGAAGGAAGCTAACATGGTTTTGGAGTCTTTAGACTCAACAAAATGTTCTTTATTAGAGTGAGATGGAATCATCGGTGATAGATGCGTACTCACTTGGGTCATTCCCAGAGGTTCAACTTCTGGCAAGCCCTCTAAAGGTGACACAACTTGGCTTAGATCTGAGGGTTTGATTTTCTATTTCTCTCAAAGAGAGAAGAGCATACTTCTCTACCTCATCACTTCACCCAAACATGAAAAATAGATTCATCACCAAGTTAGTTTCTCTCCACCAAATCCACATGCTTTTGGGTTTCTGGTTCTCTCAAAGAGAGAAGAGCATAATCCCCTAGTGAATAGAAGTGCTAAAGATTCACTACCTTTCTCTGATTCCCCAAGAATTTGTCATATTAGTAAGATCATTAGGATTTTGGGTTCATTCATGGTCATCACCTCCATGTAATGAAGAGCCAAATTCCCTACTCACTATCAAAATTCCTAAGAAATTTTAACGGAGCCCTATTTAGACTATGTGAATGAAAGCAAGAAACAGACACAACATTTTAGCAATTCTTTAACTATCGGCCTGCAATCAAACCATTAGCATGTTTTATGTTCTTGGTCAAACATCCTATAGAAAATTGTTATGCTGTGAAAATAATAGAGAAATAATAAACAACAGCAAATAGAAAACTATCAGAAATCTGGAACAGGAAAGATAGAAACTAAAAATTTTAAAACACTGTATCCAAATCCCGCATGAGGAAGTACTCCACAACATGCAAGAAAGTATAGGGTGTCATGAAAGGATGCCTCAGCTCACGTGAGAGAGTGCTACAGGGAGTGAAACTTCATGCGATATGCTCTGGATTCTCACACGAGAATCTATACATAGATAGTATGGACATACGGCAGAGCTTAAATTTCCTATCAAAAAAAAAAATGAGAATGAGACCAGAAATTGATCTTTCGGCCCCATGGTGGGTGCCAAAATGTATATAGTCGAATGTGGACCTCTAATCCAACTACACACGCAACATAGTCATTACTCACGCAATGTAATCACGAAAATGAGTATGGATTACTCAATTCAAAATCCATGGTGAAGCGACCTGTTGCCTCCTATGTGGATGGGGTGTTTAATTACTCTCAGAATGAGAGCCAACAACCATAAGACCAATCCTACAATTGAGGATTTTCAAAAGCTATAAAGATAAACAAAACTGAAATTGAACTAGAATGAATGCAATTTAATCTAAAATGCTTTGAAGGAAATATGAAGTGCAGATTTTATTCTAAAGAACCTAAAATAAAGATAATATTAAGCTATGAGCAATTAAGAAAATTAATTCTAATATGAGATGCAATATTATGCTAAATGAGAAATTAAGCTAATTGCAAATGAAAGCTTGAAAATATCAAATTGAGACTAAAAATCGCTATAGTTCAATTAGTCTCCAAAATTGCCTTCTTCGAATGAAAAAAGAGGTTCATTAAATAGACAAGCCCAGGGAGAGAATGAAGAGGTTCTTGATTTGAAACTACTAACTCTTCATTCCCATTTGAGACAAAAATGCATAAATTACTTAATTAAAAGAATGGAAATTGCCACACCAGGGTGACCTTTCGAGTATTATGAATTATTAATTCAAAAATGAGTGTCCATTCAAATAACAAGTAATATTAATTCCTTTTTATGTATATTAGCCAAATGGGGTGGGTTTAATTTAATTTAAAGCACTTAGGGATTTTAGAATTAAATTTAATTTATCATAGGGGTAATTTACCCTAATAAAAGTCGAAGACTTTAGGAATTAATTATAATATTTGATTAATGCAATTTAGGGTTTTTGCAATTGACATCAAGTCGAATTAAGTCAAGTAGGAGAGAGAAAATTGCCTAGGAAACTAGGACTTTGAAGATGTAAAATTGATGAAAAATGCACCAAAATTGATTGAATTTATTAGGTGCCAATTTTGGTTGTATTACAATATATATATTCAAGGTATATATTAAATTAGATCTTTATCTATGTTACATTGAAAATGATCTTATATCATTATACAGAATTATCATTGAGTATTAGCTAGTCTCTCTCTTATTGTTTTATTTCAATACGTACTATAAGAGCTATTTGCCTTGATCTTTTCCGAGGATGCTCTTGCAGGAAAAGAAGGATTAATACTAGATGGAAAGGGAGTCTAACATTTCAAAAGAGGTTAAGAATTTGAGCTTCAGAGGGAGTGGATGGTTCAATCAACTTGTGACAATCTTGATCACACTGATTCAAGGGGAGTTCACTATTGACAGTGAAACACTTCTAAGGTAAACTTGATATAATTGATTACTATACTAATGAATTGTAAATGTTTTTAATGGGCCTTCCCCCTATGTAAATCATGAGGAAGTGACGACCTTCCAAATTATTTTAACAGCATTAGATTTCCACAATCCATTAGTAATGCAATGAATTTTTAGATTCGATTGTGTGTGTATTTTTAGCAACAACATTTTCGAATCACACTCAATGATCATCATCAAGATAGAGAAAATGTTAGGATGAAAAGTAAAAAATGCAGACTCCAGCCTCTCCAAGAGAAATATGAAGAGAAGGGGGAGATATGACATGCTAATAAAGATATGACACACATATATACAGACCACAAAGATACAGAGGGCCCCTAAAAAAGAACACTAAAGAAAATTGAGAACACCTAAAAAATATAAAATAAGCAAGAAAATAAATGCAAACAACTTAAAAAAAACCTAAGAATATATAAATATATATATATATATATATATATATTATATAAACAAAAACAATAAATAAACAACAAAAACTAATAAATATGACTAAAAACATAAAACATAACTATATATATATAATATATATATATATATTATATATCTATTATATATATATATATATACAAACAAAGATGAGGTCAAAAATATATATATCTAAATATACATATATAAAACTATAAGACAAATAAAACAGAACACATGCACTAAATAAACAAGCTATAACCAAATACAAAAGGTGAAGAATATAAAAAATGGAACAAAATAGATAAATAAACAAGAAACTGAACGAGGCAAACCATAAAAAACAAAAACAACAGAAAAGACCAGGATCAAGCTAATGAAAGAAAGGACAAGCGAGTATAAACCAAGGAAAAAATGGAACAGAAGGGAAAGCGAGGGAGAGATACACTAACAGGATAGAGGAAAGATCAAGCCTCAAAGGACAAGAGGACGGGAGAAGACAACCACCCCAGACAAAAGAGCAGGGAAGAGGCCAGAAAACCTAGGAGGAACAAGGAAAGACAAGGAAAGGAGGGGGAGGCAAAGAGGATTATAGGTGATGGAGTTTTATCAAGCATACCCACCAGGGTCGCTAGAAAGGGCTAACAGACCACCCATCATCTCGGTTGAGGTTAATGGGATGGTAGTGG
>BSBK01009970.1:0-110000 GCA_027943335.1 Chamaecyparis obtusa
TATTAGTTTATTTTCTAGTTCACTTACGTCTAAAGTCTTGATTGACATACTGATGGAAAAATAGCTATAACTTTCAAACAGTATAACATTTTTGAAATCCAAAAGATGTGTCACATTCTATGCTTCATCTAGTATAAGAAAAAATTAAAAAAATTGAATTATGATAAGTTTTCAATGAGTAAAGGTGGTCATACACGAGAGTTTTTAAATTCTGAAAGCGTTTGTAGCAAAAAAATCATAATTAATTATCTGTTTGGAATAAAAATACCAAAAAATATGCGTCACATTCAAGCATGAGTCAGCTACTTACATATAGAATATTATAAAAAAATATTATCATTTTCTTTTGATTAGGGTGGTCATACATACACATACTTCTTATTTTTTTGTTGAAATGTTTGTAGTGCTGCATTGCAATCTATAATTTTTACCAATCATATTAATTTTTTTTCAAAAAAGGCTTAAGTAGTTTAGAAACTACATTCAATTTCCTACAAATTATGTTCTTACAACTTTTTGATATTAGGTAGATAACTATTTCATTTTTTCATGTCAAGTTGACTAATCTTGATTTTCTGATTTTTCATTGCCACATAAGGGCATAGTTTGGCCCCTCATGATCCTGCACATACCCTTTGATCTTGTCATGACTTTACTGTTCTGATCTCCAATGATATCTTCTTTTGAATGGTATCTAGATGTGAATTTTGAAACATTAGGTGTGGCTCTCTCATCCGTATTTTTTGATTCTTCTTCACTTGTTTCAGGATCATTGATTAATACATCAATGCTATCAAACATTTCTTCAACATCTGTTTCTTTACTAATAGGTCTAGGTTCTTCTTCAATCATAGGTACATAATCATGATATCTCTCTTGAATCATAAACTTTTCATCAATCTTTACATGTGTACTTTCTATGATCTTCTTCAATCTCAAGTTAAAATATCTATAAGCTTTGCTTTTAGTAGAGCAACCAATAAAAATACCTTCATCACTTCTTGCATCAAACTTGCCAATAGCTTCATCTCTCTTGATGTAACACTTGCTTCCAAATATTTTGAAGTATTTTACTGTAGGTACATTACCAAACCATAGTTCATAAGGTTTCTTTTCTACACCTAGCCTTAATTGAATTCTATTGATAGTATAGACTACAATATTGACTACTACATCTCTCCAATAGGTGTGTGCAACTTTTCCTTCAATCATGATAGTGCACGCTATGTCAAGTATGATCCTATTTCTTCCTTCTGCAATTCCATTCTGCTGAGGGGTTCTAGGTGCACTTAGTTATCTCTTTATCCCATGTTCTTCGCAATACTCATAAAATCTGTTAGAAGTGAATTCTCCTCCTCTATCTGATCTTAGACATTTTATCTTTAATCTAGACTCATTTTCAACTTTAGCTTTGAATATCTTGAACTTCTCAAATGCTTCAGATTTATCTCTTAATAAAACAACCCACATCATTCTATAATAATCACCAACAAATAAAATAAAGTACCTTTCACCATAGTATGATCTTGTTTGAATTGGTCCACATAAGTCTTTATGCACTAGATCTAATTTTTTTTTTTTTTGAATTTTACTTTCTTCTAAATGAGTTTTTTACATGCTTTCCCATCACACATTCCTTGCATATTGTATCAACTAGTTTTGCAATACTAGGGAGGTCTCATACTGCCTTTACATTTCTTATCTTTACTATATTATCAAAATTGATGTGACATAGTCTTTTGTGCCATCACCAACTGTCATCTACCTTAGCAACAAAAACAACTTGCTTCAGAATTAAGCTGAAAAATATTACCTTTTGTCTTTGAACCTAATGCAATCATTAATCCTTTTTTTATTAATGATGCACTTATTGTCTTTGAATTCCGACTGATATCCTTTGTCAAGTAACTGTCAAACACTTAGTAATTTATGCTGCAAACCATCAACATATAGAACATCATCAGTGTTATTCTTTCCATCCAAAGTGATAGCTCCTCTACCTATGATAGGTTTAGGAGTGTTGTCTCCAAATCTAACCATGTTGCCTTTTTAATTATCCAGATATACAAATCTATCTTTGTCTCCTGTCATGTGATGTGAACATCCGCTATCAATGATCCAGTCAGTTCCGATGTCTTCTTATGAAATTAATGCTAGCTCTTGTGCTTTCTTTTCATCTTCAATATCTATTTCATCAAACATTTTCTCCATATCTTCAATAGAAATGAATCCAATTTCATCTTCTCTTGAATCTTCATTTGATACTCCATCTTCAGCATAGTAACATTTTTTTGTATACTTAGGCTTGTAATTAGTTTTTGAACTTCTTGACTCTTGTAGGACACTTAGATGCAAAATGACTAATCTTGTTACATCAAAAACATTTAAATGGTAACTGACCTTCATATTTTCCTTTTCCTTTTCTTTCTTTCTTAGAAACCATTGCAATGAATTCATCTAGTTCTTTATCCTCATCTTCATTATCAAAATTACCAGAAGTGTTCTAGGATTTCTTACCATGGATTGAGGCTTTGAAATCTGTGTCACTTTTAGGTTGTCTTCAATCTTGATATCTCAAATGCTTAAATCTTGCCGATTAAGGTCTCTCTTTTGAAGTCTTTTGAAAGATGCATAGTCTCAACTAGGATTTTTATCTTGCTTTTATATTCTGCTGTCGGAGTAGTCATCAACTTATCCATTATGTCTTTTTCCAAAATTTCTCCACTTGTTCCTAATTCCTGCAACTGCTTTATTAATTCTTTGATTGTAGGCTCTAATGTTCTCTTCAAAGTAGCATCTCCAAAGTATTATATCTTTTCTTCCATGTCTTTCTACGCGCATTCTTGGCTTGGTTATGTCCTTCAAACATGTCTTCTAGATACTTCCATATTTTGTAGGCTTTATCTTCATTCTTTATCTCTAAAAACTCACTGTTAGATAAGGCATTGATAAGGGATTCTTTGGCAATTACATTTTGAGTGAACATTTCCTTTTGTTTAATAGCTATATCATCTTTTGCAAGATCTTTTAGAGAGGGAATTTGAACATCTTGAGTAGCTACTTCAAAAATATCAAAACCAATGCACTGCAAATATGTTATCATTTTGTTCTTCCAGTCTAGATAATTCTCTCCATCAAACTTAGGACTTTTCTTTTCTAAAGAATGCCATCAGATCAACCTCAAGCTGTTTAAAATTTCTCTCCAAGGCTCTTGGCTCTGATACCAATTGTTAGGAATAGTCCCAAGAGATAGTTGAGGGGGGGGGGGGGGGGGGTGAATTAGTTATCTACAAGATTCAATTCTTTATCTAATTTAGCAAAGAAGAACATTAAACACATACACAACAAGATAACACTTAACACAACACCACAATTTTGGTTACAGGAAAACCAAATAGGTAAAAACCCCAGTAGGAACTAGCACCCACTATAAATTGCACTAGATTATAATTATCCTTGTTAGAAGATCTTACAACCCTGTTAGGAGTTGATCTTTACAATGCATGAAGTACAATGACTTGGTCAAGGGTTAGAACCTGTTAGGAGTCTTTTACAAATAACCTTGTTAAAGGTGAGAACACACTATCTGGAGCACAATGCTCACATGGTGAAGATTGTAACCTTCTACACAACAGATACACACTATATCTGGATCTTGGTGAATTGGGAATTAGACCCACTATCTTGATCAGTTCCAATGAATAGTATACACTCTCTTCTTCTTCACATAGATCTTCAACTGATGATTGATTCAACTATACTATCTCAATATATTCAGATCTTCTTCTCTTCTCTACAAATCACACTTAGAAATCACAACTGACCAGCTATAAGTATCCTTCTCCAAATGATATAATCAAGTCGGCCTATTAGAACCTTTTTGAAATCATAAATAATATAACTTTCCAACAACATCCCCAATGGCTAAACCAAGCACGCAACACAAAAAGGGACTGCGCAACCCATATTAGTAGACATGTTGCTTCACACTGTCGGCTCCATCAAATTAACTGAAACTTTACTCAAGCTGAAATACATTATGCGCTCTTAACCAAACATTCTTAACTCATCACCAAACACAAAACCAAACACACATATCAAAATGATAGGTGCAACTTCTGAAACAATATAAACATGGTCAACTCCAACAAACAATCTCCATAAACTGTAACATGCAAATAGAAACATCATAACTCAACTTGTACTTCACAACTGACTCTGTGCCCATGAACATAGCTTTACTATATGTCTACAACAACACAAATATAAACGTGCAAGGCTCCAACATAACCATAGTAAGAGTTGCATATAAAACTCTACTTGCAACACTGTCAGGAACACTGCTGTTACAAACAATTGCACAACTGTCTGTACTCAAAATCAACCTTTGCATCTATGATATCATGTTGATAACATATCCATACAATAGATGCTCAAGGATATCTGCTTAGAACTATAATGCATGCTTCTTACCATATGTTTTCATTAATGACAAACATACAGTCAACACTGGCTTGTTGATAAATCTCCAACACATAAACCTTTGAGCACCTTTTCTTTGAATGTGAATTTGCTAGAAAAATCAGGTCTAGCTTCTTTGGTTACCCCATTTCTTGGAATTTTTTAAACAATTTTTCTTGGCATGAGGTCATTGTTGGTGTTGTTGAAGCCTTTGATTGCAAAATAAATAATTTATGGTTTTGTCTAACTACTGAAATTCTTTGGGCCATTTGGAAGCAAAGAAATGAAGAGATTTTCTAAGATAGGAAATGAGATCGTACTAAGTTTCATATTAAACTCACTCATTTATACATTGTTTCATAGGTCACTATAATTATTGAGGTTCCAAGAGAAAGATTCCTGTCACTGGTGAGAGAAGTATCAATGATTATATACAAGAAGGACATCCGGTCTTCCTCGTACAATGAAGAATTTCAGGAGGGGATCACAAATGATACTAGGAACAATCAAGCATAAAGCTACAGTCAACAAGTATCCAAAATAGGGATGATGATGAAGGAAATATGACTGTTAAATAGGATGATGCTTATAATAGTGAATGGGAAAATAGGACCAATAATGATAACTGGAATCGTTATGAGCATAGGAGCAACACCGATGGATGGGACAGCACTGAATATAGAAACAATAATGATGGTTGGATGAAACATAATACAATATAGTTTTCTTTTTGCACCTAAATATATATGTGTCACAAATAGTTTTTTTTTGGTAGAGAGCAACAAAATCCTTTTTTGTTGCTAATATGTATATGTCATAGATAGGTTGGTGGTAGAGAGCAACATAATACCTTTTAATGCTGATGAATTTTTTTTTGTAAAACAGTTGATACTCTATCTCAATATAAAAAACATTCCAAAAGTTAATTGATACATCCATCATTTTTTAGGTTTAGAATTAATTTTGTAGCCTAAGTTTCTCACGATTAAAATTTTTTCTTTCAATTTTATTCATATTTCTAGTTTACATTTCCATTATATACAATTTCTGCACAATGTTAATGGTCTATGTTTTCTTTCAATATATTGGCTCTATATATTGTCCTATATGTTAAATGGATTCTCAAGGACCTTGAGGGAAATTAATATTGAAAAGTTATCAATAAGTACTATATCAATTCATATGTTGCTACTAGTTGGCTATTGTGGGAAATGTATAGATTTTGACACACACCTCACCGTTAGGGACCCAATTTAGATTCAAGATATTTTTCAAAGAATTTGGAAAATATTGGAAGGATAATAGGCCTTTTCTTTTATGTTTGTAAGGACAATTTCCAAAATGGAATTTCAATCAATAAAAATTTGTCTTTTGGTTGCAGATTATCTCTCTTGAAGATAAACTAGTAACAAAAGTATTGGAAACATGTATTATATTTTTTTTCAAACAGTTCACTATAGTTCTACTAGGCTTTAGTAATAAATAGTGACTAATGACTTTCTTTCTTGGATAGAGGTTAAGATAAAAATATTATTATTTAAGCAATTATGAGATTATCATTATGTTGTCATTGATGTTATTCCTATGTAGTTGATATACATAATTAGGGATACAACAATCACTTGTTAAAAGGATTAGAAATAGTATCTTGTTTTTGTGTTTCATCCTTATTTTTCTCCTAAAGAATATTTGTCACTTTCTCCTCATCATCCCATGCTTCATTAGCTAAACCATCATTACTAATTTACATTTTCTCTTTGTACTAGTTAGTTGGCTCTAATTAAGAAAAAAAATGGCTCATTTTATTTTGTGTATTCTTTATCAATCCATTCTACTTGGTTCTCACTTTATGCATTTCAAGGTTTTTGATCCTCATTTGCCATTAATTTTTAAACTAGGTTCTTTCCATGACATATGGTTTGGTTAGGAGATTGGTTCTAGATTTAGTCTTCATTTAGGGTGGATATTCTCTTCAACATTTGGAAAGATTAAGTTATTTTGAGGATGTGTTTTTTATTCGCATTTCTTTGTATATACTAAAGCAATGAATATCTAACAATGTGCGTATACACATTCAAGTGAAAGATAATAAACTTATAGTTGAGATGGCCTATTTACTAGAAATTTTGGACCATTGAAGATACATTCCTTTATTTATTGTCAAATTCTTTCATCCCTCCTCTTCTCCTCCTTGATGATGCTAGGAAGGTCATTACAAATATATCAAAAGATGCTATATTTTATTTTTACATGACTCTCAACCTTGACAAAAAATATGTGACAATCATTGGCCCTAATCTTCACAACTACCTTTGGCCTCTTCTCATGGGCATGGTGCTCTTGGTTGACCAAAATCTACCATATCATGTTTCCATTGTTGAAGATACCCATATCTATGGAGTGTGCATAACAACCTTTTGAAGATACTCTTAAATAACATGATATGCTCATTGGTTTGGAATCAGTTAATACTAATCCACTTGTAGTGATACTAATAACTCCCCTTCTACAATTGCTTTAGCTATTTAATTTATTGATGTTATGTCTTTTCTAGTTGTATTATTGTCTCTCACTTAAACTTTGATCTTATTTAGACTATTTATACATACCTTACCAACTATTTTCTATACATTTGATTACTACCATTTTAATTAATTCAAATAATTAAATAATAATTTTCCAAATTTAAATAAAATAAACAATATAAAACTTTTAAGAAAATGAAGAAATATATCTCCACATATAAAGAAATATATCTCCACGTACTAAATAAACTAATAATTGCGTGATGTCTCTATATACTATTATTAAGCTACATAACACACGTCATTTTTTTTTAATAAATAAATAAAAGTCACATAGGCCTCTCTATTTCAAGTCTAATATTAAGTCAAATTTCAAATTAATTTTGATCAAGTCCACCAATTTATTTACGGGAAAGTCGCACCCATTAAAATAGTGAAAGGGGAGGATATAAATTAGGAACCCGATGTTCAATACTTAGTTCATTATACAATTTACACTCTCTCTCGAAATTCTCTTTCAACTCTTTTTTCGCTGTTCGATTACATTCCTGTTCGTCGTGCATATTATTTTAGCAGTTGTATTTAATTTCATGGAGAATAAAATGGCGGCAAATACAGTGACAATCAGGCTGTTCAGAAATGAGGAAGCGTATGAAGATTTCGAAGTGGAGAGAACGGCTGCAATGGAATCAGTGGTCCTAAAGGATTTTATAGACACACAAACAGGAATGGACCCTCTAAGGTTTCCTATTCCTTATCATAACATCAGAAATGGCAAAGTGCTGGAGATGGTATTCGACTACTGTAAATTCCATACTCGTGCAAAATCCAACAATATATCAGAAGAGGACGTGAAGAAATGGGATGCACAATTTGCTGACAACGCTCTTGCCGCGGATAAAAATCAGGCGACCTTCTGCCGCATTCTTTTGGCTGCGAATTTTCTTGACATCAGAGATCTATTTGATTTGTTATCTAAGGCAGCTGCAGATTTTCTGAAACACAAAAGTGTGGAAGAAATGCGGCAGATGTTTAAGATAGAGAATGATTTGAGTGCCGAGGAAGAAGAGGCAATCAAGCGAGAGACGATGTGGGCATACACATAAATGTATTATGATTAAGGCTGTCACAAGGACGTTTACTTATTTCCATCTCACTTGGTCTTGTTTCAAATTTATATAATTTTCTATTGAGTTTTTCTATCTAGGCTGTAAAAACTGGTTTTCAGACTAAAAGTGTTAAATAAATAGTCAAAGTTGATTTTTTTTTAAAAAAATTTAATTTTTTCCTTAAGACTGACTATTATTCTAAGACATTGTCTAATTCATTGATATTATATGATAGTTGATATTATATGATAATTGAAAATATGGCATATTACCATCTTAATTGCTGGCATGCAAGCATTTATTGTTCTACTATAGATATAATTAGTATGTGTTGAATGTAGTATATTTTTGGTAGGGACTATGCAGCTATGAAAATAGACATCATACCAAAGCTGCATTAAAAAAAACAAAAAAACTAAGTGTAATAAATGCCCCTTTGATATGATGCCTATTTTTCCTGGCTGCATAGCAACTACCTAGTTTTTTTTATTGTAAATATTTCTTCTGTGTACCTTCTGTAATACTATTTTAAACAATTATTATTATTGAAATAAAACTAAGCTCTTTGAGAACCAATCAAACCATTTTGTGTCATGCAAACCAGGAGACTGCCTGACTGGTATCCTTTTTCCTTGAACAAGGTGTACCATCTTCCATTGCAATGCATTCTTCGTCTTCTTCAAGCATTTTCTTGCAGGAATTTAGAGGATCTTGCATATTATTCCCTCCCTCAGAAATAATACTTCTTTGAAGTTTTAATCAGATCGCTGGCAACGACGTTCATTTCCCGGTCTTCTTCTCCTTTGTTGATTTTGGATCACGCTTCTCTTTCTCCATTGCTGAACTCTGAATAGAATCAATCCAACGAAATTGGTTATGTTGGATTTATAAGGTAGATTTTTCATTATAAAGAGCAAAAGAGACCGTCCAACCCAGAATTAGGGTTAGGTTTATCTTTGGATCTAATTATGTGGAAGAGCTTAGAGAACCATTTTTAATGTTGACCGCAATTAAGATGAATAGTTAGATGTAAAGTAGGTTCTGTAAAAGACGACAGTCCACACCAAAATTTGAACTAGCTATAATTCAGTGGAAGTGTTTAAGACACCGATTTTGTATGTTCATTAGGTAATTGATATTTTAAAGTTGGAAAAGAGAATAATTAAAGCATTGTATACAATTATAATTTGATATTTCAAATTGGATTCAAATTCATTTTGTGAAATATATGAAGTTTAATTATATATTTATATAAGTTTCTAATTCTATGAATTAAATATAAAGGGATATGTTAGTTTGAGGAATTATGAAATATGTGAAGTTCAATTATATATTTATATGAGTTTCTAATTTTATGAATTAAATATAAAGAGATATGTTAGTTTCAAGAACTATGATAAATATATAACTAGATGCAATGTATAATTAAGTAATTGAGACTAGAAAAATAGGTAAATTTGTATGCTATTTGTTTTTAGATTTTGTGAAGTCGATTAATAAATATATTTGGGAACAAAATGAAATTAGTAATTATTAATTTTGTATTATTACTCATTGTTGATTGTTAAGGATTTTTAATATGCAAAAATATCTTGGGGGAATTCTTAGATCCTTGGAGTGAAGTTCTAATACATCAATCCACTTGTGTGGTTGACTTTATGGAATCTTGGAAAATAACAAGAAAGTAATTCAATCTCCTAGATAAAAGTTTTGATGCAAGAACTATTCTTATTAAAGTTCCTATTAAATGATCCTAAAGTTATATGATTTTTATTATTAATTTTCTTTGTGTAAGTAGATAATATTATCATATGTATACCTTAAACTTGAGTAGGTACACAAGTTCCATCAGATATGGATTGATGATAAAAAATGTCATACTATTTAGTAAAGGGAACTTCTCTCTTAATCAAATTAAGTGAGTTTATCATTAATTGAAAAATCAACTTGACTTTGTAATTAGACCCACTAACAATTTCATTGATTGGAAATTAAACTCATGACCATTATACTTTCCATCTCCTTGAGTTGTGCATTCAAGTATATTATTTAGAAGCACTACATCTATTCATTTGATGGTTGTTTTGATCTAAACATTAATTTCTACTTGGAATAGCCTATTTTTAAGTAAATATTGCATAGATTATTTTTTACTTGTAATTATTCTAAAATTATTCATGCTCCCATATCCAAAAATATTGTGTAATTATATTCCTACCAAATACTACCTAGGTGATTCTTTGATTAGACTAGATTCTAGTATTAAATCTATAGTAGGGAAAAGTTTAATGTCTAACTATTAGCTAATTTTTTGGAGAACAATCCAACAAATCTTTTTTTTATATAACTTTGATGAAAATAGAGTGCACAATCAACTAGGAAGTGCCCAAAATATAAAAATTGGCATAGTTTTTCTAAAATTTGAGCAAGTTGGAAAATAATTTTTCCCCAAAGATGTCATATGACATCCTTGAAAACTATTACATATCATTATTTTATATAATACTATTTTTAATAAATAAACTAAATTTAATAGGTCAAAAAATTATGTAACCATTTTGTTTAAAAATTCATTTGGCACTATAGGGGGGTTTATCCTTTACCCTTATCTTTATAGGGGTGTACGATACTTTACTCCTACCTCTATTCGTAAGAGTTGCCTTGGATCTCATCACACCCATATGGTAGTGGTTAGTGATTTAGGACCTCCCATTAGTATTAAAAAGGAATTTTATTTATTAAAATATAACTAATAAAAAATATTTATTACCCTTGGACCACCAAGCTATTTACTAGAAACATAGACCTTCTATTCTTTGAATTCATATATTTTATGACAGACTTGGGATGCTAGATAGTAGTGGCACTAGTATTGTTTGGATAATTTGTTAAAATAGATTTTAAAAAAATCCATTTTCATAGTATTATTATCAACTTATCTAACAAATCTCAAAAGAAGTTGTTAAAGGATTTTCTACATAGTCTTAATTTATAAAAACTTTATGCATAATAAATTTCACTAAGAGTTGATATTTGAGAGTTTTTTTAATTGGAAGTGAATTTTTTTTATTTGTATGTGAAATAGATGGATTTTGAGTAGGGTTCTAATCATGCAATCTAGAGATTAAATTGACTCTTATTTCACATTCATTTGGCGAATCAACACTTGATTCAACTTCAAGACAATGGATGTAGGCAATGGTTTAATGTAAAAAGGTTTGGGAAGATAAATCCCTTTATTAAATTAGATTGATTTTGTTAGGAATGAATGTGAATATGTCCTATGGGGGAGTATTCGGAGTCATTATGTGGAAATTGTATGTTGCATTCATGACTATGTTTGTCATTGATGTCAACACATTGATCTACTAGAGAATAGTAGAGAAGTAAAAAGTGTTTGTATTAGCGCACATGGAGAATTGCAAATCAAGCTATGCGGAGTTGAGGACTGATTCTATATTATGTCTTGAGGTAAGAGTGCATATAGAAATTCAATTATTCATGACAGTTATGTAGAATTTAGTGGAAATAATATTCAAACAGTGTTCTTAAGAAGCAATTTTTGATACTTGGATTATATCTCCTAATCAGGATAGAATATGGACATGTGAAGTTGAACAAAGGTTGATGATATTTCAGAGGTTATGAAATATTGTGTAACGTGTAATGATTTATATTTTGTAATATGGTTAAGCCTAGTTGACCAACTCATTTGTAATTATTTGAGTGTGGTATAAAGGAAGGATTGTTTTCCTTGATTGAGATATGAATTTGAGGAGAGAAGTAATTGAGTAATATATGTTGATGATGTAAGAGGATATGCGAATTGAGAAGATCTGGTGGAATAGTTGGTGCGGTTTGGCACAGTCAAAGGAGTGAAGATAAGTTGTTGAGATTAGTAATTATTGGTATTATTCTATTTGGATAATACAAAGATCAGTTGGATGGTACGTTCGATGATCTTTCCCTTAAAGTTGTTTGGATAGTGGGTCCTTTTGCCTTCCATAACTCCTAACCAGGTTAGAATATTTTAATAGGGATTGAAAGTCTCCTAACGGGGACTAATATGTACTAAATGTATTTCATAAGACTTCTAATAGAGTCTATCCTCTCATAAGGAATTTTTATTTTAGTACATCTTCTGTGGGTACCATCCCCACCGAGGTTTACTATCTAATCAAGAGGTTCCCTAGTTAACATATCTTGTGTTATTGTGTATGTTTATCTTTTTATGGTTTCTATTTATATTGGTTACATGGTTGAAATCTGATAATGCTATAATAAGTTATTTTTATCTAATAACTGATTCACCCCCCACCCCCTCTCAGTTATCTTGGTGGAATTTACTTTCTAACAATTGGTATCAGAGTGGTAGGTCCTTGAAGGAAAAAATTAACAACATAAGGAGATCTATGGTGAGTCATTCCAGGAAAGAAAGCCCTAAGTTTGATGGAGTTAATTATGATAGTTGGAAAGAAAAGATGAAGACACATCTTCTATGTTTAGGACTAGGATATTTTTTGATCACAAAGAATGATAAGACTATCATTGAAGAAGAAAAACTTGAAGATTGCACTAATAAGGAAAGAGATATATCCATGTGTAACATACTTGCTAGAGAAGCACTTTTGTCAACTCTTCTGGAGAATGAATATAGTTAGGTAAAAACTCTAAGAACATCTTATGAAATTTGGTTTGCTTTACAATCTACTCTTGAAGGTGATGTGCATGCAAAGAGAACCAGACTATAGAATTGGATATGTTTTTTTAAGATGCAAAGATGATGGAAGATGGATCTGTTAGAAGTTATATTGGTAGGATATTAGAGATTTTTGTAGGTATCAAAGCTTGTGAAGGTAACAAAATAGAAGATGAAGTCATATGAAAGATCTTAAAGACACTTAACCCTATGTTTAAGTAGACAACACATATGATTGAACAAGTTATACCTTGTACTAGAAAGTTTACCAGAGAAACTCTTCTTGGAAGATTAGAAGCATAAGATATAGGCTTGAGATAGTCAAGAGATCTACCTAGAATTGAGACAGTATTTAGTGCACTTAGTGTTCGCCCTACTTTGTCAAGAAGTACAAGTGTCAGTGGAGATTATGCCAGTGGCAATAGATCTAAGATTGAAGAAGACATGAAGATTGAGGAAGGAATTGCCTTGCTTGTGAAAAGAGAACCTAAAGGTAAGAAAATACTTAAATGTTGGACATGTCAAGAATATGGTCATTTTGCATCTAAATGCCCTAATAGAGTGAAGAAATATAAGAATAACTTTAAACCTAGAAGGTCTAAAGAATGTTACTATGCTAATGATGAAGAATTTGAGGCTAGAATTGAGAAAATCTTAAGTGAAAGTGATAATGAAAGTGATGACATATGATTTGTAGTAATAAAAGAAGAAAACTATGAAACTGAAGTTAGAGAGGAAAAAGTTTTAGTTTCTCAAATAGAAAAGAAGATTGATTGGATCATAGATAGTGGTTGTTCACATCATATGATTGGAGATATGATTTTTTTGGTAAAGTTTAACAACTATGATGGATGAATTAATAGAGTTGGAAATAATGTACCTTGCATGATAAAGGGAATATGATCTATTACTCTTGATGGAAAGACTAACATTGATGATGTTTATTTTGTGGATGGATTGAAACATAATATTTTGAGTGTTGGACAATTAGTTGACAAGGGATATCAAGTTTGGTTTAATGAGAAGACTTGTGTGATCAAGGATAAGAATGGTAATATGATTGGAATTGGATCAATAACTAGAGGTAATGTATTTCAGTTGAATCCTGCTGAAATAACATGTTTAATTACTAAGATTGATGACAATTGGTTATGACACAAAAGGTTTTGTCACATAATTTTTTATAACATTGTGAAAGTAAGTACTACATTTTTAGTAAGAGAATTTTCGAAGATTATGAAACCTAATAACATGATATGAAAAGAATGTATTATGGCTAAGAAGAAAATAAGTTTTTTTCCCAATAAGAAGTTCACCATAGCAGAAAAATTAGAAATTGTTCATACAGATTTGAGTGGTCCCACAAGGACTAGAGGATTCTATGGTGAAAGGTATTTTATGATTTTTTTGATGACTTTACTAGAATGATGTGGGTAGCATTTCTTAAAGAAAAGTCTGAAGCATTTGATAAGTTTAGACTGATTAAGGACAAAGTTGAGAATGAATATGGAATGAAGATTAAATGTTTAAGGTATGATAGAGGTGGAGAGTTTACTTCTAAGGAATTTAATACTTTTTGTGAAGTGAATGGTATTAAGATACAACTTTCAGCTCCTAGAACACCTGAACAAAATGGTATTGCAGAAAGTAGGAACAAATAAGTAACTGAAGTAGCAAGAGCTATGTTATTTGAGAATGATTTGGCAAATTTTTTTTGGAGAGAAGCAGTGAACACAATAGTATATACGATGAACAAAGTAAAAATCAGAGTAGACATAGATAAGACACCTTATGAATTATGGTTTGGACATGCACTATCAGTTAAGTATTTCATAATTTTTGTAAGAAAATGTTATGTTAAGAGAGATGATGACATCAATAAGTTTGATCCCATAAGTGATGAAGGTATATTTCTTGGTTATTCAATGAAAATTAAAGCTTATAGATGTTTCAATAAAAGAACTAAGACTATTGTTGAGAGTGCAAATGTTAAAGTTGATAAGAAGTTCAAAATTCAGGAAAGAATACTTGATTATGAATCAAATGAAGAAGTTCATCCTAGAATTGATCAAGAAAATATTGAATTATTTTATGAAAATGACTGTGATTTTTAGAATGAAAACTACTTTGAGGAAATAAGAGAAGAACCAAGATTAAAGAAAAGTGTTGAAGCAAGAACTGAGACATTGACACCTAATAAGAATCTAGTAAGGAATCATCCCGCTGATCAGATTATTGGGAGCATAGAAAAAGGAGTTCTGACAAGAAATAAGATACAAGAAGAACTATATTTGATTTCTCAAATTGAACCTAAAACTACTGAGGAAGCCCATAAATATGATAATTGGATTCAAGAAATGAAGGAAGAACTAGATCAGATTGAGAAGAACAAGACTTGGGAATTGGTCCCTAGACCTAAAGATAAAAATGTTATAGGAACTAAATGGGTATTCAAAAACAAGATGAATGAACTAGGTGAAGTTGTAAGGAACAAAGCAAGATTGGTATGTAAGGGATAGTCACAACAAGAAGGAATTGATTATGAAGAAATTTTTTTACTTGTTGCAAGAAATGAAGCAGTAAGAATATGATGCAGGAGCATCCTAGGATTCTTGGCAATCCTGTATCAACCAAAAATATGTTTGTCTTTGAAGGTAGATTGTTAGTTTTGGTCTTGGTTTGGAGAGTTCTTGCTTAGTTTGAGAGATTGGTTGCTCAGTTTGTATGGTTATCGGGTTGCTCGGTCTCTAAAGAATGCTCAGTGACTGAAGGCGTCAGTTTCCTAGCACTCGGTGATAACTATGTTCCTCGGTCATGCTTGGCATGGTCGGTTGACTGGTGCTCAGTTATTTCCTTTGTTGCTCGATGTTCATACTTACTGACTGGATTATTTGGATGAATCAGGTTGGCTGACTGGTGCATTTAATTTAGGTCGCACTCCTCGCATTATGGATTGACCATTGGACGTGTGGGGACCTAGATCTAGCATGTTGCATTTCTCTATGCGGATCTGATGACTGATGGGGGCATGTTTTGAAGAGTTTATTTATTTTTTAAGGCTATGTGAGAGCCGACTGATGTTTAGCATTTAATATTTGTTTATAGAGATTTATTGTTTCATCAGCCGACTTGTGGATCAGAATCAGTATTTATAGGATGCTTGGGTAGTTGTTTAGGGCGTTAGATTGTTGGAAGGAAGGTTAGTAGCCTGCGAGCTTAGGACAAGGAAGATTTCTTGGAAGTTTGAGTACAAGTTCAGATCTTTCCTAGGTTCCTACCAGTGTGTTTCTTGTTGCAGACTTGGACTAACTAGATGCTTATGTTGCCAGGAAAAATATTTGGATCCTGCAAGATCTTGTAGATTGTTACTTGTATTGTAATTGGCTGTAACCAAGAAGGCCTTACAACCCGACACATTGCATTTAATTGATGTTTTCATGAATAAAGACTTCTATTTCATTGCAGATTTGTTATTGCTATTGTGTATTTCCATTACATATTGGTTTGGCTGCAAGGTCGGTCAGTCCTTAATTGGATCCACCTACCTTGACTAAATTAGGTGGTATTAGAGTGAATTTTGTTCCTGTTTGAGCAAAGTCTGTACCTGTTGGAGCTGAGTGGATCTTGTGTACCTAGATCTTGATTTGAAGATGCCTCCAAGGAGAAATTGTGAGATCTCTGAGGAAGAAGAAAATACTAGAGAATTCTATCTTGATGATTTTAGGGCTTTGCATAAACAAGTGCAAGACCTATAAGAGGAATCAAGAAAGAAGAAGCCTACCTTGAAAGAGGATAGTAATGATGAATCTGAGGAAGATCATTTTGAAGAAGCTGTAGAAGAAGCTAGAGATTCTAAGGAGAATCAAATTCTGAAAGCTATGTCTAAGATTGGGAAGAGACCTAAGGTTGCATTTTTTGCATTTGCTGGAAGCCTAAGGCTTGAGGAATTGATTGATTAGATCAATGAGATTGATGAATACTTTGAGTATAAAGAAATAGAAGATCCTGATAGAGTCATATTTACAAAGACTAAGTTGAAGGGTCATGCAAATATTTGGTGGAGAGAAGTTCAGTTGGAAAGAGGTAGAAGAGGAAAAGAGAAGATAACTAAGTGGAACCGAATGGTTGACAAGTTGAAGAATAAATTCATTTCGGTGGATTATGAATTAGACATGTTTAAGAAGATGCAAGCTTTGAAGAAGACTAACAAATTGGTACAGGAGTATACCAAGGAGTTTTATAGAATCTTGATTAGGACTAGTCATTCTGAAGCTGATAAAGAAAAGGTTGCTAGGTATGTCTATGGTTTGAGACCTAGTATTTAGGAAGAGTTACTGTGCGAATGACAACAATTGGTGATGCTTATCAGATGACATTAAAGATTGAAGAGAAGTTGAATAGGAAGTATGAAGGAAAGTAGGATAGTAGGAACCAAGGTAGTAAGACTAGTGAGACTGTTGTTGAGAGTAATGTGACAGAGAATCCTAAGCCTAGTGGTGGTCAAGTTACTAGGAATGCTGGACAGAGAGGAAGGTGGAAGAATGAGTTCACCGGCACTTAATATAACTATGGTGAAGCTGGTCATAGAAGTTGGCAATGTCCTAAGAAAAGAGTTGCATTAGTTGCTGAAGAAGACACTAAGAATGTTCCAGAGAAAGGTGAATGTCTTGTCACTAGGAGATTGGCTACATGTGTTCATGAACCGGTGAAAAGAAGGAATTTGTTTAGAACCAGATGTAAGTGCAAGGATAAGGTATGTAATGTCATAGTTGATGGTGGCAGTTCTGAAAACTTTGTTTCAGATGAAATGGTTAGTAAATTGAATTTGAAAAGAAGGAGACATCCTAATCCTTATTAGATTACTTGGATACAAGATGTTTCTAAGGTTAGAGTTGAAGAAAAATGCTTGGTTAAGTTTCAGATTGGATCTTACCGTGATGAGATATTGTGTGATATATTACTAATGGATGCCTATCATCTGTTGCTCGGTAGACCATGGCAGTTTGACCGAAATGTTTTGTTTGATGGTCATGCTAACACCTATGTGGTTAGGCATGAAGGAGCTCGACATAAGCTGATACCTTTGTAGGAGACAGGGGTTAAGGGATGTGGAGTTATCAGGTGTTGTCCATATGACAAACCTCAGGAGCAAAGGGTTGATGAACCTATTCCTATTAAGTCTAGTTTGAAGGAGAAGGAGAATGATATCTCTGAAGAGTTTGTTGAGATTAAGAAATAGATGGTTTTGTTGGCAGAGATGGTTTAGAAGATGGTGACATTTATGACACAAAGAGATGCAGATGATACTGAGTGGGTTGAAGAGTCTGAGATGGATGAACTTTACCGAGGCATTGAGGTGATCGGTAGTGGTCAAAATTAGTTGCTATCGATTGTCGACTAGAAGGGTAAACAAAGTGAAAATAATAAGGAATTTTTTCATGAGACAGTGAATGAAGTGAAGACTACTTGGGATGAAGGACAAGAAGAGATGTGGGTGAAGAATAGATTCGGCATACCTGTTCTGATTCCCTTGAGGCATTCCTGATTTCCTTATGAGAAAATTTTTCTCACTAGGGGTGTCTGATACAAGAGCATCCTAGGATTCTTAGCAATCCTGTATCAACCAAAAATATGTTTGTATTTGAAGGTAGATTGTTAGTTTTGGTCTTGGTTTGGGAGACTGGTTGCTCAGTTTGTATGGTTATAGGGGTGCTCGGTCTCTAAAGAACACTTGGTGATTGAAGGCATTAGTTTCTTGGTGCTCGGCGATAACTATGTTCCTCGGTCATGCTTGGCATGGTTAGTTGACTGGCGCTTGGTTATTTCCTCTATTGCTCGGTGTTCTTACTTAGCGACTAGATTATTTGGATGAATCGGCTTGGCTGACTGGTGCATTTAATTTGGGTCACGCTCCTCATGTTATGGATTGACTGTTGGACATGTGGGGACCTAGATCTGGAGTGTTTCATTTCTCTATATGGATCTAATGACCATTGGGGCCATCTTTTGAAGAGTTTATTTAGTTTGTAAGGCTATGTGAGAGCCGACTAATGTTTAGCATTTAATATTTGTTTATAGAGATTTACTATTTCATCAACCTACTTGTGGCTACGAATCAATATTTATAGGATGCTTGGATAGTTGTTTAGGGCATCAGATTGTTGGAAGGAAGGTTAGTAGCATGTGAGCTTAGGAGAAGGAAGATTTCTTAGAAGTTTGAGTACAAGTTCAGATCTTTCCTGGGTTCCTACCAATGTGTTTCCTGTTGCAGACCTAGACTAACTGGATGCTGATGTTGGGGAAAAGATTTAGATCCTACGAGATCTTGTAGACTGTTACTTGCATTGTAATTGGCCATAACTGGGAAGGCCTTATAGCCTGGCACATTGCATGTAATTGGTGTTTTCATGAATAAAGACTTCTATTTCATTGCAGATCTGTTATTGCTATTGTGTATTTCCACTGCATATTGGTTTGGCTACAAGGTCGGTCAGTCCTTAATTAGATCCACCCACCTTGACTACATTAGAATATTCTTAGCTTATGCAGCTTATAAGAAATTCAAAGTGTATCAGATGGATATGAAGTCAGCATTTCTGAATGGAGAATTGGAAGAAGAAGTCTACATTGAGCAGCCTGAGGGTTTTCCTTTAACTCAAGAAGGAGACATGGTATGTAAATTGAACAAAGTTCTATATGGATTGAAGCAATCACTTAGAACATGGTATGCAAGATTAGATAAGCATTTGATAAAATTAGGATTCACTAAAGGCACTGCAAATAGTAATTTATATCTAAAAGAGATTGAGAATGGATTACTGTGTGTGTGAAAATTGTACCTGATCTATAGACACAACACTCAGTAAAACATTAGAGGTTAGTGATAATCAAAATCGTGCAAAATTGAAAGCTATCTAACCAAGCGATTTACTGCCTTATAATAGGTGCAAGATTAATGTTCTCAGATTATAATCGAGATCAGTGACCTAGACGACACCTAAATGAAGGATTTGAATGCAATTCTAGATATGGAATAAATGCAATTAATCTATATTTTTGATATTCTATGATGCAATAAGAATGATAAAAACTGATATGAATCTATGCTAGATGAAATTGATATGCTATGAATTGATCTATCTAACAATGATATGCAAAGCTATGAAATTCTATGCTATGATATGAAAAATATGCAATTGAAATTGATCTCACAAAGCTTTGAATTCGCAAGTTGATTCTTTCAAGCTCCAATTGTGCAAATTCTCCAAATCTGATATGCTATGATTCCTGTAGAGTAAGTTTGCAATTTGCAAGATGATTGAGAGATGAATTATGAAGAGTTGAGCATTGTTTTTATAGAAATCCAAGGCTTTGGAGGTGCATGAAAAAAAGCCATAAATCACTCAAATAACTCAGGTTGATTTTTGAGTTATTTTTAAATAAAGGATAATTAACTCACAAAAACATGCAAAATCTAAGCTTTAACTCAAAATAGAGTTTAGCTTTAATTGATAATTGATAGTTGTTTGCTTTTATGATTGTGCATGTTTTATTTATGAATTAATTTAATAATAAAGTGATTTATGCTCAACTTAACTACTTTTAAAAATAAAACAATTGATTTATGGGTTAATCAATTATTTAATCAAATTTTTATTAAAAATTATATTATTAAATAATGACAACTTGCTTTAATTAATTAAATAAGAATTTAATCAATTATTCATATGATATTAGATTTATTG
This sequence comes from Chamaecyparis obtusa, assembly GCA_027943335.1. Classification (NCBI taxonomy): domain Eukaryota; kingdom Viridiplantae; phylum Streptophyta; class Pinopsida; order Cupressales; family Cupressaceae; genus Chamaecyparis; species Chamaecyparis obtusa. The sequence goes on from BSBK01009970.1 coordinate 20,540, forward strand.
TCAAAATTAAATAATACAATTAATAATAGATAGAATTAAATTTAATTACACAATTAAGTGGCAAGATATTAAATCTAATTAATTAAATATAAAAATATTCAATTAATCAAACTTTAGGATAAATATGATTTATTGCCAAATAATTATAAAATTAAAGATAATTATGATGATTAGGAATATTACTAAGAATATTCCCCGATGCAGAATTTAAGATAATCAATTATGATTCGATGATGTTTAGATGTGCCCTAGATTAGGACTTTGATGTCGATTTCGTTCGAATTGAAGATGTAGGAGATTACTGAACTTATAGCCCATTTTTGGGGTATTACATTTTGCCCCTCTTTGAATTACTGTGTGAAGCGCAGTGGTTCAAAGATAGTCTGTGTTTGATATAGATATGAAACTGATGTTTGAAATTGAGACAGAAGCTGATTGAAAGATATTGAGATAGGAGGTCCTGAATGACCAAAGATAATGTTCACTATAGCAGCGATAAACCTATGATTGCGAAAAAGTGTCAAAATGCCTGATTCTGAACCTTAGGATTGATAAGAAGTGAGTGACCCGTTCTAGACTCGATTGTCTTAGCAGAACTAGTAGGTATCACATCTGAACCCTTCAGTTGCTGAAGAACCAAGGAAATAACACTATGATCTGATGGTTGCAAAAACTGATACAGTTTACAAGATTAGGAAAATACCAGATTGATATGGATCTTGATGAATCTGATATGCCCCAAGTGATGATAGATTTGCCCCGAGCGATGAGGACTTTTGATGAATCAGTAACTAGACATGATTGTTTGTCTTGATCACTGATGAAAGATATTGATAGACTTGATCGATAGAATTTTGATTTACAGACTTTGAATGATGTGCAATACCATGCCCCCTTCGGGATGAAAATTGAAATCTGTCAAGAAAAAGTCAGCATTGATAGTTTAGAAGCATGTTAATTGATTTGAAAAGTGGTTATACATGTCTGAGAACGCATTCTGCATCATTTGGAGGTCATGAAGACCAAGTTTGACTAGGTTAAACCGTGAGTTGACCATAGTTGACCAAGTTGAAATTTTGATAGTTTGATGTAAGATAATCAGTTAAGTTGAATACTGGATTTCTGTGATGATTGAAGGTTGATTATGTAAGTAGTAAATAAGATAAATGATCTCAAATTTCAATTTTGATCCCGAAAAAGGATTCTACTTGCTATTTCATTGGAGGAACCTTCATGTGAGATTCAGCTCTTGTTAGACTTGAAGATGCGATTAGAAGAATCATTTAAGCATTGAAGTTCATTTAATCATTGTGAGATCATGCAAACATGCAAAATGCAAAGAGACATGCAAAATGAAATGCAACCTAAGACCTAGGACCTAGTCACTGATCATGTGTCGATTTGTTATCATCATTGAACTTTTAGGTAACTGGATAAATCAATACAATGCCCACTAGCTATGAAACCATAGACATATGAATATCGATTTGTATGCACAAGAATCAATACAACACCCACTGGTTATACAACCATGGACATATGATTATTGATTTGTTTTCAGAATGTTGGATTAGATATAAGCACCAAGGCACAAACGCCAGGATGACCTGAATATCATGTCCATTTTGATATAGCAATTTGTACAAGCATAAAAACATAAATGTCGTGATGACCTGAGTATACCTTGCGTTAAAAACACATCAAACAGCTAAGAGATCATTCTAAATCCAATGTGAATTACCCGTAGTGACCCTTTATCGTTCACATCCTTAGGCAAGATTGCATTCCACAGTAGGAGAAAGAACTTACTAAAAAGACAATAGTTAGATCAAACTTCCTTGAATTGTCTGGGTATCAATGGTCGAGGTACGCATGGCCATCCAATTCGAGATAGAGGCTCTTATAGTCGGACACCATTTCAATCCGAAATTTCCAAAGTTGTTAGATTTTCACATACAAGCAGAAGACAAAGAAAAGATTATGACCCCAGTCATCACTCTCTAAATCCTATAAAGGACATCATCGAAGAGCTCGAAGGGACACAATATGCAAAAATCTCAATGCGAATCAGTAAGCATACAAGGAGATAAAAGCATGTAAAAAGCACAGATTGTTTTCAGTTGAGTTTTGATGTTTGATTGCGTTGTTATAAATGCAAAATCCTTTCTGGAGACAAGACAGACTAACTGACTCAAATGAAGCTTCAAAGGACTCTGGCTAGATATGACACATCTAAGATACATTGGAGGCCATAGGATATGACATTGATTGCCCCCAAGTTTTAAACATTGATAGGATACAGACGCTTGAGCTGATTGGTGTACAGACCGACTTATTGAAACCAGGATATGCAAAAACAAACCGGGAGATATGTACAAACTAAAGCAAGACTGAAAGCTGGGAAAGACCAAGATTGTGCTGATAGATGGAGCATTTTGGAACAAGTGGCACCCGTTTGCCGGGTTTTCACCATCTTGGTAGAGATTCTATTTTTGCTACCGAGGTGCCTGTTTCCAAGTTTTCACCAAGGCACTTTTTCTTCTTTTTCATTTTTTTTTAAATTTTTTTTAATTTTTTTGTACTTTTGATATTTTTTGATTTTTTTGTGAATCATCAAGGTGCCTATTGCTAGCTTTTCACCAAGATGTTCATTTTTTTAGGACTTTTTCTGATTTTTAAGATTTTTTCAGGACATTTACCAAGCACTGAATGCCTTAGGTGTAGAATTTCTTCAGATGGATAATGTTGATTGGTTCTCAGAGCTGTTCTCCTTCAGTCGTTGAGAGTTGATAGGCACCAGAGCCAAAAGTAGCAGTGATAACAAAGGGACCCAACCAATTGGGTTCGAACTTCCCCTTGCGTTCTCGATGTGATTGATTTTTAGGATTTTCTCTCAACACTAGATCGCCAACCTGAAATTCTCTATGTTTGACTTTCTTGTTGTAGCCTCTAGAAATTCTTTTCTGATACACTCTAAGATGATCATATGCTGCTTGTCTACACTCATCTAGTAGTTCAAGTTCTTGTAACCTCAACACTCTGTAGTCTTCATCAGTGACAAGTCCATGCATTCTGATCCTGAGTGATGGGATTTCAACCTCAATAGGCAGTACCACTTCAGACCCATAAACTAAAGTGAAAGGTGTAGCCCCTGTAGGCGTTCTGATACTAGTTCTGTATGCCCAGAGAGCTGGATTGATCATCAGATGCCAGTCTCTTCCTATTTTATTCACTGTTCTGTGCAAGATCTTCAGGAGATTTTTGTTTGAAGCCTCAGCTTGTCCGTTCCCTTGAGGATAGTAGATAGATGACCAATGTTGAGTAATCTTGAATTTGGCACATAAGTCATCTAGGTCCTTGTTTTTGAATTGTCCCCCGTTATCTGTGATTATAGAGTGAGGGATCCCATATCTGCAAATGATGTAGTTCAGGATGAACATAGAGATATGTTTCCCCATTGCTTGTGTTAGAGGAACTGCTTCTACCCATTTTGTAAAATAATCTGTAGCTGTGATTATATGGGTATGTCCATTAGAAGAGTGCAGATGGATAGCACCTATGAGATCAAATGCCCATTGTTGAAAAGGCCATTGTGTAGTAAAGGGAATCAGATCTCTCCCTGGAGCATGAATCAAGTTGCCATGTACTTGACACTGTTGACAGTTTTTAGCAAAGTTAATAGCTTCTTTTTCCATTTCAGGCCAATAATACCCAGCCCTAATAAGTTTTCGAGCTAACGTTAAACCGTTCGAGTGTGACCCACATATACCCTCGTGGACTTCCTCTAATGCACGTTGAGACTCTTCTCATTCTAAACATCTAAGCAGTGTACCATCTAGACCTCATTTGTACAGATCATTACCAATGATGACATATCGAGATGCGGATCGGATAAGGTTTCATTTCTCAAAATGGTTAAAGGACTCAGGGATGATTTGGTCGTGGAGATAGGAGAATAGATTTTTGTAGCGAGATGAGTCATAACCTACAACAGTGCAGATCATGCAGGTTTCAGGGGAGTCATATGCAGGATAGGATAGGGCTTCCACCAGGAACTCGTAGCGTAGTTCATGTTCGGGCTGCTGTAAAAGAGTAGATAATGTCACCATTGCATCAGCAGCCTTATTCTCCGTTCTGGGTATTTGCTCAAATGTGATAGAGATGAAGTATTTCTTTAAATCATCTACCATTCTCTTGTAAGGAATGAGCTTTTCATCTTTGGTTTGGTATACATCATTGACCTGGTGGATGACCAATTGTGAATCTCCATGGATGTGCATCTTTGTAACTCTCCACTGTATTGCCATTTTCATACCATTGAGAAGTGCCTCATATTCAACAATATTATTTGTGCAAGGAAACTTTAATCTGAATGCTTTGGGTATTGAGTATCCTTGAGGAGTGATGAACAATATGCCTGCTCCAGATCCATTCTGTGTGTAGGAGCCATCAAAGAATAATCGCCATGCTCTAGAAGAGAGGTGCATGATAGAAGAATCGGGAAATTCCATTTGTATGGGTGTATCATCAAACAGTGGTGCTTCAGCTAATTGATCAGCAATGACCTGTCCTTTGATAGCTTTTCTTTCAACATATGCAATGTCAAATTCGCTCAAGAGCATGACCCATTTAGCTAGTCTACCCGTGAGGGCAGCCTTGCTTAGGAGATATTTCAGTGGATCAATTTTAGCTACCAAATGAGTGGTATGAGCTAACATGTAGTGTCTCAATTTTTGTGATGCAAAGATCACAGCGAGACATGCCTTCTCTATGATTGAGTAGTTCTTCACATAGGCCACTAAAGTTCAGCTGATATAGTAGATGGCTCTTTCTTTCTTGTTCTCATCATGCTGTGCTAGCAATGCCCCCAGTGATGTATCTGTTGCGGAGACATATAATATTAATGGCTTCCCATGAACAGGAGGCATCAATATAGGTGGATTTGATAGATACTTCTTGATATGTTTAAAGTTGTTCTCGCATTCTTCATTCCATGCAAAGGTCACACCTTTATGTAATGTTTTTGTAAAAGGCTTTGAGATGTCCGCTAGCTGTGATATGAATCTTCTGATAGATTGAAATCTACCTTGCAACATCCTCATTTGACTGATATTTGTGGGAGGTTGCATCTCTATTATAGCCTTGACCTTAGCTGGATCAACTTCAATGCCTTTCTTGGAGACGATGTATCCTAGGAGCTTTCCAGAAGTGACTCCAAAAGCACACTTTTTAGGATTTAGTCGAAGACTAAATTTTTCCATTCTGTCGAGGATCATGCTCAAGTCTGTTAGATGTTCAGTTCTAATCATGGATTTTGCCAAGGTATCATCTACGTAATCCTCCATTGTTCTATGCATCATATCATGAAAAATAGATGTCATTGCTCTTTGATACATGTAGCTCCAGCATTTTTTGGTCCGAATGGCATAACATTCCAACAAAAAGTTCCCCACACACATGTGAAAGCTGTTTTCTCTTGATCTTCTGGAGCAATTTTGATTTGGTTGTACCCAGAAAAGCCATCCATTAAGGAATACATTTCATAGCCCGCAGTCATGTCCACTATCATATCAATTTTAGGCAGTGGAAAATCATCCTTAGGGCATGCTCTGTTCACATCCCTAAAGTCCGTGCACACTCTGATGGAACCATCTGGTTTGGAAATAGGTACAATGTTGGAAATCCACTCAGCATAGTCTATGACACGGATGAATCTAGCTTTTAGGAGTTTTTCTAGTTCTGCTTTGACTAAGAGTGCAACATGAGGATGCATCTTTCTCAATTTTTGTTTGATTGGTTTTACTCCAGGAGCAATGGATAGATGGTGCATAATGAGATTGGGATCCAATCCTGGCATATCTCAATATTTCCATGCAAAGTTGATCTTTTTTTCTGATAAGAATGTAGTGAATTTCTATTTCTCTTCTTCGGATAGAGATTGTGCTACATGTACCAATTGTGGTTCCTTTGTTGTACCCAAATTGATGGATTGAGTTGGCTCAATCAGAACTGGAGATCTATCCTGTAAATGACTTGGAAGGACATCAAATATCTCATCCTTAGGCACCTCAGAGAGGTTTTCACCTTCAGATACGTCTTTTCTTTTTATTTTTGTTGGTTCTGAGACTGCCACAAAGTGGTTTTCACCCTCAGAACTCTTTTTCTTTTTCTTTTTACTCTTGTTTTTCTGACTAAGATATTTGATGTCCGACTCGGTCATGCTGATGCTCGGTTCACTGATGGAAGTACTCATAGGCTCAACTGCATTGAGGTAACAAGCAAGGGCATAGTCATTCGGGAAGGTATACATACCCTGGTTTGGGTTTGTGGAAGTTTGGTCGATAAGATCAGGGCGTTGGATAGTCAAAGCGGGAAAGGCTTGGGATATGGTGTTCACGGATGTGGATATGTCATCATTGGTCCTAACCTGATGCTCAAGTTCAAAGGTGATATTACAGCTCAAAATGTTCAGTTCGTGAATAGGCTCAACATCATCATGGGAGTCCTCTTCAGCCATAGGTGGATCAGACACGTTAAGTTCATTGTTTCGCTCTAGACCTACATCAGGTTGAGATACATATTGGTGAATAACATCTATATATTTCTCCGTTATAAGCTCATCTTCTTCTGGAATGGCACCCCATTCATAGTCATTTGACTCAGCTTCTGATTTAGGATCTCTAGGAAATCTTAAAAAATGTGTGAAATCAGGATAAATACCCCAAGAAGGATTACCCTCAGTCTCTGACTTGAATTCATATTCATGGGAATCAGTGTCAGAATAACTACCCCCTTCTTCTTGATCAGTTTGATCACCTTCGAGATTAGCTGGTTCTTGTGGTGCAACCATCTCTTGTGCTACAGTAGGTTCTTGTGTTTCTACTACATTAATTCTTTTGATAGGATCATCTGTATCATCAAGAAGATCTTTGATCTCTTTAGGCCATTTTTCATAGGGGATAAGCTCAAAGCTATCTGAATCATCATCAGAGGGTTATGTTTCTTCTTTCTTAAGAAGGGGTTCTCCTGGTGCAATTTGTTCTATGACATGAGAACAACTACCTCTAAGATGATAGGTTTCTTCTTAAACCCTATGCCACTAGTATCTTTTTTGTCTCTACCAATATGTGAAATGGGTGTCACAAGACCCTTTCCCCTGATTCCTAGAGGTCCCTGGCCGGAATATCCCATCTTGGCTATCAATTTGTTTCCTGGACCATATGAATTAGAAGGGATTGTAGGTCCTATAGATTCACTAGGTTGAACAATTTTGGATTTAGAATCATCTTTGTATAGCCATGCAAGCACAGCTTCATCTTCTTCAAATTCTTGTTTGGATACTTGCTCCACCACAAAATGTCTTTTGTATGCTTCCATAGGTTCCTTAGGTTCTGATTTAGACTGCTTCAAGGATTAGCCATACGACTTAGGTGAGATTGGGAGAGATGTCAGAGACAAGACTGGCTCTATAGTGTATTCTCCCATCCCATTTTCTTTGATATTGATATGTTTAGCAATGTCGTCCACATTAGATGTGGAAGCGACATTTTGTTGCTTGATGAAAGATTCTCTGTTGTTGGGAACAAGCTTATCGGCACTTTCCTTCAATGTATTGCAAGTTGTATTCAGATCTGCTGGGATAGTAACTTCCACTCCTTCATAGGGAAATTTCAAGCATTGATGATACGTAGAAGGAATGGCTTGCATTTCATGGATCCAGGGTCTCCCTAGAAGGATATTATAAGCTAATGGTAGATCGAGCACCTGACATGTGGTATCTTTGATGACTGGACCCACTCGGATGGGTAAGATAATGGTGCCCTTAGAAGATCTTTCCTGTTCATCATAGGCTTTTATAGTGATCTTCTTTTGAGGATCAATAGCCACCTCTGAGAATCCCAACTGTGTGATTAAGTTGTAAGAACAAATGTTGAGGCCTGCGCCCCCATCTATCAACACACATTTGACACGACGGTTCTGGATCAAGACTTCTATGTGTAAGGGCTGATTGTGTGGGTGACTCAAAGAGTTGTCATCTTCCTCTGAAAAGGAGATATATTGCGGAGACGTTAGATGACCAACCATAGTCTGGAACCTGTCTAGATCTAGATCATCAGGAACATTAGAGCTGAGCAAAGCTTTGTCTAGGATATCTCTGTGAGCTGGAGATATTCAAAGTAACTCAAGCATGGAGATTTTGGCATTGGTGTGCTGGAGTTGTTGGACGATGCTGTAAGATGTAGGTCTGGTATCCTTTGGATTGGAAGACTTCGAGGCAATCTTCTGTTTAGAAGCAGATGTGAGATTGAAAGGTATCTTAGGAACATTAGATGAACTTGGTGTTTGTCCTTTCAGATGAGTCTGAGCTTGTGATCTGGTAACCGCATTAGCTAAGGAATGATTTCTATCTCTTCGTACAATTATGATGACATTGCAGCTTTCAGAGAGACATGGTTCAACCATATTGATGACAGCATCGTTTCCAGGGTAGGCATAGTTGACTTTTGCCCCCATGTTAGGCTGGAAAGTGGAAACTCCTTTGCCATGTTGTGGAAACGGTTCTGTAAATGCTGTGTGATCATTATTGCTAGTAGGATTATCGATCGTGATGTCCCCTTGATCTATCAAGTCTTGAATGGTATGCTTCAAGTGGAAGCATCCATTAGTTCTATGGCCTTTAGTCCGATGGAAAGCACAGTATTCATTATCTTTCCACCAATATGGTTTTGGATCTGAATCAGGTTTTTGGATTGGTGGTAAAGAGATCATGTTATCAGCTATCAGGGTTCTCAGGGCAGATTCCAAAGATTCTCCCAGGGGAGTAAACTTTCATTTATTATCCCATCTTTTGAATGGCTTCTTTGGAGATGGTTCAGCAGATTTTTGCTCTGAAGCTTCAATGGCTTTAGTGGCAAGGGTGAGATTGTAGGCCGGTGCCTTTGATGGGGTGCGGATAGTGTCAACAACACCATTAGAGACGATACCTTTGTTTCTATTCCAACTCTTGTTTTTATCTTTTGAGCTAGATCCAGATTCAGACTTGTCCTTTTGAAGTGTGATTTCTCCTTTCTTGACAAGTACTTTCTCAATCTTGATTGCATTATCCACCATTTTATCAAAAGATACATGATCTTGCATTTGTAATGGATAGTTGAGCTCTGGAACAAGGTTATTGATAAAGATTTCAAGTTTCTCCATTTCGGGAATTGGTCTAGCATATAGAGAAAACTTCTTTCACCACCTCTTGAGGAAAGTTAGGAATGATTCCCCTGGATATTGCTTGAGGTTACAGATATCGATCATGGTAATCGGATGTTGAATATTGTAGGAATATTGTTGATAAAACAATTTAATCAATTCCTCAAAAGTTTTGATCGTAGAAGGTAATCTTGAAAACCACTGAATGGATGCTCCTCCCAAGGATCTAGGAAAAAGATGCATTAGATAAGTCGGTTCATGCATGAATTCCATGGATTGCGTATAGAATTCTCTGACATGATCTTGAGGATCAGAGTGTCCGTCATATTTGTCATACTTTGGTATCTCCACTCTTTTTGGGAATGGTGGCATATACAAATTTTTGTCAAACGGGAAAGGACATAGGGCCTCCATGGAGAACTCCTTGGGTTCCTTCTCCTTCTTAAGATTGTTAAATTCAACTTGTATAGCGTGCATCTGTTTTGTCATAGCTGTGAGTGGAGTTTCTTCCTCATGTGTGATTATATCATCAATGTTAAAGTTGGGAGGAAGCTTAGCCCCTTCCTGGGCTAATTGTAAAAAGTATGCCTCTCTATCCACTTTCAAGAAATGGCTCATCATTTTCTTGAATTCATCGTCATTCTGACATCGATGGATTTCAGAGGGGGTAGGTTCTTGGTCAGCATTATGTTGAGAATGGTGTCCCTGGGATCCTCCTCCTAGAGAATCGTGGTTTGTCCCTGCTTGAGACATGGTAGGAGTTTTTGGGCTCCCTGGAATAGATTGAGGAGGAGTTTGTTGATTACCTCTGTGAGTTGATAGAGGAGGTATGTAACCAGTTTTTAATCAAAAGTTACCGAGACCGTCATCTTCGTAGATACCTGACTTGATGAGTTGTTCAAGAGTTGGACCCGGGGTATTGGTCAAAAGTAAGTTCTGAGATGTTTCTTCTGATTTCTTGTGTGAAGAAGCTCTACTCTCCACCATTAACTTTGAATGAAACAGAAGAAAAGGATGAAGACAACTGAAGAACAATTTGATTCGAGAAAATTTGATGACGCAACCTTGTCAAGATTATGATAGTTTTGAAGATCTGACGAGATGTGGGTGAAGGAAACTGTGCACTGGATGTATGGGATAGATCGCCCAGAAGATAGCGGACACAAGTTCTCAACACTTAGTCTATTTTTGAAGATTGATTGAAGATTGATAGTTATGACAAGGTTTTGACACGAGATAAAAAGGACTCAAATTGATCAAACAGAAGACTAGATCGGATTCAAAAGATCAAACTCAAAAAATGGTAGAATGCTCATTAGCTACTGCTCTGTTCCTGACACAATGATATTTTTGACAGATTCTGGAACTAGGCTGGAAACATTGGATATCTTGCAATTTGACAATTTCTGACAACTCTCTCAAATTTTTCCAAATGACACTCTGTAGACTCGTACGACACTAGGTAGTCTATGAAATGACAGTTGCTAAACTCATACGACAATTGGGTAATACTGAAATGACACTTGACAAAACTCGTACGACTTTTGACTTCCTGAAATGACTTTTGACTCCAGAAAGAACTTTACGTCAATTTTTGCAAAATTTAAGGTCTTCAGTTTTGGATTGTTTGCAAATTGTATTGTCCAGATTTTGAAGGTTATACCAGATTTGATCATTTTTAATAGCCAAGTAGATAAATAAGCACGCAGAACAGCAAGTGATTCCAAGCACGTCTGAAAACAATGAACAAGGGCAAAAGCAACCTTGCGCATGAACAATCAAGTGACCAAATTGTGCTAATCCCTAAGAGTACTAATTGTGTATGTTCTAAAAAGTTTTGCAATAACACACATATACCTGAGAATGAAAAATTGGCCTCTCTAGGGTTTTTAGTAATGGTTTGACTCTGCAACTTTTATGATTCAAAGGGGTGAACTCCAATCCCGGTGCACCAGGGTTTTGACACAGTCCGAGAACTTAATCTTCAAGAGCTGCTAGGGAGATCTGACAACCCAACAATGAACCATACCCGTGGAGATTTCTTCCACAAGGACATTTATATAGCGGCTGTCACTACCATGGCGAAAATGGCTATTACCGCTTGAGGTTCCGTCAACGCAGTTTGCCCTGTGAAGGGATTGTCTGCTATGGTTAACCCTCTCTAAAGATGACTCACAATAGTATACCACAAGGGGACTTGGCTCTAGATTCAAGGTTTTGACACCTCTTCACTTTTAACCCAAACAAAGCAAGTAGATTAATCCGACACGCTAAGACAAAGTTTTGTTCCACCAAGGTCTGTGATATCAACTCCACGTGATCTATCAACCTCTCCGAGGAGAGAATGTATCAATCAATAAGAGAAGACACACTAACCAATTTTGATTCACCAAAGCTCGTGATATCAACCCTACGTGATCTATCAACCTCTCCGGAGAGAGAATGTGTCGATCAATAAGAGAAGATGCACTAACCAAGTTGAATGTGAAACACACTAAATATCCTCCCTACCTACAAGGATTCTGTCATCAAGAAAGATTTCTCTAGGAATCCAATCTCTCAAGAATCACGAATAGTGTTCATAGGGCCTAATTACTATGTGAGCACAGATATATTCCCGAAAGTAAATCTACCAAAAGTACCCAAAAAGTAGAAAGAGGAACACTTAACGCTTAAAGCGAATATGAGATGAGTCCACAAGGTGGAACACTTAACACCTCACACAAGCTGAAAATGAGTCCCCAACTTAGAAAACAAGTGAGTTCCTAAAAGCACAAAAGGGTTGCCAAGTGGAACATTTAACGCTTCTGTCCTGTTGACCCCTCCCCTTTATGGCGCTGAGATTGCAACCACGGGGTGGAAATGAGGGGCCGGCAGATTAGCGAGTCCAATAACCCAAGATAGCAATCAAGATCAATCACAAGTATTCTAAGACTACTTAATGAATCCTTAAGGGATCACAACCTAGTATCAATTATGCAAGTGTGTAGAAATATATCAAAAGCATGAAAAGATGCACACAAGCTTGACACGTAAGAGATTTGTTTTAGGATCCAAATTGAAATATTATTAGCTTGAGAAGAATACCTTAGATCCAACGCTCTGCAATCCAGAATTTAGCACACGTCTGAAAGTATAAAACCAAGACAAATCAACAGCAAACTATAAGCATTAGAAATCAATAATCTAAAAGCACAAATATGCAAATTCTGTGATCAAATAGCAAATTTTGAAAATGAAACCAACATGCTTGGATTTGGCTTGGAAAGAGCTTTCCAATGATATATCACACTTAAACTTTCAATACCATATGTGAAAATTTCACAAAAAAATGGGTGCCAGTTTTCCAGAGTGGCACGGATTCTGAAAATGCCAAAATTTTCAAAAAAAACAAAACAAAAAATAGAAAGCTAGCATGATCAAAATAGGCATAGGCGTGATTGAAATGAGCACAGGCGTGACTGAAATGTTCCCAGGCATGATTTAAATACTCATAGGCATGATTTAAATACTAATAGGCATGATTTAAATACTGACAGGCGTGACTGAAATGTGCCCAGGCATGATTTAAATAATCACAGGTGTGATTTAAATACTGATACGTGTGACTGAAATGTGCACAGATGTGATTTAAATACTCATAGGTGTGATTTAAATACTGATACGCGTGACTGAAACTGGCAGATGCGTGACTGAAAATGGTAGATGCGTGATTGAAACTATCAGATGCATGACTGAAACTGTCAGATGCGTGATTGGAACTGTCAGATGCGTGACTGAAACTGTCAGATGCATGGCTGGAACTGTCAGATGCGTGACTGAAACTGTCACATGCGTGAGCAGAATACTTGTAAGCGTGAATAAATTTCTCGTAGGCGTGAACAAATTGCTCGTAGGCATGAACAGATTGCTTGTAGGCATGATCAGATTTTATCGTAAGCGACATTTTTCCTGTTTGCACAAAAATGATGAAAAAGTGACGCCGAAAATATATAAAATTAGATAAAAATGAAGAGAATGAGGCTCAAGGCCCCACGGTGGGCGCCAGAAATGTGTGTGTGAAAATTGTACCTGATTTGTAGATACAACACTCAGTAAAACATTAGAGGTTAGTGATAATCAAAATCGTGCAAAATTGAAAGCTATCTAACCAAGCGATTTACTGCCTTCTAATAGGTGCGAGATTAATGTTCTCAGATTATAATCGAGATCAGTGACCTAGACGACACCTAAATGAAGGATTTGAATGCAATTCTAGATATGGAATAAATGCAATTAATCTATATTTTTTATATTTTATGATGCAATAAGAATGATAAAAACTCATATGAATCTATGCTAGATGAAATTGATATGCTATGAATTGATCTATCTAACAATGATATGCAAAGCTATGAAATTCTATGCTATGATATGAAAAATATGCAATTGAAATTGATCTCACAAAGCTTTGAATTCGCAAGTTGATTCTTTCAAGCTCTAATTGTGCAAATTCTCCAAATCTGATATGCTATGATTCCTGTAGAGTAAGTTTGCAATTTGCAAGATGATTGAGAGATGAATTATGAAGAGCTGAGCATTGTTTTTATAGAAATCCAAGGCTTTGGAGGTGCATGAAAAAAAGCCATAAATCACTCAAATAACTCAGGTCGATTTTTGAGTTATTTTTAAATAAAGGATAATTAACTCACAAAAACATGCAAAATCTAAGCTTTAACTCAAAATAGAGTTTAGCTTTAATTGATAATTGATAGTTGTTTGCTTTTATGATTGTGCATGTTTTATTTATGAATTAATTTAATAATAAAGTGATTTATGCTCAACTTAACTACTTTTAAAAATAAAACAATTGATTTATGGGTTAATCAATTATTTAATCAAATTTTTATTAAAAATTATATTATTAAATAATGACAACTTGCTTTAATTAATTAAATAAGAATTTAATCAATTATTCATATGATATTAGATTTATTGTCAAAATTAAATAATACGATTAATAATAGATAGAATTAAATTTAATTACACAATTAAGTGGCAAGATATTAAATCTAATTAATTAAATATAAAAATATTCAATTAATCAAACTTTAGGATAAATATGATTTATTGCCAAATAATTATAAAATTAAAGATAATTATGATGATTAGGAATATTACTAAGAATATTCCCCGATGCAGAATTTAAGATAATCAATTATGATTCGATGATGTTTAGATGTGCCTTAGATTAGGACTTTGATGTCAATTTCGTTCGAATTGAAGATGTAGGAGATTAATGAACTTATAGCCCATTTTTGGGGTATTACAATTACTGCTTGTATTTATCTTTGTTGATGATACTATCTTTGGAGGAGAAGATGAAGATATAATTTGAAATGAGCATGATTGGTGAAATGAAATATTTTTTAGGATTACAGATAGCACAAAACAATGATATTATTTTCTTATCCCAAACAAAGTATTTGAAAGACTTGTTGAAGAGATTTGGAATGGAAAATTATAAGCCTGTTGGCACACCTATGGTAACTGGTCATAAGTTATCTAGCATAGATGAAACATCTATAGTTGAACAAAAGAAGTATAGATACATTATTGGAGGATTGCAATATTTAACTCATACAAGACCAGGTATATCACATGCAGTTGGAATTTTTGTAATATTTCAAGATGATCCTAAAGAGTCACATTATGAAGTAGTAAAAAAAATATTTCGGCATTTGAAAGACACAATTGACTATGGGTTATGGTATGAAAAATAAGATGACTTTACCCTATGTGCATATACAAATGCAGATTGGGGAGGTAGTGTTGATGACAAAAAAAGTACAAGTGGTGGAGCATTTTTTCTTGAAGGAAGATTGGTGTCTTGGCTAAGTAAAAAAAAATTGTATTTCACAAAGCACAATAGAAGTAGAATATGTAGCAGGAGAAAATAATTGTAATCAGATAATATGGATGAAAAAAATATTGAAGGATATTCAAATCAAGTTGAGTGAGCCTATTATCATACACTATGATAACACCAGTACAATAAGTATGTCAAAGAACCTTGTAATGCATTCTAAAACAAAGCATATATAAATCAAGTATCATGTTGTAAGAGAAAAAGTTACAAAAAAAGAAGTCAGACTTGAGTATATCAGTACAAAAGAGAAGATTGCAGATATATTTACAAAGCCTTTACCTAAGGATACATTTGAGTATTTGAGAGGTATGCTTGGGGTTATGCCCCAACCTACTCTTGAGTAGTGATGCAGAGAGTTGCATCAGTCCAGTGGTATATGAGCTCTATCCGTTCTGGACTGTATGCTAATACTTCCTCTATGGGGGAGTATGTGTGTTTCTGATATGAGTCATGAAGGACTCTTGTGAATGTATTTTTTGAATAGTGTCTTTTGACATTCAAGCTTGTGGATTGGCATATTGATGCTTTAATTGTCATTGATGTCAATGAGGGAGAAGGATAGTAATGAAAACAAATTTATTGATGAAGAGGATTTTAAAATAAAAGTACTAAGGAAAAGGATACATTTGATGATTAATTGATTTGTAGTGTTGCATTTTGGTATTCATGGAACTTGGATGTTTTCATCTATGTTGCCATCAATGCCAATGGGGGAGATTGATAGGAATGAATGCTGAATATTTCCTATGGGGGAGTATTTGGATTCATTTTGTAGCAGTTATATTTTGCATTCATAACTATGTTTGTCATTGATGTTAACACATTGATCTACTGGAGAATAGCAGAGAAGCAAACAATGTTTGTATTAGCACACGTAGAGAATTGTAGATCAAGATATGCAGAGTTGAGGACTAATTCTATATAATGTCCTGAGGTTATGTTAAAGAGTGCATACAAAAATTCAATTATTCATGACAGTTATGTGGAATTTAGTGGAAACGGTATTCAAACAATGTTCTTGAGAAGTGGTTTGTCATAGTTGGATTATATCTCCTAATCGGGATAGAATATGGACATGTGAAGTTGAACAGAGGTTGATGATATTTCAGAGGTGACCTAGATGAGATAGCATAGTCAGAGGTTACATGTGTAAAGATTTATTTAGTTTGGAAGCTGACAGTTTTATGTGGTTATGAAATATTGTCTTATGTGTAATGATTTATATTTTGTAATGATTAAGCCTAGTTGGCCGACTCATTTGTAATTATTTGAGTGTGGTATAAAGGAATGATTATTTTCCTTGATTGAGATATGAATTTGAAGAGAGAAGTAATTGAGTAATATATGTTTATGTTGTAAGAGGATATGTGAATTGAGCAGATCTAGTATTGAGATCTGGTGGAATAGTTGGTGTGGTTTGGCATAGTCAAAGGAGTGAAGATAAGTTGCTAAGATCTGTAATTGTTGGTATTATTCTATTCAGATAATACAAAGATCAGTTGGATAATGTGTTCAGTGATCTTGCCCTTGAATCTGTTTGGATAGTGGGTCCTTTTTCCTTCCATAAATCCTAAATGGGTTAGAATATTTTAACAGGGATTCAAAGTCTCCTAATAGGGACCAATATGTACTGAATGTATTTCCATCCTCTCATGAGGAATTTTCATTTTAGTACATATTTTGTGGGTACTATCCCCACCGGGGTTTACTCTCTAATCAAGAGGTTCCCTAGTTAACATATCATGTTATTCTCTCTCTCTCTCTCTCTCTCTCTCTCTCTCTCTCTCTCTCTCTCTGGGTATGTTATCTATGGGATGATGGAAAAGTATGAATACCACAAGCCAATATGATACATTATATTTAAAGTTTTTTCATTTTGGAAAATATAGGAATGGATTCAATTAGTGATTTTTTTTCCTATGAAAGGTTATTCATGGAAAAGGAGGATACGAATTAATTCCATAGGGTAAATAGGGTTCTTTATGTTGTGTGATATACTCAAGCTAAAGTCAAATTAATCTAGTGAGATTTCTTTATGCTATTCATCTTTAGAGATTACAAAGAAAAGTCTATTTCTTTCAAGAAGGAAAATCAAAAGACAAATACGAGATGGGTGATGTAGTGGCACAAAACACAAAATACCAAGAAAAAATATATGTTTGCAAGGTAATTTAAAACTATAAGTATGAAAAGTGTGCCAAAATGGTACTGAACAATTTAATAATATGGAGGCCTCATAGCCCCTCATTTTATTATTTTAATAATATTATGGTCGAGATCAGGTTAGAAAATTTACATATTTTTTCTACATAAGTATTTATTCATCATTAATTTTTAAATATGGTTAAATATTCTAGTGATAATAGTTATTATTGTGTCAATTTCATGAAGGGTCATTTGATTGAGATGTTAGGTTGTACTTAAGAGGTGTGAACAATATGAAATTTTTACCTCAAGGGGGTCATCACACGTGGAACCTCTCACAAAGGTATCATATCCTAGTTAGCTCTATTTTACCATCATAATGTGAGTTTACTAGGTACATGATTAACTAATCTTCATTTATTCCATCTGTACTCATGTTTTGGTCTTCATAGCATTGTATTTACATTTTTGTCAAGTTTGTATTGGTTCACCAACATTTCTAACCCATTACAACTAGTTGAATGACATCAAAGGGAAAAAAATATTTTGTAATCATATCCTTTTATAAAAATGGATACAACACTTCTAGATCCATAAAAAGAGGGATTGGTGACCTTTGCTACATATTTTTGAATGAAATTCTTCTTCTTATACCTTTTAATCCTACATCCATTCCACATCTTCATCTCAAAAACATTGTGGACTTAAATTTTTATATGGAAAAACCTCAGGCATTATAATGGTCATAAATCCTTGTCATCTAATATCAGGTTTCCCTTACTTTGTAGTTGATGCTACTTATTTTTTCAAAAAAGTGGCCATTAAATTTTTCATATTTTCTAAGGCATTATCACCACTAGATATTTTTCATTCTATGTCTCCTAATAATTTGTTGATAGTTCAATCCTCTTAGATGTTGAGCTATTTCCATCATTAATTTCTCAGTGTAGTTTAACTTTTTTTGGGATGTTCCAAAATTCTTTGGTCTCCTTGATGAATTCTTAAGAATTTTCATCTTCTCTATCATCCATGGTAGTATCCTTTTATCTTTATTAAAGTACTTCAAATATTAGTAACTTATGAAGTAAATATAAACAAAAAAATATGACAATCTTTGATACCACTAAAATATCTCACTCAAAAAAATAAAGATTTACAAAAATAATAAATATTAAACTTAGAAAAATTAAGAGAACTTACTGAAATAGTTAATTAGTTCACAAGTAGTAGTAGTGATAGTAATCAAACTTAGATCTAGTATAATGAATTAATTAAAAATGACCCATTTAATGAACGATCCAAAGACTCACGTCAATTTATAATGAAGATATATTTGACTTCTTAATACAATCATAAATATAAATTGTATTTTCCTAGAAAGGTTAGATGCATGCTATTAGCATCAAATCTCTAGAAACCTCCTCATTTGAGAAATTATATTCATAAATTAAATCCATTATTATTGGTTGTGCATGAACCATTGGATTGATTTGTCATATATAGGTGCCTTTGAAGTTACATTGAAGTATAAGATGGTGAATTTCTGTTAGCTTACAAGTTTACCTTCTTTGTATTGTCCTTCTTTGAATTGGTTAAATCCATTATAGAGAATTTCCCTCCCATAAGCCATTTTAGTTATCCTTTCTTGAACTTTGAGTGGTTGTGATATGGTTGATATAGTATACTTGAAGAGTACAAAGACACATGCACATATGAAATGATAACTAAGTAAGGGTATTGTCACACCCAAGAATGCCTCCAAAGGATTCCATCTCAAGTATAGAAAATATTGTCCTAGGAAATATCAATAATTTATGTGATCCTTGAAAAATGTAATTCAAGATCTAAATATCATATGGGAAAATAAGTTAGACTCAAGAGAAAAATACAAATATTTTATGAAGTTAACCTAAAGAGATAATTTATTTAATATAGATCTAAAAAAATTTAATATTAACATTATTTTAATATTATCAATATTATTAATTACCTAATAGAATTTAAAACACTTTATTTCCATATTAAAACTATGAAATTAATTTCCTTTTAATTGTAGACATGACAACATCTTACAAATGAGGTAAGGACTAATTATTAAGTCACTAGTAGATACAATGTATTCTATTCGAAGACTAATAGTTATACATAAATAGATAAAATTATGATAGTGTGACTTATTTTTATGTACTTGATGAGGTGACATACATGAGATGAAAGGGTTCCTTTCATTCAACATAATTAAAATATAGCTCTTCATACATCTATGACAAATTAACATTTTCAAGTTTATATTTGTTTTCAATTAAAGGCTCCCATTTACATAAAAGATTTTACACAAAAATCCATAGTGAAAAATTCTTCAAATAAAATGAAAATAAATAATGTTACCAAACTCATTAATTATATCCAAAACATGTATAATATAAAACTATGGATAATAATTTATAGGAAAATTACAAGTACAAAATTTCACTAAAACTTCTACATGTCTTGCACTTTTCAAGTATGAATGAATCATATAACCTCACCAAAAGCTTCATCCACTTCAATATAGGTGTCAAAACATCACCAAACATGTAGCAGATAAGACCTTTGAAATCATTCTTCTTGGCTACCTTTTCCTACACCTTTTTTTAATTTCAATATAGAGAACTTATGGTACTATTATCTACTTCAATTAGAGTTATCCAACACCAAAAAAATATTATAGATGGGTGGTTCATACACTAAGTGAACACATTTGTTAAAACATCCTTGTCTTCTAGATCATTATATTTAGTTAAGTTACTCCTAAAGAAAATTGTCCTTCATATTTGTGCTTCTCATTTAAAACAAAAACAAAAACAATAGGATTTAGTACTCCATAAGAAGGGGGATATACTCCAAGAGGATTAAATTTTTTTATGAATAGAGTTCAATTAGAAATCACATATAGGTTTTGTAATATTGTCTATAACCTCATCATCACCTATAAAATAACTGATGTATGTGATAGTATAACTCTCTAAGCCTTCAAGTATCTAGTACAATCTATCTCAATATACGAGCTATCTTATAAAAAAAATTAATTATGTCATTCTGATGCAGGAGCATCTTGGGTGTAAGAGCAATCTTGCATCACCCAAAAATATTTCTATTTTTGTATTCAATAAGGGCTATCTTGTGCAGAGTTGCTATTTATGGAAACTTTCTATTTTTAGTAAGTTGGTCATCCGATCTTAGAATGTTCTGATTTCTTCCTTGGAGGTTCATTTTGGTCATATCAGCCTGCCAATAAAGTTTCATTGATAGATCAAGTCTAGCTTTGTAGATATTGAAGATTTTTAGTATTGGCAACAGGGTACAGAAACTTTGAACTCAATTTTGAAGGCTTTAGAGGCCCCGGATGAGATCAAAAATTTGGGTGATAAGAACTTGCATAAGCTAGGCCTATAGAGTGCTTCGTGGCCTTTCCGAAATGGGGTTATAATAGTCAATCGAGTCAACTGGTGATAACTTATGGTCTTCAAAAGTTGGGTCACCTGAAATGGCGAAAAATGATTTTCCTTCAAAAATTTTGTTTGGGTTTCAAAAGTTATTTTGAGCCGACTTTGATGTAATAAATTGTAAAATAAAATAATTCTAAGTTTGGTCGGCCTTGTTGGCTAAAAATTTTGGAACCTTCCCAGGCGGTGGAAAAATTGCCTATATAAGGAAAGTTGTAGTGTTGTCTTAGGTAGCTCGGGGCAGTTCTGGGTAATAATTCGAGGCTTTGTCCTACAAAATATTGTAAGGGGAATGCCCATGTGGCTTTGCATATTGTAATTCTAAAAATTGTAATTCCACATTTGTGGAGATAATAAGAAGCCCATTTTTTGTTCTTGCAAATTGTTATTGTTTCTTTGTTTCTATTATGTGTTTGTGGTATTAAGGGGAGCACCTTTCATCAAGTGGTATCAGAGCCAGGTTTTCCTGAGTGTGTAAATAGATCACCGATTATGAGGCATTTTGCACCAGAACCATGGGTTAGGGTTTCTGTGTAAACAAATCACCGACTGTGAGGCAGTTTGCACTAGGACCATGATTAGGGTTTTAGTGAGAAGCATGAAAATGCCTCCATGAAGGGAACATGGTGGAAGAGCTGGTGTTGTAACACCTCAGGTTAGAGTGCTCTAGAGACAAGTGCAAGCATTGCAAGAAGAGATTCGCAGAGGAATGAATCTTAATGTCAGAGACGAAAGCAAGGATGAAGCTGAAGAAGAAGATTAAGAAGGAGAAGTCAAAATTGTGAACCAGGAGGAAGAAAGACTTTTTCAAGCCATTTCCAAGATTGGGAAAAGACCTAAGATTAAGGTTCCTACATTTTCAAGAAATCTTAACCCAGAGGAGTTGATCGACTAGATCAATGAATGTGAAGAATATTTTGAGTATGAAGATATTGAGGATCTTGATAGGGTTAAATTCGCAAAGGCTAGATTGAAAGGTCATGCGAAGATCTGGTGGCAAGAGATTCAATTGGAGAAAAATAGAAGAGGGAAAGATAAAATCACAAGATGGGATCGGATGGTGGATAAATTGAAGCGACATTTCATCCCTATTGATTATGAGCTTGACCTACTCAAGAAAATGCAAAGTTTGAAGCAAGCAAGATGATCTATTCAGGAGTATATAGAGGAGTTCTATCGAATCCTCATCAGAATAGGCCATGCAAAAATTGAAAAGGAGAAAGTTGCCCGTTACCTTAATGGGTTGAGGCTAAGCATTCAAGAGGAGCTAAATCTAGTTTGAATGAATAGTATTGAAGAGGCATACTAGTTTGCCCTAAAAATAGAGGAAAAGTTGAACAAGAAGTTCGAGAGCAGACAAAATGGAAGAGGTTGCGGTGGATGATCTGGTGGATGGTCATATGGAGGCCAAAATGAAGATCCGAAAAAGAAGGATGAGGCCTCTAGCGGTGAAAATTAGAGAGGAAACAACTCCAATCATTTCCAAGATCAGAACAATAGAGATTAGAGAGGAAGAGGAAGAGGACAAGGTTCAGAAAGATGAGGCTTCCGTGAAACATGTTTTCACTATGGAGAAGAAGGTCATAGGGCATTTGAATGTCCTCAATGCCAAAGAAAGATAGATAGGAGGAATGAAGGCCAGGTCAGAGTGGCACATGTAGATGAAGATGCTAGATCCTCAAATTATGAAGATGCTGAAAGAGGATAAATGTTGATTAATAGAAGAGTCCTACTGAGTGGTGAGAATGAACCTGAACAAAGGAGGAGCCTATTTCACACTAGATGCAAGTTTGAGGGTAAATGTTGTGATGTGATTATTGATAGTGGAAGCACTAACAATTTGGTGTTGGAAGAGATGGTGAAAAAGTTGAAGCTCAAGAGACAGAAACATCCACATCCATATCAGATTGTTTGGGTGCAGGATGACCACAAGGTCATGGTCAGTGAACAGTGTCTAGTAAAGTTCAAGATTGGTGGGTACCATGATGAGGTACTATGTGATATCATACCTATGGATGCATGTCACATGTTATTGGGTAGGCCATGGAAATTTGATAGATGTGTTGTACATGATGGTCATGTGAATACCTATTCCCTAACAAAGGATGGAGTGCGACATAAGCTAAAGCCATTGAAGGAGACTGAAGAAAAGGTATGTGGTAATGCAAGAATAATTTTTTTTGATGGAAGAAAATTCCTACATGGTATGAGGCATGAACATGTGTGTTTTGTTTTAGTTCCAAAAGTTGGTAAAGAGGAAGTAGAGGATGTACCTGTAGAGGTTGCAGATTTGTTGAATGAGTTTCAGGATATTGTATCTGATAAAGTACCTGATGGATTACCACCAATAAGAAAGATCAGTCATCAAATGGATTTGATTTCAAGAGCCAGTTTTCCAAACAAGGCAGTACACAGAATGACACCAGCAGAAAGTGAAGAGTTGAACAAACAAGTACATGAGTTGTTATAGAAGGGATTGATTTGGGAGAGCCTGAGTCCATGTTTTGTACCAACAGTATTAGCACCAAAGAAGAATGGAGAATGGAGGATGTGTACAGACTCTAGGGCAATAAATAAGATCACAATCAAGTACAGGTTTCCATTGCCACGAATGGATGATATTATGGATTGTTTGAGTGGAGCTATGTATTTCTCAAAGATAGATCTGAAGAGTGGATATCATCAGATTCAGATCAAAGAAGGAGATGAATGGAAGACTTCCTTCAAGACAAAGGAAGGACTGTATGAGTTGTTAGTAATGCCTTTTGGGCTAACCAATGCACTGAGCACTTTCATGCGGCTCATGAACGAGGTTCTGAAAGAATTTAAGGGTAAGTTTGTCGTTGTTTACCTAGATGATATTTTGATCTTTAGCAAGACATTGGAGGAACATATGATGCGTATTCGTATGGTGTTTGAGAAGCTGAGAGATGAGAAATTGTTGATTAATTTGAAGAAGTGCAGTTTTGTGAAGAAGGAATTAGTGTATTTGGGATTTGTAGTTTCAGCAGAAGGCCTGAAAATGGACTCAGAGAAAGTACAGGCTATCCTTGAGTGGCCTACTCCAAGGAGTGCTACTGAGGTAAGATCTTTTCATGGTTTGGCAAGTTTTTATAGAAAGTTTATCAAAAATTTTAGCAGTATTTGTGGACCCTTGACTGAAACAATGAGAGGGGATAGAAAAGAGTTCAAGTGGACTAATGGGGTAGATGAGAGTTTTAAACTGTTGAAACAGAAAGTTACAAAACAACCTATTTTAGCACTTCTAGATTTTAATAAAGTGTTTCAAGTAGACTATGATGTTAGTAATACTGCAATAGGAGTTGTTATGAGCTAAGAAGGTAAACCTATTGCTTATTTCAGTGAGAAGTTGAATGATGCTAAGATAAAATATCATGTTTATGATTAGAAATTTTATCCTATAGTTCAGGCATTGAAGAAGTGGAGACACTATCTACTTCCTAAGGAGTTTGTTTTGTATACTAATCATCAAGCTTTGCAATGTTTGAATAGTCAAGGAAAGTTGAATCAGAGGCATTTGAAATGGGTTGAGTTTTTGCAGAGTTATACATTTGTTTTGAAACATAGAAGTGGAAAGTCTAACAGGGTTGTAGATGTGCTTAGTAGAAGGAAACTATTGTTGACAGAGATGCAGATTGAGGTGGTTGGGTTCAAGGAACTCAAGCATTTGTATCTAGAGGATCCTGATTTTGGTGAAGCTTGGAAAGCTTGTAAAGAACCTGTTACTTTAGATAGGATGAAGTGGCTGGATTTCATCATTCAAGATGATATGCTATTCAGAGGGAGTCAGTTGTGCATTCCAAGAAGTTCTATGAGGGAGAATCTCATCAAGGAGAAGCATAGTGGAGGATTGGCTGAACATTTTGGTCGAGATAAAACCCTTGCTTTGGTTAGTGAGAATTATTATTGGCCACAATTGCAACAAGATGTCAAGAAGATTGTATAGAGTTGCAAAGTATGTCAAATGGCGAAAGGAGTGAAGTAGAATATAAGGTTGTATCAGCCATTACCTGTACCAAAGAAGCCTTGGGAGGATATCAGTATGGACTTTGTTTTGGGTTTACCAAGGACACAATGGGGACACGATTCAATTTTTGTGGTGGTTGATAGATTTTCAAAGATGACACATTTTATTCCGTGCAAGAAGACTAATGACGATATTCATGTAGCAAAATTATTTTTCAGAGAAGTGGTGAGACTACATGGTTTGCCAAAGAGTATAGTTTCAGATAGTGAAACTAAGTTTGTTGGATATTTCTAGCATACATTGTGGAAGAAGTTGAAGAAATATTTAAAGTTTAGTTCATCACATCATCCATAGACTGATGGACAGATAGAGGTGGTGAATAGGAGTTTGGGGAATTTGCCGAGATGTTTGGTTGGAGATAAGCCAACAGGATGGGATTTGATTTTTCCACAGGCAAAATTTGCATACAATAATTCTGTCAATAGGAGCACTGGTAAATCACCATTCTAGATTGTATATGGGAGTAGTCCAAGAAATGTATTTGAGTTGAGAAAGATAGATAAAGGAGAAATAAGTAGTGCTGAAGTTGAGAATTTTGCAGAATATTTGAAGAACATCCATGAGGAGGTGAGGAAGCACATTACCAAGATGAATGCATAGTATAAGGCTAAGGCATATGAGAAAAGGAGGCATAAGAAATTTTAGGTTGGAGATGAAGTCATGGTTCATTTGTGGAAGGAGCAATTTCTAGTTGGTACATATAACAAGCTGAAAATGAAGAAGCATGATTCAAGAAATGTATATGAGGTCGAGTTGCCTATTGAGCTAAATATTTCACCAGTATTTAATGTTTCAGATCTAACAGAGTATCATGAAGGAGGTGTTGAAGATGAGGTTACAACAACATAGTGGAGTATTCCAACAACCAGTTCAGATATCAAGGAGATTGAAGACATACTGGATAGTTGTGTTGGTAGAAGCACAAGGAACAAGACATATGAAGAGTATTTGGTCAAATGGAAAGGATGACCTATTGAAGATTCATCATGGCTAACAAAGGAGGAGGTTAACCGTCTTGGTTTTCCTCTGCACACTTGAGTCGTGACAGGTTCACTTCTCAAATTAGCCCATGTGTCTAATGCAGGAGCATCCTAGGTGTAAGAGCAATCTTGCATCACCCAAAAATATTTCTACTTTTGTATTCAATAAGGGTTATCTTGTGTAGAGCTTCTATTTATGGAAACTTGCTATTTTTAGTAGGTTGGTCATCCAATCTCAGAATATTTTGATTTCTTCTCTGGAGGTTCATTTTGGTCATATCAGCCAGCTAGTAAAGTTTCATTAACAGATCAAGTCTAGCTTTGTAGATATTGAAGATTTTCAGTATTGGCAACAGGGTATAGAAACTTTGAACTCAGTTTTGAAGGCTTTAGAGGCCCCGAAAGAGGTAAAAAATTTAGGTGACAGGCACTTGCGCAAGTCAGGCATGTAGAGCGCTTCATGGCCTATCTGGAATGGGGTCATAATAGTCAATTGGGTCAACTGGCGATGACCTATGGTCTTCGGAAGTTGGGTCACCTGAAATGACAAAAAATGATTTTCGTTCCAAATTTATGTTTGGGTTTCAAAAGTTATTTTGAGCCAACTTTGATGTAATAAATTATAAAATAAAATAATTCTAAGTTCGGTTGGCCTTGTTGGCTAAAAATTTTGGAACCTTCCCAGGCGATGGAAAAATTGCCTATATAAGGAAGGCTGTAGTGTTGTCTTAGGCAGTTTAGGGCAGTAGATTTGGGTAATAATTCGAGGCTTTTTCCTATAGAATATTGTAAGGGGAATGCCCATGTGGCTTTACATATTGTAATTCTAAAAATTGTAATTCCACATTTGTGGAGATAATAAGAAGCTCATTTGTTGTTGTTTCTTTGTTTCTGTTATGTGTTTGTGGTATTAAGGGGAGCACCCTTCATCACATTCCTATATAACAACAATTATATTTTGGGAAATGAGATGAACCACATTGTTGATGCTAAACTAGCCTAAATTGGTCTCCATATGATGCTTACAAAGGGTTTTTTGAAAGTATGGCTTTAGATTGACTCCCTCAACATTGTGAATGGATTAAGAGGAAATCATACGTGTATTTATTGGATTGATGATATTATTATTGACTGATTGGACATGATCAAGACATGTAAGGAATTTATTACGTCATATATTTATAGGGAGTGGAACCAAGTTCCTAATTTCTTCACCAACCTAGGATTCACTAATGATAAGACTTTTTCATGGGGACCAATTATCACCTCCCTATAGAAGGAAACAAACTTATCCTAAATGAAATTTTGTCTTGTTAAGGTAGAATTCATGTATTTCATTATGATGATTCATCCCTATTGTGATTTTTTTTAGACTTGGAGATCTATTTTTC
This sequence comes from Chamaecyparis obtusa, assembly GCA_027943335.1. Classification (NCBI taxonomy): domain Eukaryota; kingdom Viridiplantae; phylum Streptophyta; class Pinopsida; order Cupressales; family Cupressaceae; genus Chamaecyparis; species Chamaecyparis obtusa. The sequence goes on from BSBK01009970.1 coordinate 47,695, forward strand.
TAAAATATACTACAAGGCATAATGGGTTGGCTTCCACTTTGGGATTTATTTGAAGTTTTATTTATTGCCATATTTAGAGATTGGAATATTAATTTAGATCTCCCATACTTTTTGGGTATTATTTACCTTATGACTCCCTTATTTTTTACTATTGGATGTTATACTATAGAATGGATCAATGTCATTTTGTACTCTTTTAGTAAATTGTTAATAGATGGGGATAGGAATATGGTGGAACTCAGATCCTATAAAAAGTAGTAGAATGACCCTAGTATATAGGGAAATCCCTAAGCTAGTGGGATTAACCCCATTTTGAAAAATGCCATGGTTACATAACCTTTTGGTAACTAAGGCCTTCATCAATGAACAGTAAGATGAGACATGGGTTTCTTACAAGATTATTTAAATTTATATCTTTGAGCATCTTATTTTGGAAGTGATGGGTCCTAGCATCAAATGAAAATTTTATTATAGAGACCATAAGACCTTAGAGGACATTTTTAACCTATTCTTAAAAGATGACACGTGTGAGAACTTAAAGACAACCAAGATAGAAGACTATGATAATGGAAACAACAAAGAACTTTGTGGAGAAATCACAAAGGTTACTATGAGGTACTTATCCCTTGAAGGGGGATTCATAAGCCTATTTAGTTACCATTTCATGTTTCTTGATCAATTTAGGCATAGCCATATCGTTTAATTCCCATTTTTATTTCTCTTGTATTTGAGTAAAAGCCTCAATGATTACAAAAAGAACACTAAAATTCTTATTTTGTATGAGGGTCTCATCCTTATTATTATGGAATATGCCAAATGTGTCTCTAATCTCTCTTAAAATCTCCTATGCCAAAAGAAAAATTAATTATGTTCACAATGTCCATGTACACTACTTATACATGTATACAGATCTTGAGGATGCCCCTTCTAATGAGGTTATTTTCTTCTATATCAAAAATATGAATCACTTGAAGGAGGGTCAATTTACATCTAATTCCTTCTAGTCTCATGAGTAAAAAAATGGATGATATAATGATTTTGATGATGTTCCTTCTAACATATAGCCCTAAAAAGGTGTTGATTATGTTTTAACCTCTTACACCAGGCTATCTCGATTAGGATTGAAATTCAAAAAGTTCTTCCCTAAAAAGTGGAAGACTCTTGTAAATCTTGAATATGAAAGAAATTGAAATAGGGGAATAAAGGGAAAACATATCTAGGCATCTAAATGAGGAGAAGGGGGATATCCCCTATACTACTAGTAATGACCCTATCATTAAGGAAGTTATGTTGAAAGATAAAGAGGTGGGTCACCAAAATGACAACTTTCAAACTTGTTCCTAAGGAGGTTAAAAGTGGATCTCATATTTATATTCTTCTTGGAATGATGAAGGAGACCCTTATTGATAAGATTGTGGATGTGCTAGTACTTTTAAGAAATGTTTTTGATAGTCTAGCTAAGATTTTTAATTAGCTTGTTTTATAAATTAATATGGTTAAGGATAGTACATGAATTACCTCACAACTAGGATTAATAACTTAAATCATCTTGTTAAATATGGAATGGAAAAGGATAGATCATATAATATGTTAATGAAATGAAAAATAATCAAGAAGAAAAAATTAAAATGCTAGAAGATATAATTAGGTGTTGGTTATAAAATAAAAGTTTTCTTTCTCCATAGGGAACTTCTACTAAGACTCATAGACAAGCTAAAGGTACTGGTGATTAGTCCCAAATTATCCATGATGTCAAAGATATTCATAAAATAATTATAGAATAGAATCTCGAGGCTAAAAAAATCCTGAGGGAACTTCAATAGTATGGTATGGGTCTATGACCCTCCTTTTGTTGTTTTCTCTTTTTCTTGGTTGTTGGTTTGCCTAGGTTTTGAGTCTAGCTAGTTTATCTTTGGTTGATGATAGTTATGTGATGTAAAGGGTTCGAGGGTCCCTTGAAAACATTTTTTAATTTACTTAAAACTATTTTTTTATTATTCAATATATAATTCTTTTGATGATTGTGAGACTATTTTAGTTAATGGGGATTAGGAATGAGCTATGAATTCTCTCTTTATTTGTGTCTAGATTCTTGCATTCAACCCTCTTATAAGGTCACCAATTTCTATCCTATGTAGGTATGACTACCTTATCCCCCCTTATATTTTTGGTGTAAATCTACCTATGTGGTGATTGTAAATGCTATATGCTATTTCCTAAAGGTGGACATGGAAACTACTAACTTTTCTCATAATTCCTATGCTTGTATTTTAGTAGATGTTGATCTCTCAAAATATTTTCTTAGGGGGCATGTATTAAAGGGAAATAAATATTCTTGGATGAAATCAATTGACTATGAGGACATTCTTTCTCACTGTAAACATGCTTTTGTATAAAACACATGGTCTCTACTTGTCCTCATTGTAATCATAAGTAATCACCCTCAAATTGGTAGCCAAATTATTATCATGATCATCCAACATTTTTTCATTTTTTTTTGTATTGATTCAAATCGTAATCCTATGGATTTAAAAATTACTCCCCCGACTCCATTGGCTCATGTAGCATGAGACCATATTTCTTCTAATTGCCCCTAAGAATAAACATCCCACTAAAATGTCTTCTGATTGTTAGGTGATATTTTTAGATAAGAATCCAAAAATTCTAATTCAAAAGTAGATGTATCCTAATTTGTTCTATTTTTGTAATTTCTCATCTAAATGCATTGTTTCTTGTTTATGTGACTATTTTTATCTTGTTGTATTTTTTTTTTCTTCTTTTTCTCTAAGCATTTTAGTCTTTTCTTTTGATGTATTTTTAAAAAAAATTCATCTAGAATGGCTTAACTTTTCGTACTTATTTTAATGAAAAATAATAAGATAGATGTTTCTCATGAATGAATCCAATATTCATCATAATTGTAGGCACAATAACTTAACTATCAAAGTGATTCTTGAACTTCTAATGTATAATATTTTTTATGCCATTCTTCTATTAAAAAATTGAACAATTACTAAACATCTATATTTCAAATCAAAAAACAAAAGATGGCTTAAGAGTTAAATACACCTAGCCTTTTATATCCAAGACATATTTATCAATTAGATTATATAGAATACACATTACAATTGTCATACACTCAAATCTAAATTTTAACCTTTATATTTCTCAATTATACATTTACCATAACACATTTAAGCTACTAAATGATTTTTCTTGTTTACTAACCACCATCCTTAGCATATTTAAATTAATACCACTATCTATAATAAATAATTTCTAATGTTTCTATTCACATAAGATATATAAATATTTAATTACAAAATTGATTAAGATTCCAAAATATAAGAAATTAATTATTTTTATTAGAAGTGAATATTATAGTGGTGGTAGGTCATGCATAAAATAAATAAATTATAATTTACTTACAATTAAAATATTAAAATTATAAATATATTTTATTTAAAAATGACATACATACATATTGATTACAATTTTGAAAAGCTATATATGAAACATTCATTGAATTAATAAATAGTAATATTTATAAAAACTATATACAGTGGTGAAACTATATATTTGTATAGAAATACTAGTTCAATTAAAAATAAATATTGTGAATAATTTATAAATTAAAAAATAATAAATAATAAAATTTAATAATAGTAAAATAATCTTATTTTTTTCTTATTAAAGTTTCAATTTTTACAATAAAAATTTTCAAAATATTTAAAAATAAAATAAATGGTTGATTTGATGGCTAACTGGTGTTTAAAATATTTACAAGTTTTTTCAAAACTATTCTAAAGCCATCACAAATTATAATATAATAAAAAACAAAAAGTGGCTGACAGTTTAAACCTAGTGCTGAAATTGTAATCCATTGATCAATAATTGATAGTCGTTAAAAACTATATAGAAAAAGTTAGTTAATGAAGACACCAAGCAAACTGTATACAATTAAATGTATATTCAGTAAACAATACATTTCACTAATCAATTTGATCAAATGAAAGCTATAACATGCTATTACTTTGTTTGAAGCACAATATCAAACAAAAGAGAAAAATGTTCTTGCAATAGAGAGAGAAGTTATGTGTAAATATCAAATCTAAGCAACAAAGAATGTGCAATAACAAGAAATAAAAGACAGTTTAGCGCAGCAGCAAGCAGTACCAGACGGATAGAAGAACATGTAACTCAAATGCAAGAGATTATTTGCAGTTGCAATTTTGTAATCAATTTGAAATCTGAAAGTGAAATCTTTGTAAATGTTTTTATTGTTAAGTTGTATAAAACGTTGAAGTTTTTTTACAGCCACCTCTATGATTTATTTCTGTAGTTATTTCCCCCAATTTGACAAATAGAGCATCGACTGTTTATTTTGTTTGGGTTTTGTCCACACAAACTCCATATAAGAGTTTTCTTATTTTGAAGTTTAATTTCAAGATAACACAACAGTAGGTGCATCTATGAAACTGAATCTGAAAACCTCATGAAAAATTAATCACCAAACCAGAAACTACGCAGCTAATTAATTCACAATCTTTCAACAAATCCAAAATAAATAAGGGCTGCAGAACAGCTAAGTTCCTGCCAAAGTTTGGAAGAACGGTTATGCCCTACCAAAATCTAAAATACTGTTTTAAAATATTGAAAGTAATACGGTGGTGTCAAATAAAGAGAAGTTGAGAATGACACAATTGTAACTACTTGTCACCCTTTTTAGTCTTGAATATGAAAGTGGGAAGAGAGAAATGAATGTGGATATGTTCATGTGAATGTTTGCAAGGGTTGTTGTATGGTCATGGCTGGGAGTTGGGGCGGCTGGGGATGAAGGCATAGCTGTGTAAAAGGTTGACACATCCCCTGAAACCGATTGCAAGTTGCAGATTGTAACAGGATGAAGAACAAACCTCCAAAACCCTAAAATACCACTGGTAGTTTTGTAAGGCTACAATCAGATCCAAAGAGTGCAGCAAAAATAACTCCAAAGATGTAAGGTGGTTGGCTGTGATGAAAGCTGGTCTATGCGAGCTGGAAACAAGTGTAGAACAACAGCCTAGTGTAGAACAACAGCCTGTAAGGTATCAAACCTTCCCTACAATGGCACCTAAATATAAGCCTTGTAAAAGCTGGTCACTCCACCAAAACAGGAAATTAATATATTCAAACATCCCTTAGAAAGTGCTGCAACAACTCTGAAAAATGATGGCAACTTTATCCCAAAAAGCCATTCCAGAAACAATGACTATAAAATGCAAAATAACCTATCTTACAGTTGTGCTTACCATTCCAGAAACAACGACTATAAAATGCAAAATAACTTTATCCGAAAAAGCCATTTCAGAAATATAACCTCTTATAGTTGTGCTTACTCTTGAAAGATGCAGTTAACAAATGCACTGGAAACTTGCCATGAACTCTCCAAATATTAGCTCAAACACAGCCTTTGTGTGGAGATGCCATAGACAGAAATTATGGTTTTGGTTCCCAATTGCAATAATTTTTGAAATTTCATCATAGTTTAATTTTAAAATTAAAATACCAAAGAAGCTAGTAAAAGAATAAAGCATCCAGAATAAAAGGGATTCATAAATAGATAATTAATAAACTCTTCCCATAAACAATATTTAAATTTAGCATACACAACAAGCTCACGTTCAAGGATTTTTCAGCAATACCCTGGAAATTATCTAATCAATTATGAATGGCCTGGAAATTATCTAATCAATTATTACCACAGAAAATTTGAGTCTCTTTCAGTGCTTTAAATCTCCTTTTTCTGGCCTTGAAGCCACTACAATGTGGGATTTTAAAAAAATTTATACTCTGACGGGGGGTTTAGTTGAAAAATACAGGACTACACCTTAAAATAGGTCATGCTTCATTACAAAACTATGCAAAATGTCAACAGATTTTGTTAGGCTGGGCTTCTAAGGATTTGGAAAAAGGTGACCACTATGTTGGGCAAGTTGTGAACAAAGAAGATTGACCTAGAAGAGGACAGAGAAGATCATCATTGAGGCTAATCTTGTAGTAGCTTCTTTTCAACTGCAAGCACTCCTCAGAATCATACCACCTGCACCTGCAAAGTGATGGTTGAAAATATGATATTGATGTTTGTTTTGCATAAGTTGGGCAGAGAATTGTAGAATCTTTGTTTTGTTAAACTTCTCACAGATAAATCAGAGAATTTTTAAATACAAAAAAGACCACCCAAAAAAGAATAGCAAGTTATTTAGGCTTTCCCATTGCATCTTTACCAACCAAGCATTTAGAAGCTCCAATTTTTGTTGGAACATGCCGTTCGAATCATTCGGAAGAGAGAGTGGATGATTGCAGAAACAAGATGATAGCATGAAAGCGTAAATGGTTAACTCTGGCCAGACGACTTATTAAGATGAGGTCAGTCCTCTCACTGGTTCCAAGTCTCCTCAGAAAATTCCTTTGGGAAGGCTCAAAAGAAGAAAAGAAAATTCCATACATTGAGAGAAGGCTTGTTTTCCAAGAGTGGTTGGAGGTGCTGATTTAAGAAGAATGAAGGCTCAAAATCTGGCATTAGGGGCAAAGCTCTCGTGGAAAATATATAGGAAGCCACACAGACTTTGATGCAGAATCTTTGACATAAAATATTTAGATTGCCATGAACCTAGTCGCATATTAAAATTAGCAATACAGGAAGCTCAACGGTGCGGAAATTCCTTTGGGGAAGCAGAAAGCTGATTACAGAACATTAAACATGGAAAATCAACAATGCTGACTTTTGGGTGGATTCCCATAACAGCCACAAGCCTCTTGTGGATATAGATGGAATTTTGCCGAGTTCATAGAGCATACTAGAACAGCACTTGGTTCACAAGTAGTGGACTATGCAGCAGTGGTCCAAGAAGCAACAGGTTGTTCTCGTACTTGGATAAACACCGATCTCCTACCAATTCCTGTTGATCTCCTACCAATTCCTATTCATCTCCAAGGAACATTGCAAACAGAATTAAGCCAAAGGAAAATAATATTAAATGATCAAAATGACAAAATTATTTGGTGTGGAGCTAAGACTGGGGAATACTTTGTAAGGATGGGATATTCAATTCAAAAAGCAATACAAACAAATCACAATTGGCCGTCTATTCTGTGCTAGCACACCTCAGTTCTTCCTAAAGCAGGTGCAATTTTATGGACTGTTATGCATAAAAGAACATTAACTGCTGATCCCCTATGTAAGATAGGTATTTATGAACCGTCAAGATGCCCTCTTTGCAAATATAACAAAGAAACCATTCATCTTCTCCTTTTAACTTGTCGCTTTGCAAATATAACAAAGAAAACATTCATCTTCTCCTTTTAACTTGTCGCTTTGCAATAATGTGTGAGAACTCGATTCAAACTGCTTTTGGATGGTCCGGGCTTTGTCAGAAGGATATTGGAGAAGTAATTACCAATTGGTCAAGGATTAAAAGTTAATCATTGCGGTCAAATTTATGGACTATTACGCCTTCAATATTGGTTTGGCAGAACTGGATAGAAAGGAATAGGAGAATTTGAAGGAGATATTAAAAAGTGCAGAGGAGATTACTGGACTAATCAAGGGTAGCATAAAGCATTATTCAAGTGGCAAATGCAAAATGCAGATTAAAACCTGACACAATGTCTTGGAAATGGGATGAAGAAATACAGAACAAATGGCAAGAACTCAAACGCCCAAGAATTATAGAAAACAATAAGAAACAAAAGAGGGAAAATGTAAGGTGGTCAGCACCAAAAGCCAACAGATGGAAGCTTAATTTTGATGGAGCTGCTAAGGGTAACCCAAGGAAGGCAGGGGAAGGATGTATCATCAGAAATGAAAATGGAAAATGTGTTTGCGCTCTATCAAAAAATCTCAGTATTACTACCAATAATGAAGCAGAGATGGAAGTACTTTTTCTTGGTCTGAGACTATGTAATGCAAAAAAAATTGAAGAAAATTGAAGTTAAAGGAGACTCCCAAATATGTGTACAAGCCTTAATAAAAAAGACAGCACCAAATTGAGGAAAATAAAGAGATAGGTGAATATAGTGTGCAAACAGCTCAAAAAAATGGGAAATTTTACTATTTCTCATATTTACTCGAGGCAAATAAGGCAGCAAATAATCTAGCAAATCACAGTGCGGATCAAATGAAGTTCGAACTGACTGGCCTTCTAACTCCCACTAGAGTGAAAACCAATAACAAAGCTCTAGATGAGGTGAGAATGATCGAGATTTTGTAAAGGTGTTAAAAGCAAGATGATCCCCTACCAGTCCTTACAATGTACTTTTGCAGAGAAGTTTTGATGGAAGCTGCACAATTTTGTATGTGAGAATTGTTGTCTGTAGATGTTTCAATTTGGGAGTATTGTATAGAACAAGATAGAAGATGATGATAGTTTGAGAATAAACTGAGCTAAGTGTGCAGAATTATAAGAAACTAACGGAATTTCCTTTGTTAATCCCAGATTCTCTTATTGTCATCTGTCTTTACTGCATGTAATGCTCAGTGATGCTTTCAAGCTATTTTGTAAAGAGGAAATCAACATGGATAAAAAAAACTATGTGGGACAGATAACCAAGTATTCATGTACAAATTTCTCTTACCTGTGTGCTTTTACCACATCCTGTCTGCCCACATATAATTGTAACAGATGAGTTCCTGACTGCAGACGGAACAATTGTCTTCTTTTGGAAGGCAGGTAGTTTCTTCCTAGTGGCCCATATTTTTGAGTGCATGTGAGAAGTTTGTAAGCAGTCCATTATTTCTTCATCTGCAAACTAATGTTCTCAGATGGCGGCATGTCAAATGAAAATATTAGATGCAAAAAAGAATTTATTCATTGTTTCCCCCATTTCTTGACATGTATGCAAGAATGTGGAAACTTAGATAAGGCATGTGGACTCTTTGCATGTTTAGGCTGGGAATGTTTGCCAGGCCCTTGCCAGAAACGCCACCTGCTAAGGTCGTCTGCGAAGGAGAAAACCCCAACATCTTTGCTTTGTTTTTCAGTCCTTCTCTTGCATTGTAAACCGTGCTCACTCCTTCTCTCGCATTGTAAACCGTGGAAGCCTCTATTCTGTCCACAGAAAATGCTCCAGCTTCGAATTGGGCAGACGGCCCGTAAAAATCATTCATCTTTCCTTCATAAATATTGAAGGTATATGCGGGAAGAAGGAAATTAAGCAATGTGATTGATTGAGGGAGTGAAGATTAATAACATGTTAAGCTTTTAGCCTCCGCAATAGTTCTCTCCCTTGGCAGGAACTAAAAAATTACAAATCAACAGCATCGACTCAGAAAACGACATCTCTTCAACAAAACTGTATGGACCAAACATATCCCTAAAATTAACAATGTGAATCTGATGGAGAGGCAAAGCAGAGTAAAAACTAAAACAAAGAGCGAAAGTTGCAGACATAATACCCAAAGATCGAAAAAAATGATTTATATAATTAAATAATATTGACAGATTAAATGAGAGACCTAAGCTTCCAGAGTATCCGAGGAACAAAGACAATGGTTTCATTGCAAAATCTCAATAGATAAATAATATCTGATGATTAAATTTGTAGCCATCATTAACAAATGCCATGTACTAAAACATAAATCATGAACCCATTATCCATTATGTAATCAAGGAATCCTGCAAACATTCTGTTATTTTCCTAGAGAAACATAAATCACTAGATCAGGTAGTTTCATATGTTGAAAACATTGGATTCTATTCCCTTCTATTCTATTTTATTTTACTAGTGTCATCACAAAGCCCACTAGCATATCGATTGAAAATACTAGCGCAAACAACATTGCATTCCAGCAAGCGACTGCGAACATGTCATGCATTATGTTCTTCGAATTGGGAGTTTCAGTGTTGTGAGGAGCAGTCCTCATATCAGCTGCTTTTCCGGTGGCCCAAACAAAACCAATGAAAATATAAAGCGAAGTAGCCATCACCACAGGCGGCACAAACGAGCTCCAAATAATTGAAGACATTATGAATACTATTATGAATATAGACAACATATCCGAAACTCTGCCACCGCCTTTGACTCGAACAAAATTCATCCAAGCCGACTGCAATGTAAACACGACCAGAAAACCCAGAAAAGTGAGTAGGACTTCCATATTTTTTGAATCCAAAGCCATTATGTATTTTCTTTTGCTTGTTCAAGAGAGCAAGAAAAAGCAATACAAGCTATAATTATGTTTATTGCGTGATTTGGCCTCTCTTTTATATTGGATTTTTCCTTTTTCCCGATTATAAAATTGTCGGCCACAACTCTATAGCAATTCAAACCCTCTCATTCTATGGCTAATTAATATAGTTGACATGATTATAAAATATTACAAATACCTCTATAAAATTGGGTTATTTCATTTTTTATTTAGAAAAATACATATTAGTTCTAAATTACTAAATTTATTTAAATATATAAATTAGGTTATTTAAATTCTTTATATGTCTAGATGAAGATTGGGTTATGTAAATTCTTTGAGAGTTATTTTTAATTATAGTTCAGAAAATAAAATTAGGTATTTATATATTGTATCAGTATAAATCATTGCAATAATATGAAATAGTATTATTTTATTACATACAAATATCTCTTGAAATTATTTATCTTGTTGTTTATTCATCTATCTAATTACACCTTAAAATATAATTAAAATTCTTTCTATTTGTTGATCGTTTATTATAAACATATATAGTCAAATTTGACTATACAAATTTATGAATACAAATTGAATTTCTATTTCTTAACTATGAAAATGTGAAGAATTCTTACAAATAATTACTATAAAAATTGACAAATTGGTCAAAACATTTCATGTATGACCCCATGAGAAAAAAAATGCACATAGAAGCTCATAGGATAATCATAGTACAAAGATAAAAATATAACAACATATTACATAAAAATACCTTTATAATGCACTGAAGGAGGAAAATCAAAGCTCCAAAAGAAACCATACTTCATATACAATTAGGTAATAATTTTTTTTAAATACATCTACTTAGTCACCTTAAACATTTATAAATATAAAACTTTTCCATGACATTCTATATGTGTCAAAATATTTATTCACACATTCCATGTCATGCTTGATATACACACTCAACAAAAAAAACTCAACATTAATGACAAAACAATTAAATAACTCATAGTTGAATATAGATAATTGTGTGAGGCGTGCCTCCTAATGGTTGTATATAGACATGCACCTAGGATGATTATCAATCTCATTACAAGATGGTTTTTTTGACAAAGGATGTAGATTGAGATTCTTCAATGGGTTCCATAGCAACTATGCCTTTCTTGGGGAACACACTTGAAATAGTTTGGAGTTGCGTTTGGGAAAACCCTTAGTAAAAGATAATGTCTCTAGAAATTTATATAAGTAGGACTTAATGGTATATGTTATATAATGGCATACCTTGTGAGGATGAGGAACCATGATCACTTAATCTTGAAATGTATGATTAATTGGTGTATTATTATCATGAGGATAAAAGCATAATATAAGGATAATGATATATAGTTTATATATGTTAAGATCCCAACTTTGCAGAAAGTAAGACCAAGGTAAGGAGGGTTGGGTACCGAGTTGAGTCATGGGGATACCTCTTGCATGAAAAAAGAAAATAAAAAATAAATAAAAACAAGATAATGATATGCTTGTATATGTTAAGTTATAAGTATAGTTCTTTATGAATTTGTCATTTTCATCTCTCTTCATAGATAGCTATGCTAATTATATTACTGATAGTTATCTCATTACAATTTTCAACATGATGTGCAATTAGTTTGTGTCTAAGATGGATATGATTGTGTGGTTTTGACAACAATGACATGAGTTGTTACATGAAGTCCTATGTAAATGATGAATATGATTACAAGTGGATAATTATATATGTTGTTTTGTGCATGCCTTAATTTCCAATGAGCTCAATAGTGGGTAAAGTGTGTAAAAATGTGACTACTTGATTATATAATTTGTACTTGTCATCTTTCAATTACTTTATATATAGGAAGTTTTCTATGTTGGACTAATGTTGGATTGGGTGTGCTGGTCACTTATGACCAATGGGATGAGGAGGTATTATAATGACCTAGTGAGTAAGCCAATGATGCCAATCTAGCCTAATGGAGGGCCACAGTTTTATGTGAATGTGAATGTTATGTTAAATGTGTTTAATATGTATGTTTTCACATGTTTAGTTTGTGTAAGGCATCTTAATGTTATGTGTAAGTCATAAGGTATGCAATGTGTGTGTTATGTCAATAAGTATATTGTTGAATGTATCTAGATATATTTGGCACAGGATTAATATTTGTTACATATATTTAAATGCATTAAAAAATTAACATGCATTTAAAAAACTATCTCTAACCCTTATGTCCTGTGACTAGGGGTTAGGAACATTTTAAGAGCATAAAAATAGATAAATTGAGAGTTGGACACATTTCCATGGGGTACTTTTCATTAGTGAAAAGTTTGACTAAATGGGGAAGGTGGTGTGGGAAGGAGAAAGGTGAGAGAGAACACATAGAAGAAAGCTTGGATATTCTAAGGAAGGTGTGAATGAGTGGGGATTCTCACACATGTATGATAAAAGTAGTGGATTTGAATGAGGAAAAGATACTTAGTTTTTAAAAGAGGAAAGGGGAATTATTTTTGGTAGTTTTTGGAAATTTTGGAAGTAGTTACCATTCATGGAAATGGGAGGAAGAATGAAAAAAATCTTGAGACAAAGAAGGAATATATTTCAACAAGAAGGGCTAGAAGAATGATGGTTTATAGAGTTAAACTCCCCTTCATTGATAAATAAAAAATCTATAAGGTAAATATAAAATTTATGTCTTTCATAAATACATTGAGTTAACTTTTTTCTATGTGTATGCTCATACATTGTGATTTTAACATATTTTATCCTATAATCATGTGCATGAAACCTATTGCTTTTTTTTTTGTTTTCATGAAATTCTTAGGTAGAGGTTAGGAAGAGGTATGTTTTCTCAATGAGAGACCTCATCTCATGTGTGGCATAGAGTGTGCATGAAGCACTCTATGAGGTGGTCATTTTATTCTTGAGTATGAGTATCCATGCATATTCTTGGGACTAATATGTTTATATTGACGAAGATTATCTATTTGATGAGTATGAGTAGGTCCATGTAGATTCCTAGGAGTGTTATGTGTATGTTGGTGGAGATTATCTTTTTTTTCAGGGTATCAGTATCCTTAAGTTCTTGATAGAATGTCTAACTTTATGGAGATATGGTTACTTGGACTTTCATTCTATCATATATACAAAATAATTGTATTGGGAGAATATGACATGGATTTTGATGTTTATTATTGTAATGAGCCTTCCCAGAAGTGTATTCCACACTCCATCTCTTGTGGTTTAGGTATGAACCATTTTGTCTAAAGATTCCTTTGGATTTAGAAGTTGTAAAAATATTATTTCCTATGTGTTATTTGTGGAAAGTTAAAGTGATTTTAGTTATTTTATGGTGTGATGTGTTACTTGGTATATACTGATGCTAATTGGGCTAGAAATATTGATGACCAAAAAAGCATAAGTGGCGGAGATTTTTTTTAGGAGAAAGGTTAGTGACATGGTTAAGAAAGAAAAAAAGTTGTATTTCATCATCTACTTCCAAATATGATTATGTTATTGCAACTATGAATTATTCTAACAGTGTGTTGATCAAACAATTACTTGAAGGTATGCAAGAAGAGCTTACTAATCCAGTTACAATTTATTATGATAATAAAAGTACTATCAAAATATCAAAGAATCCAGTGATGCATTCAAAGACAAAGAAAATTTCTATCAAGTATCGTTACTTGAGAGAGTAAGTACAAGGTAAGCATGTGATATTGGAGTATATGAATTCAAAGGAACATATAGATGATATATTTACCAAACCACTACTAAAGGATTCTTTTGAGTATCTCAGAGGTAAAATAGGGGTTCTTCCCCTATCAAATATTGCCTAAGGAAATATGAATGTTGCCTGAATTCAAGTATTCAATAGAATATATATCTCATGATTTGATGCTAGAGTTCATTGTTTAGGTTAATCCTAAAGTTGTGAAAATGTTTATGACTGCAATGAGAAATCAATACATTTGAGGATTGTTTTACTTGGAGTATGTCTTTGGAATTATTGTCAAGGAGGCAGAATAAGTCAATTGATTATTAAGGGAGAAGATTACTATTGATGATCATAAAGAGGGAGAAGTTGTAAAGCAATTGATTATTGAGAGAGAAGATCAGAAAATAAGTTGTCTAAGAGAGACAGTAAAGAAGATTTATTGAAGGAGATGATTGTTACCGATAGAGAGAATATAAATAGAATAAGATCAAGTACAACAAAGAAGAATTTATAGCTCAGAGGGAGTATATGAATGACAATGAAATGCTACCATCATCAATTGAATAATGAATATTGTTAGTATGTTGCCATCAATGCCAAATAGGGAGATTATTACCATAACTGATGGTGATGATGATGAAGACCGACCAAGATTAGAGGAATAAAAGATAGTAGAAAGGTTAGATCAATTATTGTGTATATATAGTGACGATGTCAGGTTTTCTTCCTGATTCTTTCCTGATTGAGCTCTTTTTGAATCAGTTTTTTATAAATATATAAATATATACAGTGGTACCCCCACTTTCGATTAAAAAAAAAATTATTATCTTTTCATTGATGTCAAGAAATTTATTTCTAGTTTATATTATGTTTCCATATCATTCAGAGTATGATATAAGTTGAATGATTAAGGAGAAGAAGAAATGAGATGTTGTGAAGTTGAAGAACTTAAATGAGAAACTAATACAGATCAGACAATACTAAGATTATGATGATATATTTTTTTTCTATCTAACATATGATTATATCAAATCAATAAAGAATGGTAATGAAGATTTGAAAAGTCAATCGACAAAATAGTTTTGGCTACCGAGTAGGAAAAGTCACTCGGTAAAGAGAGAAAGTCATTTGGTAAGAGAAAAAGTAAGTTTTGGTAAATTCAAAGGAACTTGAGACACCGAACAAGAAGTTTTAGGATCTAAGTGAAATTAACCAAAATTTAGAATTAGCCACTAAGCAAGGAACATATGTTAAATACAAGGATCAAAATGATATTTAATAATTATCTATGATGAGTTGGAAGGTTATGATGATAAGTCAAGTTAGTTAGAGAGATCTACGATCGGGAAAATTAATGATGATGATTTATGGCTTAGATCTAATCGGTTAAAATAAAAGGAACAAGTTTCAAGAAAGTTCAAGTTCCAAGTTGAAAGTAAAACGTGTTATCGAGATCCAAATATATTGAATAAGTTTGTAAAATGAATTGAATGGCTAAGATTGATCAAAGGAAAATGTAATAGAGGAGATTAAGTGGAAAAATGAAGTCTATATAAAGGATGAACTTTTATGGACAAATTGCTGGAAAACTGAAGAGTTGATAAGTCACTGACTGATGCAGTGAAGGAGGAAAACATAGATTTCGAGTTAGAAAGAAAAATTAGATGAAGTGTTGAAGCCAGTGGAAAGTGAAGGATTGAATTGAAGACAGAAGGGCGCACAAAATATCTAATTATGAAAAGGATAGTTGAAAATCTACAGGTCAAACTATTTAAACTATTTCTTATTAGCATTTTTAATAGAGAAATCTCTTAACCGAGTAGACTTAGTAGTCTTATTGTAACATCCTTGCAAAATGTAACATTATAAAGAGTGTTCAAAGTCCTTTTACTAGGCCAATCCTAATAGGGTGAAGATCTTAAAAGTTATGAGGTAAATCCCTTGACTGGGTCACACCTAACAATGTGTATTGTAATCTTTAACCAAATTGGCTCTTAACTTAGTGTACTTCAGATGAGTATTTTCTTTAGTGGGTGACAATTCCCATAATAGTTTTTCCCAAAGCTAGGTTTCCATCTTAAATACTGGTGTTACATGTGATGAATGATTTATGTGAATGATTTTTTGATTGTTAAAGTTTATTTACTATTTTTGGTAAATAGTGAATTGTGTTTAACCTAGTTAGTCAGAGAAAAGTTTATGAGGTATTGAGAATCAGGGATTATTGATTCATCCCTCCTCTATGTAATCTAACATATCAGATGTATTTCATGACAGGATAGTTGGATCTCATTGCTAGTAGTTATAGCTTTCTTTTAAAATTAGAACCTTGGAATTAATTAGATCAACAAGTGGAATAACTTTCTTATTATTTCTTATGAAAATCAACATGATTTATTGATACCAAATTTTTAAAAAAAATTGTCATCTATAATTTAGTGATTGTTATCAACGGCCTAAGATCTTTCCATAATCTTAGCCCGCTTTTTTACTCTTTTTATATTATAATTTATTAGATATCTTTATTAATAGTCAAAACAATAGTATCCCTTAGCTCACTTTTGATGACCTAAGTTACATAAGTAAAGGAACTTGAATAGTTTTGATAGATTCAACATTTTTAAGTTAAAGAAAAATAAATATTTTTTATTGCACTAGCATGGAGAGGGCCCTGATCCCAATTATAGTAACAAAAACATTAAGAAACAATACAAGAAACCTTTCTTTGGTCCATTACAACCAAAAGTAAGAAAGACAACCCTAAACAAAATAAATAAAAAATTATGATAATATCAGCATCTAATTTCAGCCTACCACTACTACCAGCCTCATTACTAGAATGGTAACATAACATCATAATGTATCTATCAGAGTATATGTTTTTCAAAATATGAGTTCAAAACCATCAGAGTCCCTAATCTAAAGATACAAATTTTCAATATAACAACAACTATGTTGTAACAACCAGACAAAAAGAAAACTATCTAATACTATCATAATTAACTAAATAAAGAGAAAAACTAAGGATTACTATCTTTACTATCATTGAATTTAAAAATCTTCTCCTAGTCCTTCGAGAGATCATTTAGCTTACTCTCCTAGTCTTTAGTTCCCTCATAATAAGTTTCTCCTCACTCTAGTGCCCCTCCTTCATCTTCTTTTCCATTTTCCTCATTCTTCTCTTACCAATTACAATGCCAAAAAAAAAAATTCATAGGCCATTAATAACCCTACAAAGTGAAGAAATAACAATATTGAACTACTCTCTAGTAATTACCAATGAGGCATAAGAATCATAAAGAGAATTGAGTCTCTTATGTATACTTTCTACTCGATCTTGGATATTATAAGGGGTTTTGATATCAATGCCTAGGCCATGAGAAGGAGGGGATTTCTCCACAAATTCATCAGTAGTAGGAGTACAAAAATTACATGCCATGTTCATTGTTTCCTCCAATTATTAATCTTCATCCTCAAAATTCTTTTTCGAATCTCCCTTTTCCTTTGACTCATATTCAAAATAAATCCCTAACACCACCTCTTCCATAATTTTTTATATTTCCTTTCTTTATTAAGAAAATAAGGTGGCCTCCATTCCCTATAATTGATATCATTATTGGCTCCTTCACATTTTCAATTTCGTCATCAACCTCTTCCTCCTTGTCCACATAGATGAAAGAACTTATTTTCTTAACTTTTTTGCCCATTTTTCTAATTTTCAAAGGGCTTTCTTTACTAAAAATGGATTTTATTGTCAAATGGGTGGTATCTAATAGAGAAAATTCAAGAGGGATATCTACAACATCATAATTAGGGATTTTTCCCTTCTTTCGCTAGGATTAGGGTTTTTTGGTACTAGGTTTCTTTCTATAAGCTTAATTTTTATAGAGTTTTTAACTAGTTCTACATTTTTGTTTTTCTTATATTGGGGATAAGAAAGGAGATGACTAAAAAATGAGGAATTTTCAAACTCATGTTGATAAAGGGCATAGATAAGACCCTGGTGAAGTGGAGGAGACACACCTTTAGCAATGCTACTACTCAAAGATGAGAAAAGAAAAAATGGGACATATATATTTTGGGCATGCCTAATGAATTGGGGATAGGAAAGTACTAGCCATGAAAGGCATGATATCAATCCTCTACGTTAAAATACTTTATAACATAAAAAAACCAGAGAATTGGGCGGGGTAAGGAGAATCTATCATACCCATTCTCATTGGAAGCCACTATATGATTTTCCCCTTTTTTATACAACCTTTTCATATACAACTTGTAGTCCCCGAAGCTTTGCTTCTTAATTTTTTCACATTCACATTTTAACCCCACAACCTCAACTATCAATTCCAGAGTCACAATAAACTTGATGCTACCAATAGTGACAATCCCTTGGTTCCATGAGTTGCATAAATTCATGGACATGGTGGTATTGTATCCCCTCATAGTTTTAAAATATAGTGTTATCTTTTCTCTATTGAAGATGTCTCATAATTCATTATTCTGCATCAATTCTATGCTATCCTTTGGTTTTGAGCATTTGAGAAACCCACCCATCACTCTCACCTTAGATAGATTTAGTTTTAATATGATTTAGAACAACAAAGAGGGGGGGTGAATTAGTTGTTCTCAGGTCCTGATGTATAAGAAAAACTCAAAAAATTTACCTTAAATTAGATCCAATAACCAAAACAAACTCGGTCATCACTGATTCAACAATAGAAACATATAACATTGCAGTCCACTACCCAGCTGTAACTTAACTTGTAAAACACAGAAATGTTCAAACCAAAACATTCACACAAGTATTAACACCAGGATTTATAGTGGAAACCCAATGTGGAAAAACCACTTTGTAACATGCTACTATTATTTTCACTCTTCTGAAGTGAGCTCAATTAAAAGCCAACCCTATCAAAGGTTACAATATGCACTATTAGGTGTGACCCGGTTAAAGGATTTCAATCACCCTGTTAAAAGTGAGCCTTGTCATAGGACTTACATACACTCCATTACAATGCAACCTTTTTCAAAGGATTTAACATATGATTGTTAGGTCAACCTTTGTTAAAAGGATTTTGACTGTTACAATGGTTAGAAAGTAGTAGAAATATTTATCTGAAAAACATACAACTAACTTTGCAAATATCAGATTCGATTCCATACACTAATGTTGGTTTACTGACTTTGAAACTTTGCCATCTCCATCTCTGATCTGCTCGAAACTTTTCTTCAAGCAACCACCACAATTCTCCTTCAACCTTTTCTGCTTATACAATTAATAAAACTTTACTAATCTTCTAGCGTTCTCTTTTTCACCCATGCACCTGCATATCCAAAATGCTCAGGTTCCCTTAATACTTTCCTCAATTAGGTTAACTCATCTCATGCCGCTCAATCTCATTCATAGATCTTAGGGTTAGGTCAAATTCATTGAATCTACCCGCTTCATGTTCTTCGGCTTCATTTCTAGAATCAGCTCAAATCTCTTAAAGATTTACAATAAAAAATTTTACAGTGCATTTAATGCTTTCAAACAATCAATAAATAAAGTCAACATGTTTTACATAATCCAAGAATTCAATAATGTTGGCTCCAAAATTAAATTCTCTTCAAATATAAAAATGTTGATGCTCGGTCAATACTATGATCAACTACTCGGTCTTCATGTAGAAAGCTCGATCATTACTAAAAATGTTTCCTCGGCTTATACTGTCTTCCTTGACAATTTACTGTTGTTCGGTCAACACTAGAATTTTGCTCAGCATATATCGACTCGGTCGACACTAATGTTACTTGGCTTAAACATGATTTCTCCATTTTTGCTCGGTCAAGCCTACCAATTTAGTCTTCAGTCTTAATAGGATAAACAATATATTGTCTCATCATTATACAACATAGTTAAGTACACTTTGTAGTATCAAGATAACTCAACCTTTCCTTAGGTGCTATTGTTACCAACCTTGCCCCAATCCTTCACAACAATACAATAGATATAGTACTTTCCTACGAAGAAAAAGTCTTACCAATTAAGGTTTGACACCAATGAAAATACAACAATTGTTTCAATTGCAGTTTCCAACATTTAGTTGGAGATTAGAGGTGGACATTTGAGGCCCACTCTTTCCAATTTCAAAATAAAACAAAAATCCTATTTTATATCTTTCACTAGACAACTTATGAAACTTTGAGAAGATGATAAACTTATGCCTTCAAGAGAATAAAATTGGCTTGAAATTATCACTCTTCAATATTGTATGGTATCTTTGATTGTTATAAAATATATTTAGGTAATTTTTTGGACTATTGAAAAGACATTTCCCATGAAGGGTAGCTTTAAAATTTTCATTAATTTTTATACCAATTACTTGATCATTAATAATGTTATCATTATTTTGAACTCACAAGTCATTTAAGCAGTAAGTCTACTTGGCTGCTAGCTAACCTGGGACTCCATTTATCATACTTAAATTGGGTTAGGATAAATAAAACTTCAACCTTACACACATTTTCCTCCATTAGTTTAAATGTTTCCCTTTTCCTAATGAAATTAGGTAAGAGGTCCCATTTTATATCCTTAGTACAGATCTTTATCTCACTCTTAGTATAATCATATATTTTCAATCAATTATATTTCTTTATAGGTCTCATGGTAAAGGAAGACTTATAATTTGGTTGTTTGGTACTCATCATTCTTTCTCCAGAGTTCTACAATAGAGAAAGTATCAACTGAAAAATAATTCTAAACAACAACCCCATTCTATATGAAGTTGAACATTCCCTTCACTTCTCTCATTTGCAAGGATTTCTTTAAGCCTTTTATTGTACCACTCAAAACTAATACATCACTAGTCTTGATAATTAAGGCCAATATTAGCCATACGATTGGGAATATTGTTTCCTGCCCTTAAAGGGTGCCTAACTTCATAATGCCTAAAAGAAGACAGAATTATTTTTCAATCCTGCACAATGTTTAGCAGATACCAAGGGAAGCCAACACTTCCTTTCACGTAATCCATTATCAATTTTGAATCTACTTCAATGATTATTTTTTCATAATTCAACTCTTTGAGGCATTTTATGTCATTCCAAGCTACAATAATTTCATCCCTATTATTGTATCCAATACCTAGGTTGTTACAGAAGCCTTCGATAAAAGTACCTTTCCAATCTCTAATAACTCCACCCACTACAATGTACATCATTCCTAGGGTTTCCTCAGGAAAAACCATACACATTGTATTTGATCCATCCTTCCTTTGGGGGGATCCATCTAGCAATTTTTCTCTTTATTATATTGGTCCAAATAATATTTAGGAGGTTTTTTTGTATTCTCTAATTCTATTTAACCATCAACTCATAGAGATTAGGGATTATTTTTTCCGTTCCCAAAGGTAGCAACATTGATATTTTCTTTGAGTTGTGGTTTGATAATTTGGAAGAGGATAGTGTTGTTTCTTGATTGACCCCTAAATATTTTATTATTTTGTTCTTTCCATAGCTTCCATGTAGAAAGGAAAAAATTTGGGCCCAAAGGTTTCTAATAATAGGGTGATTGAAGAGGTAGAAACTCCACTAGTAAATGAAAAACCTAATATAATCTAGCATTTGATGGAATATGGATGAAGTGACTGAGAGGCGGGGGGGGTGAATCAGTCAACCATAAAACACTTCACAATTAATTTTTTCCTGATCCCTTAGGATATCTTAAGAAAGTTATCTATTTTAGCACTCGGTAAATAGATTGCAGTAACTTTGAAGATGCAGAAAGTATTAGCAAAATTATCTTTTAGATATTCATCAGCACTGGTGTATGATTAAGATAGCAATTAAGAACACAAGAGACACAAGATTTAACGTGGAAACCCAATATGGGAAAAACCACCAATGTATCTAGATACTGATTTTCACTTTTCTGAAGTGATGCCCGGTTAGAAGCCAACCTGGTAAAAGGTTACAAAACACACTGTTAGGTGTGACCTTGTTAGAGGATTTAATCACCCTGCTAGGAGTGGCCTGGTAAGAGGTCTTGAAAACAATTCAATGGAATTGTCACCTTGTTAGAGGATTTACAATATGGTTGTTAAACCAACTCAGTTAAGAGATTTAGAATTCACTGTTACAATGATAAGAAGGTAACAATGAAAAATGACCTGTATAATAATGCAACTGCCTTGCTGATTACAGATCTCTGTTCTGCATATGTGTGATCCTTCCTGATCGAATAAATCTTTGCTGCACCTTAAGGATATCTGAACATCCTTCACAAATTCGCACACACCTTTCCTTTCTTTTCTTCTGTAAATCTTCTTGCTGTGTATCCCTTTTTATTTTTCACATTTGACCTTTTATTTATATGATTTTAGATTTGTCAAATCGACATTATTTAGTATAACAGTCGACTGAATTAAGCAAACTCTTTTTGCAAAAATCCTTCAAGGGCCGACAGTGCTCGGTGACCATAACTTTCTACAATCTTTCGGAGACCAAGGGAACTCGGTAAACATCGACAATCCTTCGATAACCGACTGAACTCGGTAAACACTGAATTTCCTTTGATAACCGACTGAACTTGGTAAATGCTGAATTTCCTTTGATAACCGACTGAACTCGGTAAATGCTGAATTTCCTTTGATAACTGAGTGGACTCGGTAAATGCTGAATTTCCTTGTCTGGCAGACCGACTGAGCTCGGTAGGAACTGATTGCTGCGGACTATGACATTGTGTGACATCAAAGACAATACATAATTTGAGTAGCAATTTCCTTCAGACAATTGTTTCCAACAATCTCCCTCTTTGGCATTGATGGCAACATAATATGTCATAACATAAGAAATTTGAAAGAGTTAGCTCAGTTCAGATTCAAATCTCCCTCTGTCAGCAAACTTCCTTTATCCTGAAAATTCTTCCTTCTGACTTTTGAAAATTTCTTGAAGTAATAGAAAAGACATAGCAAACACTCCCTCTTTGACAACACATGCCAAAGACAATTCACATATTACCGGTGTAAATTAATGTACCTCAAGTACTGATTCATATGCAATGATTCCTTGAATATGCTGCATCAACTGGTTGATTTTCAATCATGTTCTGGTTGATGCATCACTAAAACTATATTTAGTGAGCCTCGGATAGGGGAATGACCCCTAACTTACCTCTTAGATACATAAATGTATCCTTAGGTAATGGTTTGGTAAAAATGTCTACAATCTGTTCTTTTGTATGAATATATTCTAATCTGATTTCCTTGTCCTGCACCAATTCTCTGACAAAGTGATATTTAATAGCAATGTGCTTGGTTTTGGAATGCATCACTGGATTCTTCGAAATGTTTATTGCACTGGTATTGTCACAAAATATAACAACTGGTTCTTTGATTTCAACCTTCATACCTTCTAATAACTATTTAAACCAAACAATATTTGAACAGTTTACTGCAGCAGCAACATATTCTGCTTCAGCTGTGGATTGAGATGTGCAATTTTGCTTTTTACTAGTCCAGGATACCAGTCTTTTTCCAAGAAAAAATGCTCCACCACTTGTGCTTTTTCTGTCATCAATGTTTCCTGCCCAATCAGCATCAGTAAACACTTTTAAGTCTAGATTGCCTCCAAATTTATACCACAAACCATATTCTTTAGTTCCTCTTAAGTATCTTAAGATTCTTTTGATTGCCATCATATGATTTTCCTTAGGTTTTGCTGAGAATCTAGCTACTATACCGACTGCTAAGGCAATATCAGGTCTTGTATGTACTACATACTACAATTTTCCAATCATAGATCGGTATAGGGTCTAATCAACTTCTTTTGAATCATCATTTTTGGTAAGTTTCAGTCCAGTACACATGGGTGTACCAACTGGTTTTGAATCTTCCATACCAAACTTCTTAAGTATTTCCTTAATGTATTTAGATTGAGTAATGTATATACCATTCTTGCTTTGCTGAATTTGAAGACCAACAAAGAATTTTATTAAACCAAACATAGACATTTCAAATTCTTTGTTCATTTGCTCTGAAAATTCTTTGCACTGATCCTCATTCCCTGTAAATATAGTATCATCTACAAATATTTCTGCCAATACAATTTTGTCATCCGGTCCTTCTTTAATATACAGATTGATGTTATCATTGGCTCTTTTGAAATTAATCTGAATCAAATAGTTATGGAGTCTTTCATACCATGCTCTAGGAGCTTGTTTCAAACCATACAATAATTTGTGTAACCTGCAGACCATGTCCTTTTTATCTGGATCAACAAAACCTTCAGGTTGTTCAATGTAGACCTCTTCATCAAGAATTCCATTGAGAAATGCAGATTTTATATCCATCTGATATACCTTAAATCCTTTGTGTGCTGCATAAGCAAGTAGAGTTCTTACACCTTCTAATCTTGCAACAGGAGCAAAAGTTTCTCCATAATCTATACCTTCTTCTTGAGAATAACCTTTACATACCAGTCTAGCTTTGTTTCTAGATACTTGACCATCTTCATTCAGCTTATTCCTGAATACCCATTTTGTTCCAATTACATTCTTATCTTTAGGTCTAGGTACAAGAGTCCATGTTTTTTTCTTTTGTATTTGTTCTAATTCTTCATTCATTGCTTCAATCCAACTTTCATTTTCCAATGCATCTTTGATATTTCTAGGTTCAAAGTTAGTAAGCAGACATGTACCTTTTAGCTTGCTTCTTGTCATAGTACCATCTGATTTGTTTCCAATAATTTGATCTAGTGTATGATGTCTTCTGACATATTTGGCTAGTATAGGTTCCTTGCCTTTTGAATGATTCATGCTGTTGTCTTCTAGGATCTCTTCTTCAGGTTGCTCAGGCTCGGTAGATATTTTCTCGGTAACTTCAGGCTGAGACTCGGTCTGAATTTCTTCCTGTGACTCAGTTTGAACTTCTTCCTGTGACTCGGTTTGTGACTCAGTAACTGTGCTCGGCTCGGTAGATATAGTTTCCTTATTGATAGTTGTGTCTGCCAATGTTTTAGGTTCAATGTAAATGAATCTTTTATATTTCTCAGGTTCCCTTTTGCTTTCTTCTTCAGTGTTTTCTGCAAACTCATCAAATTTTACATGTATACTTTCTATGACTTTGTGAGTAGATAAGTTCAGACATTTGTATGCCTTGCTTTTGCTAGAATATCCTAGGAATATTCCTTCATCACTTTTCACATCAAATTTATTTCTTCTGGATTCTTTTAAGATATAACACTTGCTACCAAATATTTTCATGTAACTTACATTGGGTTTATAGCCATACCATAATTCATAAGGAGTTTTGAATGTGTCTTTCTTCAATTGTACTCGGTTCAAGGTATGAACTGTAGTGCTGATAGCTTCCTTCCAGTACTTTATAGCGATGTTTTTTTCTATCATTAGAGTCCTTGCACAATCCATAATAGATCTGTTTCTTCTTTCTGCTATTCCATTCTGCTCAGGAGTTCTAGGAGCTGATACCTGTCTTTTGATTCCTCTTTCAATGAAAAAGTTGTTAAAATCATGGGAGATGAATTCACCACCTTTGTCTGATCTTAAGCATTTCAATCTTTTCCTTGTTTCCTTTTCCACTCTTGCTAAGTACCATTTGAACTTTTCAAATGCTTCTAATTTTTCTCTTAAATACATGACAGTCATCATTCTAGAATAATCATCAACGAAAAGAATAAAGAATTTATCTCCAGTATAGCTTTGTATTCCAATAGGTCCACATAAATCAGTATGCACAATTTCCAAAATTTCTTTAGACTGATAGTTCTTACTCTTGAAACTAGTTTTACTCATTTTGCCAATCTGACAATTCTTACATAGACCAGTATCAGGTTTCTTCAAAGTAGGAATGCCTCTAACCTTCTTGAATTTGCTTATTTTTATCATGTTATCAAAATTCACATGACATAACCTTTTGTGCCATAGCCAACTTTCTTCTATTTGAGCAATAAAGCATGAATATTCACTGAGATCAAGATAAAATAAGTTACCTTTTGTTTGTTTGCCTGATCCAATGAGTTTTCTTTTTTCATCCAGCAGTCTTGCTTGACCATTCATGAATTCAACCTTGAAACCAGTGTTGATTAGCTGTGCTACACTTAGAAGATTATGTTTTAGTCCTTCAACCCAATAAGCATTATCACATATGAGTTCTTTGGTTAATGAGATTCTTCCTTTTCCTTTTATACAACAAGGTTCATTGTTTCCAAATCTTACATTACCACTATCACAGTCTTCTAGATATTCAAATTTTGTCTTGTCACCAGTCATGTGGTGTGAACATCCGCTATCTATTATCCATATATCATCTTTGCTTATATGAGAAATAAGTGCCATCTTATCTTCATCATCATCAGATTCATCTTTTATAGCAATAAAGACTATTTCTTCTTCACTATCATCAGAATCTTTAGCCATAAAACATGTTTTCTTACCTTTATCCTTGAATGATTTGAAATTCTTTTTGCCATAGTACTTGTGACTTTTCTTCTCTTCCTTGACTTGCTTGTTTGGGCACCTAGCTGCAATATGTCCAATTTCTTCACATGAAAAACAGATTAAAGGAGTTTTACCTTTATATTTACCTTTCCCTCTAGAGTACTTCTTTGCAAGTAATGCTTCTACAATTTCAAGATCACTATCAGAACTTTCTTCTGATACTTCTTCACTTTCTGACTGAACTTCTTTAATTTTCTTGTTCTTCTTTAGTGAAACCTTGGCCTCAAATGCTGATTCAATATTTTTGGAACTAGGAACATAGTTGCCATAGTTGTCTAATTCAAAGGCTGTCAATCTTCCAACTAAAGCATCCAGAGTTATATTGTGGTTTGTTTCACATCTTCTTTCTTGAATAGCTGATACTCTTATTGCATAGATAGGGAGTAATGTTCTGAGTACCTTACTTATAACAGTTTCATCTGAGATTGTTCCTCCAGAAGCTCTAATTGCACTTACACTTGCTTTGATTCTTTCAACATATTTTGCAATGTTTTCATCTTCCTTCATATTCATCTTGTCAAACTGTCCTCTTAGGCTTTCTGCTTTGGCTCTTTTCACATTTGCATCACCACCATATATTTTCTTCAGTTCCATCCACATTTCATATGCAGTAGTGCATTCTTTAATATCATCAAATTCTTCATAGCTGAGAGCAGATGCAATGTCTATCATCATGGTGTTGTGAGTCTTTTTATCTGCAATGTCTTCAACAGTTAATGCGCCATTAGGAATTGTGTATTCTTCATCAATGTATTTGCATCTTGAATCACCAATGGAAGCCAGATGAAGTCGCATGAGACCTTGCCATGCTGAAAAGTTATCTCTGTTGAGCTTTGGAATTTCCCTCTTGTAAGACATCCTGATCTTTAGCTTAGGTCCTTGAAACCCTTCCTGCAAGCACCAAAAGCTCTGATACCAATTGATGGAATATGGATGAAGTGACTGAGAGGGGGGGTGAATCAGTCAACCATAAAACACTTCACAATTAATTCTTTCCTGATCCCTTAGGATATCTTAAAAAAGTTATCTGTTTTAGCACTCGGTAAATAGATTGCAGTAACTTTGAAGATGCAGAAAGTATTAGAAAAATTATCTTTTAGATATTCATCAGCACTGGTGTATGATTAAGATAGCAATTAAGAACACAAGAGACACAAGATTTAACATGGAAACCCAATATGGGAAAAACCACCAATGTATCTAGATACTGATTTTCACTTTTCTGAAGTGATGCCCGGTTAGAAGCCAACCCGGTAAAAGGTTACAAAACACACTGTTAGGTGTGACCTTGTTAGAGGATTTAATCACCCTGCTAGGAGTGGCCTGGTAAGAGGTCTTGAAAACAATTCAATGGAATTGTCACCTTGTTAGAGGATTTACAATATGGTTGTTAAACCAACTCGGTTAAGAGATTTAGAATTCACTGTTACAATGATAAGAAGGTAACAATGAAAAATGACCTGTATAATAATGCAACTGCCTTGCTGATTACAGATCTTTGTTCTACATATGTGTGATCCTTCCTGATCGAATAAATCTTTGCTGCACCTTAAGGATATCTGAACATCCTTCACAAATTCGCACACACCTTTCCTATCTTTTCTTCTGTAAATCTTCTTGCTGTGTATCCCTTTTTATTTTTCACATTTGACCTTTTATTTATATGATTTTAGATTTGTCAAATCGACATTATTTAGTATAACAGTCAGCTGAATTAAGAAAACTCTTTTTGCAAAAATCCTTCAAGGGCCAATAATGCTCGGTGACCATAACTTTCTACAATCTTTCGGAGACCGAGGGAACTCGGTAAACATCGACAATCCTTCGATAACCAACTGAACTCGGTAAACACTGAATTTCCTTTGATAACCGACTGAACTCGGTAAATGCTGAATTTCCTTTGATAACCGACTGAACTCGGTAAATGCTGAATTTCCTTTGATAACCGAGTGGACTCGGTAAATGCTGAATTTCCTTGTCTGGCAGACCGACTAAGCTCGGTAGGAACTGATTGCTGCGGACTATGACATTGTGTGACATCAAAGACAATACATAATTTGAGTAGAAATTTCCTTCAGACAATTGTTTCCAACAGCATTTCCCACCCAACATTGATCAGGGAAAACACTCAATCACAAACCTCCTTAACATAGGGGCACTATGAAAATAGATGGTCAATAGTGTCATAGTTAGACCAACAAAGAATGCATCTTTTAACCATGATAGAGAAACGTCTTCTATTCAGATTATCAATAATCATAAATTTACCATAGTCACTGATCCACAAAATATAATTAACCTTAGGGATGAGGTTAGGGATCCATATGTGGTTCCACATCTAGTTTTTGTCTTCCTCAAATTCCAAGGCTCTCTATTAATCTATCACTTAAAAGGAATTAGAAGAGTTATATTTCCATATCCATTTATCTCTAATTACCTAGGAAAAGAGGGATGAGTCAGGTAGAGAGGCATTATGGAATTTAATTCATTCTATATGCTACTTCTAATATATGGAGGCATGCCTTAGCTTCTTTGTAATGGGTGTTTAGAGATTTTCAACAAAGACTTATTACTTTTCCACTCAATGTAGTTGCTAAACAAATCTCCATTTTTGTTAACAAGACACCTTCTCACCTCGTTGAAATTGTTATATTTTGCTAGAGGTTTCTCTTGATTCTAGACATCCTCTCAAAAATAGGTATTATTTCCATCATTGATTATATTCCTACTACCTTTCCTTAACATATGTTTAATTTTGATAATGCTAATCCAAAGAAGGGAGCCTGACATTGAGTTACACTACCACATTTGGGGTCAAATTTTGATGCTAATTTGTGATGCCACTATAATTTGTGTTTGTTTTGCAAGTGCCCCCGATGGTGTCTTAATAGCGACTATGACATCGTAATTGCAACACCCATTTGGTTATAAAGAAAAGAAAAGTGTCATTTGTACTTTTTGTGAATTCGAAGAGCTGCCGCGAAGACATCACTGCACTTTTGTGTGGTGTGAAGAGGGCATTCAAGTTTGGCATGCGCAAAGAGGCTGACACCGTGTGGGAAGAGGGCACTGGCACTTGAGGTAGGCATTCAAGCTTTGTCTTCTAATTAACTCAATTTCATTTTGATGGCATTTGTTGATTTAATGGCACAATATGAATGTTAATAGTCGCATTGTTTACATCTTAGCATTTGGAATGCTCAATGACCCGTGAGCTTTGAGAGCTAGGGCATTGTTTCTATTACCTTCAAGACATTGAGTGAAGTGTTTGATCTCTCTTTATTTGTTTTGTTATTGATATTCACTATGTGGTACTCCCTTTTTATGATCATTTCACGATGAAATGTCTTGGTGGCTCGCGAGCTGCAAGCTAGGGCATCATACATCATTTATGAGCTCACTATTGAATCCTAGCATTGTTTACATCTTTTCATTTGGAATGCTTGATGACCCGTGAGGTTTGAGATCTAGGGCATCGTTGCTATTACCTTCAAGGCATCGTGTGAAGTGTTTGATCTCTCTTTATTTGTTTTGTTGTTGATATTGACTATGTGGTACTCCCCGTTTATGATCATTTCATGAGGAAATGTCTTGATGTCTCATGAGCTGCAAGCTAGGGCATCATACATTGTTCATGAGCTCATTGTTTAATACTGGCATTGTTTACATCTTTTCATTTGGAATGCTGGATGACCTGCGAGCTTTGAGAGCTAAGGCATTGTTTCTATTACCTTCAAGACATTATGTGAAGTGTTTGATCTCTCTTTATTTGTTTTGTTATTGATATTCACTATGTGGTACTCCCCGTTTATGATTATTTCATGAGGAAATGTCTTGATGGCTTGTAGGCTGCAAGCTAGGGCATCATACATTGTTCATGAGCTCACTATTTAATATCTAGCCAGGCCATGTAAATGGTACCAGGCCAACCCAATTAGCCCAACAAAATGTGTCATGTTTATCTTTGTCAAATACACTCGTTTACCATTTTGTTCTTGTTCTTCACACAAATATTGCATCAAAAGTAATTGTAAACAATTATTCAAAGAAAAAAGAAATAACTACAATAGATCAGACCCCAAAAGAATATAGTCAAGGAGAAATAATGCCCTAATTAGAGACAAAATGAACTCTTAATGTAACCAAGCACGGAATCAAAGAAGGGAAAGTAAGGCACCAACCAAAATTGATAAAATATAGCATCCAAAATCATAGAGGATGCTGACAGAACAAGGAGGTTAGCAAGTTAAAAACTCAACACCAAATAAAGCATGGAAAGGCACCGAAGAGCATGAGAACTAGCATCCAAATTAATACCAATAGAAGCATCAATAATCTGGATACTAGAAAGGATAGGTTTTAGTTTAAGGATGAAAACTTTTACAAACACTATACATGAAAACCATAGCCCAAACAAAATGATGGCCACATGATTCCTTTACCCACACATGCCAAATTTCATTGTCATTTTCATCAACCGTGATCTGCTAAAGTTTCCTATGGTGTTTGGAAGTCAACCTAATTTACATTTCTTAGTTTTAACACTTAGTCATAAATTTGAATTAAAAATACATGTCACAATGATCTGTAAATTATAGATCTCTTTCTATGATGAAGAGCTGAAATCAACTCCAAGCAATTTTAGATTGTGACAAGAATAAATTTTGTACCTTGCCCACACAAGATCAGCTGTAAAGATCTTAGCCTTCTTCTCCTCTGAATTCACAGTAAGAAAAGTTAAAATTGAATTCTCTCAGTTTTTCTTCAAATCTATTTGAAACTCCTATGAATTCACTATGCATCAGGTATGACATGAAGGAATGAATTTGAAATAAGAAAGAAAAATCTTTCTGTTTAAAAACTAGCATAATTAAGCCTCAAACAAAAAAAAAGTGTGAACGTATAAAATTATAAGCCATATACACCACCCTGATCCGCTGAAAAGGTCTTAGCCTTTTTCTCCCCTGAAATCACAATAGGAACAAAAAAAATTCAATACTATTAGTTTTTATTGAAATCTATTCGAAACTCCTATGACCTCATTGTCTAATAGTTAAACTAACCTATAACTTCAAAGGAGGAATTATGAAATATAGTTGTAGGTAGTTATCTGTTCTATAATGATGGAGGAGTCAAAGGTAATGATCAATGAGGTTGTTTCTATTAGATCATACATTAATACACTTACTATTTTGAATTTGAGCTCAGGCATCATGCAATGTTATTACTTTCATTGTATGCTTGCTGTCGTTGTGCACCATATATTATTTTATACACTGTTTATTTCATTGAGACCATGGGCTTGGCATTTGTAATGTATTTTCTGTTAGTGGATCAATGCTACCATGTTGTTGAGTTTGTGTATGGCTTGACTATGCACATGCATAATTGTAGATGAGGATTAATAATAGGGTGCCAAGCATTGCTTAGATCCTTTGGATCTAACCCCATCTTTTCCTTCTTTGCAAGTTTTGGATCATACAAGAGCATACTGGATTGAACCCTAAGTCAACACTTCATTACTTCAGGCAATGTCTGGTACCTTCATTATTTATGTTCATCCACTTATGTATGTTTGCATTCATTCATATTCTTCTAAAAGTTGGCTATTAGAGACCATATATGACAATTCTTGATGTTTTTGGGTCATTTGATGAAAAAATGTAAAATTTTCTTAAAAGTTTATATTTTTTATTTCAATTTTTAAAATCATAAAATGAATAAAATTTAAAGATAACAAATTAAGATAATCTTTAATTATGAATTCACATGCCTTTAATTATGATACACTTTTAAAATTATCACTCATTGGACATTTGACAATTCAAGATATAAGTATTAGAATATAAACTATTGTAAAAGGAAGAAACACATGTGTATCATCATTTAATACAAAATATAAAAGTATCCCACAGACACAAATTTACTATTATAACAATCATCCTCTAATCCCATGGTGTACTAGTCTCAAGGTAAGAACAATTTACTTAAGCCATCATATAAGTATCATCTTAAAGTTTAAATAGACATTGACTATGGATATACAACACTGAGCCATAATAAATTACAGAGTTTCACTGCAATTTCTATGTCCACTTACAATAATCAATTATAGAGTTTCACTATAATTTCTATGTCCACTGCCATTAAAATATATCACTCCTCTTGTTATATAGGCATCCTACTCATTAAGTGTTGCCATTAAAATATATCACTCCTCTTGTTATATAATGTATATGCATACTTGTTTAAAATGTCATACTTGTTGCTCTTAAATATTATTACCATTTCACTCAAATTTACATGACATTAAAGCAAAGCCCAAAATGTATACATACATGTAAGTATAGGAGAAGCTAGATTCTGCAACTATTGAAAAAAAAAACTATACCAATAGCAGCTTATAATAAACTATACTTGTGCTTACCACACCATACCTCAGCATCATAATGCTTATCATTTTCAAGCTTCAGAGAGGCTTCATACCATGCAACGTCTGCAAATTTGTACACAACGCTGATTTAGGCTGGAGGTAAACTACATGTATCATGTAAACAACATGGTTGAATGCAATCTCTTTTGCGTATTTTCAAGAGTTTTCCCACCAATACAAGCGTAAATAACACATTGAATGTAATCTACAAACACTGTGTGATATGAAGTCTCGCTGAAGCTTGAAATATATCACTCCTCATGTTATTGTCAAAATTAAATTCAAATATTTCTCAAAACATTTATTCTTTTAGAATTAAGATATCCTTATCTCAATAATAAAACAATCTTGCATAATAGCTTTTGAATCACATTAACACAAACCTATACTTGTGCTTACCACACCATACCCCAACATCATAATGAATTGCACAAGTTGCAAGAGAATAATACAAACTTAGTGAATTCATCACCATCACAACTTGTGCCCTCACAAACTGCCCGTTGTTCTGTACATTAGGATCACATAGTGATGCAGAGGGATGTGGTGGACTTCAAGGTCTTTGGAAATTTATAAGAGAAATACAAGACTTGCAAGGGTTTACCCCAAAATGGCCTAAGGACACCTAATAGCTCAAAGTAAGTGTACACTAGACTAAACACTATCTCAGCATTGTACCTAGTTTTTAGGCCTACAAGGAGGTCATTTTACAAAGGAAGTATACACCAAAATTTGACCCAATCCTCCAAACCCTAGATAGTCTTATGTTTGGACTCCAATTAGAGATTTATGCAATCAATTTTGACCCTTGAACAATTTAGACCCAAAAGCCCCAAAATCCTCTTCAAGCCCTATAAATGAGGGTTTCCTAATTAGATGGTCTCCAGACATTTTCTTATTGATGTGATGGATTCAACACCTTGAGTTCAACATATGAACATTTCAGTGTTCATATGTTGAATTCATAGGTTAGTTTAAAATGGAGAGGGTTCTCGAAATATCATAAGTAAAAACATTATAGAGTGGCATTTAGATTAAGTACAATATGAATTCACATGCCTTTAATTATGATACACTTTTGAAAATCTTGTCATAAAAAAATAAATTAGTTAAGTAATAAAATCTTATAAAACAACATACATTGTGTGAAGTGTTTGATCTCTCTTTATTTGCTTTTATGTTGATATTCACTATGTGGTACTCCCATTTATGATCATTTCATGAGGAAATATCTTGATGGCTCATGGCTGCAAGCTAGGGCATCATGCATTGTTTATGAGCTCACTTTTTGAGCACCTAATGTCCCTATTTGATTGGTCGGTGTTATGTTTATTATATTGATGCTATTAGATCAAATAGGGACATCAATAATAAAATAATACACTTACTATTCTAAATTTGAGCTCAGACATCATGCAATGTTATTGTTTTGATTGCATGCTTGTTGTTTTTGTGCACCATAACAATAACAAGAATGCAATGTTAAGAAATTTTGGGATTAAATTGGTGAGTTTGTATACTTTCTCTATTTTAAACTAATCTATGACTTCAAAGGAGGAATTATGAAATATAGTTGTAGGTGGTTATCTCTTCTATAATGATCGAGGAGTCAAAGGTAATGATCAATGAGGTTATTTCTATTAGATCACACATATATTAATACACTTACTATTTTGAATTTGATCTCGGGTATCATATATTGTTTTATACACTGTTTATTTCATTGAGATGGTGAGCTTGGCATTTGTAATGTATTTCCTGTTATTGGATTAATATTTCCATGTTGTTGAGGTTGTAGATGTCCTTTTATTGACCTTGTATAAACAACATATATACCATGTTGACTCACAACCCATGAGGTGCTTCTTGATAACACATTTGACATCATACTTTTTTCTTCATTTTGGTGTTGATTTACTCACTACCTGCATATGTTTCCTGAGTGCACATGTTTTGTAGCATAGTTCATTTTAGAAGTGTATGGCTTGAATATGCACATGCATAATTGTAGATGAGGATCAGTAATAGGGTGCCAAGAATTGCTTAGATCTTTTGGATCTAACCCCATATTTTTCTTCCTTGAAGGTTTTGGATCATACAAGAGCATACTGTAATTAACCCTGGGTCAACACTTCATTACTTCAGACAATGTTTGGTATATTCATTATTTATGTTCATCCACTTATGTATGTTTGCATTCATTCATATTCTTCTAAAAGTTGGCTATTAGTGACCATATAGGACCATTCTTGATGTTTTTGGGTCATTTGATGAAAAGATGTAAATAGGGACATCAGTAATAAAATAGGGATATCTTAATCTTTATGAGCTCAAATTAAAAATAGTAAGTATATTATTTTATTAATGATGTCCCTATTTGATGTCCCTATTTTATTACCGATGTCCCTATTTGATCTAATAGCTTCAATATAACAAACATAGCACCGACCAATCAAATAGGGACATGAGGTGCTCAAACAGTGAGCTCATAAAATAATATATTTATTCTTAATAAAATCTTACAAAACAACATATATTGTGTGAAGTGTTTAATCTCTCTTTATTTGTTTTGGTGTTGATATTCACTATGTGGTACTCCCCATTCATGATCATTTCATGAGGAAATATCTTGATGGCTTGCAAGCTGCAAGCTAGGGCATCATACATTGTTCATGAGCTCACTGTTTAATATTGGCATTATTTACATCTTTTCATTTGGAATGCTTGATGACCCACGAGCTTTGAGAGCTAGGGAATCATTTCTATTACCTTCAAGGTATTGTGTGAAGTTTTTGATCTCTTTTTATTTTTTTTATTGTTGATATTCACTATGTGGTACTCCCCATTTATGATCATTTCATGAGGAAATGTCTTAATGGCTTGCGGGCTGCAAGATAGGGCATCATGCATTGTTTATGAGCTCATTGTTTGAGCACCTCATGTCACTATTTGATTGGTTAGTAATCAAACAATGAGCTCATAAACAATGCATGATGCCTGAGCTCAAATTCAAAACAGTAAGTGTATTATTTTATTAAGACTAAAAAAATTGTTTTATTAAGACAAAGTATTTTGGGTTAGTTTTATGTTATTTTATAAGATTTTATTAAGACTAAAGATATGATGTAAAATCATAATTATACTTGATATATAGATGTACTTCAAAGGAGGAATTATGAAATATAGTTGTAGGTAGTTATCTCTTCTATAATGATGGAGGAGTGAAAGGTAATGATTAATGAGGTTGCTTCTATTAGATCATACATTAATGCACTTAATATTTTGAATTTGAGCTTGGCCATCATGGAATGTTATTGTTTTCATTGCATGCTTACTATTTTTGTGCACCATATACTGTTTTATACCATGTTTATTTCATTGAGACTGTGAGCTTGGTTTTTCTTTCAGAAGTGTATGGCTTGACTATGCACGTGCATAATTTTAGATGAGGATCAGTAATAAGACACCATTCATTTCTTGGATATTTTTTATCTAACCCCCATCTCTCTTTTCTTTACAGGTTCTGGATCACACAGGGGCACACTAGATTCATACCTGAGTCAAAAATTTATCACTTCAGGCAATATTTGGCACCCTTATTATTTATGTTCATACTCTTATGTATGCCTATACTCTTGCATTTTCTTCTGAAAGTTATTTTCCTTGTATAGTATATATACAAGTTATTTTTCATATATATACATGTAATCTTTAGATGCAAAAATTTATTTTTCTTTACATGTATCTTTACATGAAATGAAAACAAATTAAACAATATCATCTAATAATGAAAACTAGGGTACTGTAGTCACTCATCTAGTAATTAGTTCCCCAAATCATTAATAAAGATTGAACATAATTCTAAGTCCCCAAACCTATTGTTCTATGTGTCCTTATTGCCTTCATAATTTTGGTTCAACCCCTATAGGATGCCCAAGCCTAGAGGCCAAGAAAAGTACCCAAGAACACTTGAAAGAAAGATGAATGAAACCATTGTCCTTATATGGGTAAACCCATATAAGTTTTTTTCCTTTGCATCACAACTCCTACTTGAGGATCCATGATCATGCATTTATAAAGTAATAATGCATTAAATGTCTTACTGATGTCCCTATTTGATTGTCCAGGGCTCTTTTTGTTATATTGCTACTATTAAAATAGAATGAAAGTGGTGATTCAAACAGCAGAAAGCATGCAATGACAATAATAACATTGCATGATGCCCAAGATCAAATTCAAAATAATAAGTGTATTAATGTATGATCTAATAGCAGCAACCTCATTGATCATTACCTTTCACTCCTCCATCATTATAGAAGAGATAACTACCTACAACTAGGGCATCATGCATTGTTTATGAGCTCACTGTTTGAGCACCTCATATCCCTATTTGATTGGTCAGTGCTCAAAAAGTGAGCTCATAAATAATGCATGATTCCCTAGCTTGCAGCCCGCAAACCATCAAGACATTTCCTCATGAAATGATCATAAATAGAGAGTACGACATAGTGAATATCAACAACAAAACAAATAAAGAAAGATCAAATACTTCACACAATATACATTATTTTATAAGATTTTATTAGGACTAAATATATTGTTTTATGAGCTCACTGTTTGAGCACCTCATGTCCCTATTTGATTGTTCGGTGCTTAGTTTATTAGATTGATGCTATTAGATCAAATAGGGACTTCAGTAATAAAATAATACACTTACTATTTTGAATTTGAGCTCATAAAGATTAAGATATCCTACTATTTTGAATTTCTATGTGGTTTGAGCCAATGAAATTTTTATCATCATGATGAAGTAATAATGCATTAAATGTATTACTAATGTCCCTATTTGATTGGCTGGTGCTCTATTTATTATATTGTTGCTATCAAAATAGAATGGCAGTGGTGATTCAATGCATCTATAGCCTCAACAATATGGTAGCATTGATCCAATAACAGAAAATACATTACAAATGCCAAGCTCACGGTCTCAATGAAATAAACAATGTATAACACAATATATGGTGCACAATAGAAGCAAGCATGTGCAATGATAACAATAACATTGCATGATGCCCAAGCTCAAATTCAAAATAGTAAGTGTATTCATGTATGATCTAATAGCAGCAACCTCATTGATCATTACCTTTCACTCCTCCATCATTATAGAAGAGATAACTACCTACAACTACCTTATCATGCATTGTTTATGAGCTCACTATTTGAGCACCTCATGTCCCTATTTGATTGGATGGTTCTCAAATAGTGAGCTCATAAATAATGCATGATGCCCTAGCTTTCAGCTTGCAAGCCATCAAGACATTTCCTCATGAAATGATCATAAACAAGGAGTACCTCATAGTGAATATCAACAACAAAACAAATAAAGAGAGATCAAACACTTCACACAATATATGTTGTTTTATAAGATTTTATTAAGACTAAATATATTATTTTATGAGCTCACTGTTTGAGCACCTCATGTCCCTAAATTTTATTGGTCGGTGCTCTGTTTGTTATATTGATGCTATTAGATCAAATAGGGACATAGAATTCGATATCAACCTATCATATATCCATTCCAACTGATATAACTCTATTTGAATAAATATACATGCCAACCATTTGGCAAAATGTCCATATGAAATCTAGAGCAATAAATTAATTTTATAGCGAATTCATGATTTATAATGCCCCTTGATTTATAGTGAATTAATTTTATAGTGAATTCATGATTTATAATTCATTTGTAGCAGCTCAATGTGTTTGAACTCAAGAATACCCCTTACTTGGTTTCCAACAAAGCCTTTGTCGAAATCTGTCAAAAAATGAGAAGCTATGAGAAGGTGACATGAAGCTAATGAAATGAGGCATCTCCAATTTGTTTTGTAGATATACAAATTAAGGATCATGTCAGATAATACAAGAGAATTTGATCAAAATAGGGAGACAATTGCTAGATTGTTGTCTAACTTTCAAAGAGAAGGCGATGACAAATGTTATTATCCATGCAAGAGTTGTAACGGCTTAAAGACAAGAAGAATCAAAATCAAAACAATAAAGAGACATTGTAGGGAGAATGGTCACATTGAAGGGGGGTTTGATTATAATCCAATGGTAAGTTGTTTGTTATATTTTTTTCACAATTAATATACATATGAACTATGGAAGGAGGTTTGATTATCATCATTTTTATATAGTTTGATCTCCCCAGTATGAATATAGAGGAACATGGAGGTGTGAGTATTGAAGTTGAAGATCATGATCCCATGGAAGATGACGATCATGTGCTAGAAAATATATTTGAAGATGATGGTATGAATGCATTGATCGTTGACACATTTGGTACTGGTGCTGTTGGTCCTGGTATTGGTATTGATGATGATGATTATGATGAGGATGAAATTGACGACATCCATGATATACCTCTACTTGAGAAGGTGGACATGGCCCTTTACGAAGGCTCCTAATCTACTATTTTATCTATTGTATTGTTGTTGGTAAATTTGAAGGTTATGAATGGTTTATCCAACATAGCAATGTCACGTATGCTAAGGTTTGTCGTATATGTCATTATAGTTTATAAAAGGTGAAACATGTACCATTAAGGTTATTTATAGTAACAACTTATATTAATTGTTGCAGATTGATAGGTGACATTCTGTTACCACCATTAAATGTTCTCCCTCGCTTGTACTGAGAATTATGTGCCACTATGAAACATATTGGAATGGAGTATCAAACAATAGGTGCTTGTCCCGAAGATCATATTATTTATTATAAAGAACACAAAAATGCAACAAAATGCCTTGAATGCTATACAAGAAGATATTGAGATGATTAAATGACAAAAAAGGTGTCTCGCAAGGTTCTTCATCACATCCCTATTATTCCACGTCTGAAATGATTATTCAGGTGCAATAGCTTGGCACAATTTATGGATTACCATGCACATGGAAAGAGTCAAGATGACATTATTTGAATGCCTACAGATGGTTCATCATTTATGGACATAGAGAAAAAGTGGCCACACTTTTAAAAAGAACCTCAAAATCTCAGGCTTTCAATGGCATCAGACGGTGTCAATCTGCATGGAGAGATGAGATCCGTTTACTTGGTGTGGCCTATTTTTGTTATAAACAATAACCTTCCTTCATGGATGTCAATAAAGAGGGATCACATTATGTTGGCAATGATTATTCCACGTATCTTATTATTTTATAGTTATCTACATGTAATTATAAGTCTTGGAGTGAAATGGCCACAATAATTATCTGATGTTGTTATTAATTCAACTAGGTAAGTACCAAGTGAAAGATATGAATGTATATATTGCACCTCTTATTGATGAGTTGTTGGTGTTATGGAATAGTTTCACTATGTATGACATCTCTAGACCAATTGGACAAAGACAATTTTAATTCCATGAAATGCTTGTGTGGACAATTCATGATGCTCTAGGGTTGACACAATTTTGTAGTATGTTATGGTGAATTCTAGTTGTACACAATAATTCAAATTCTAAAAATATACATATTTAATCCAATTGTATCGTTATCTTGTAGGTCTTCAAACAAAGGGAAAATTTTCATATCCAATGTATGCTCCAAAGATAGAATCTCATCATTCCAAAAGTTTAAGAAAGTAGGTGTTTGATGAGTATAGGTAGTTCATCCCCAGAAATCATAAGTATCAAAGTGCAGAAAGACATCTTTTTAATGGGAAAAAAGAGACTAAATCAAAGCCCCGAAGAATGACACCTCACCCATTGTAGTTGGAATATAATAGAATTTGAGGTAATATTGTTCCACCTAATGGTCGATGTTTGAAAATTATATATTTTGATTGTGTTTTGTTGGCTAATTATGTAGTTGATGATCTTGAAGGTTGCAAAGGCATCACCGACTAGCTTCCAAAGGGACTAAAATGTTATCCCAAAGAATTTAGTAGGCTACCCTACTATTAGAAACTACAAATTGTACATTTGTTTGATACTATGCATATTAGAAAAAATGTAACAGAGACACTGTGGAAAATATTGGATGGAAGGTGTGGCAAAGAAAAATTTGGCAAAATTTGTAGTGACATTCATGATTCCAATCATGCAATGAAAAATATCATTAAATCAAATAGCAATGGAGACCAGATTAATGTAATTGCTCTTCCATGGTTATTAACAGAGTAACGAAGTAATGCAATTAAAGAAGTGATCCAAAAAATTTGATTTCCTGCAGGATTTGCTGCAGATATAAGAAATCTCATATCAAAGAAAAATGATTTTGGGTCAGGAATGAAAATGCATGAGTGGCATACCTTCATCAAGGTAAGTCATAATATTTTGTATTTACAATATATTTGTGTAATTGCATTCAATTTTCATTGTATTAAATGATTAGTTGACAATTGTGCATTTTTTGCTACCCCTATCTCTTCCAGAGAACTTCAAAAATAGTATCAAATAAGTGATATATGATCTTGGAAAATACATGAGGTAAGTAGTGATATTTGTTGAATATATCAAACAATAATATCAAATAAGTAATATATTGTAAAGTCTTGTATTTATATATTTATGTATTGAATCCCTTGTAGGTGGTTGTCATCTAAAGAAACTCATAAAGAAGATATAAAATATTGGAAGAAAAGAATTTGTCGATTAATGTGTGAAATGCAAATTTGTTTACCTCCATATTTTTTCAATGCACAAGAACACTACCTCATACACCAAGTTGAGGAGATTGAATTGTGTGGACCTGTACATGCTAGGTCAATGTGGATGGTTGAGAGACACTTGAAATTTTTGAAAGGTTTGGTACGACAAAGAGCACGTCCCATGTTGGAAATTGCAATTGAAGCAATTGTTGTATTGTCATTGATGTCAAACCTTAACTAGTAAGACTATTGCTATTTAAGAAATTACTATATCTATTTCATTGTTGCTAAGGGGAAAGGCAAGGTTGGTAACAATAGCACCTAAGGAAAGGTTGAGTTATCTTGATACTTCAATGAGTACTTGATTATGTGGCACAATGATAAGACAATGTTTTATTTATCTAAGTAAGAATGAAGACTAAACTGGTAGGCTTAATCGATCAGAAATAAAGAAATCTAGTTTAAGCTAAGTTATGTTAGTGTCGACCGAGCTATTATATGCCAAGTAAATCCAGTGTTGACCGAACATCAAGTAATTGTCAAGGAAGACAGTATTAGCTGAGGAAATAGTTTTTGAGGTGACCAAGCTTTCTAATGAAGATTGAGGAGTTGAACATTGTATTGACCAAGCATCAATATTTTACATTTGTGGGAGAATTCACATTTCCAATCTACATCATTGAATTCTTGGATTATGTAAAACATGTTGACTTTATTTATTGATTGTACGAAAGCATTTAATGCACACTATAAAATGTTTTATTGTAAATCTATTGAAAGATTTGAGATATTTCTAGAAGGATAGCTGAAGAACATAAAGTAGGAAGGATTCGATGAATCTGACCTAACCCTAAGATCTACGAAGGAGATTAAGTGGAAAAAGATGTATTGACCTAATGGAGGAAGTATTAAGGAAACCTAAGCTAGAGGTTGAAAGAGAGAAGATGTTGGAAGTATTGTTGATGTTATTGAATGTACAAGTAGAGAAGGCTGAAGGAGAAGTGTTGTGATTGCTTTAAGAGAGTTCTGAGGAGATCAGTGATGGAGATGGTAAAGGTTCACAGTCAGTAAGCTAGCATATGTGTACAAAATTGGATCTGATATTTGCAAAGTGAGTTGTATGTTTTTTAGATCAATACTACTACTACTTTCTAACCATTGTATCAGTCAAATCCTTTTAAAAGAGGTTGACCTAACAGTCATAGGTATAAATCCTTTGAACAAGGTTGCATTATAATGGAGTGTATGTAAGTCCTATAACAAGGTGCACTTTTAACAGAGTGGTTTAAATCCTTTAACCGGGTCACACTTGATAGTGTGTTTGTAACCTTTGACAGGGTTGGCTTTTCACTAAGATCACTTTAGATGAGTGAACATAATAGTAACATGTTACAAAGTGGTTTTTTCCAAATTGGGTTTCCACTATAAATCATGGTGTTGATACTTATGTGAATGTTTTGGTTTGAACATTTATGTATTTTACAAGTTAGATACTATTGGATAAGTGGACCGCACTGGTATATGATTATGTTATGCAATCAGTAATGACCGAGTAGCTGTTGGTTATTAGATTTGATTTGTTGAAGAATTTTAAAGTTTGTTTTATACATCTGGACCTGAGAACAATTGATTCACCCCCCCTCTTTTTTGTTCTAAATCATATTAATAGTCCCGAGGGTTCTATGGTTAAGGGATATATGGTATACCAGATGATGGTGTAGGTTACTCAATATCTTCCCAATCTTGCAACAAAGACCCATATAGATTGCATTTGGGATTTTGACTCAATTAAAATTTTTGAAGGGGAGTACTTGGTGGGAAACGGTAGATTTAGGAAACTGAAAGGTAATAAATTATGAGATGTTATTGTAGTAAATTAACTCTTAATCTTTAAAATAAATCTGTTGTAAGTCATCTATTTATTTTTGTATAGCTGATAAAGAGTGGGATGTAATACATTTGTTTATTACAAACAATCAAGATTGGATGAGGGTATGGATTGAACGATGTCAACATAATGGTCATAGATTAACATGGGAATCCATGTCTTCATTGGTAATACAAGCTCATCGTAATGGAGATCCCAGTGTTACACAAAAGGAAATAGATTTAGCATATGGTTTAAGAGATCACCAGGTACTTATAAATTTGTTAATTATTCAACTGTATATTTTTCAACTCGTGATGCAATAATTTATACATGTTTGACATTATTGTAGGTGAAACACCACAAGGCTATATTTTGCAATGGTTATAAATTTCGCATCCAAAAGTTGAATGACATGAAGAGAACTTGTTATTCTGGGATAAGTGCAGTGTTCTAGGTGACTAAT
This sequence comes from Chamaecyparis obtusa, assembly GCA_027943335.1. Taxonomy (NCBI): domain Eukaryota; kingdom Viridiplantae; phylum Streptophyta; class Pinopsida; order Cupressales; family Cupressaceae; genus Chamaecyparis; species Chamaecyparis obtusa. Next base: position 91,508 of record BSBK01009970.1, read on the forward strand.
ATTTCATCTAGAAACGACTTACATCCTCAAGAGTCACAAAATTGATACTATGGTATTTTGGTTGATATACTTGACTGTGACTTTAATTCCTTCAAATTAGTTCTCTTTGATGTGAAATGGTATAGACTACGACTCAATAAAAATGATCTTGATAGAACTGTTATTGAACATGACAATGGATTTCCAATGATTAATACAAGGTTGTTTGATCTAGTTGGAGAAGAGCCCTATGTTCTTCCAAGACAATGTGAGCAGGCATTTTACTCAGAGGTTCCACATAAACTGAGTTGGTCATTTTTTGTTAGACATGATCCAAGAGGAATGCCGATAAAGTATAATGTGATGGAAGAAGATACCGAGGAAGATGAAGAAGTGGAAGATGATGTAGATGATGATCACGATCGAGATCTAGTCGAAGAAGAATATGAAGAAGAAGAAGACGATGATGTTGCTACTAATGAAGATGATGTTGCTACTGATGATGATGCTGCTACTGATGAGGATGATGATGAGGATGATGATGATGATGATGATGATGATGATGATGATGATGATGATGATGATGATGATGATGATGGTGATGATGATGATGATGATGATGATGATGATGATGATGATGATGACGATGATGTTGATGGTGATGATGATGATGAAGTCAATAGTGGTGGTGATGATGTCATCAACGATGATGATCTTGATGATGAGATGGATGAAGAAGAATATCAATGACATGAATGAAATGTACAATTATGCCAGATGTTTGGAATGTTCTAATGATTTTTTTATATGTACTACTCTTATTTACCTTGTTTTATATGTCCTACTTATATATCTTTGATCTTTTTTTAACAGAAATTTCATTCTAAAAGAGTGTATTTAATCTCTATATGCTTAACCAACCTCACTAGTTAAGATTGTTCTCATTTGTAGTGGGCATGACAAGAATCAAATCATTTGAAAGACACCAGTATTTAGACATACACAAATTAGTGATGTGATTAATAAAATTACCTTTCTTTATAATTTTATGGGGTATTTTTTATATCAATGCATTTAATCTAAATACTATATTATGAGAGTTGCTTCTGCTAATTTTCTATTTCCTTGCACATCAATGATGTTAAATCATAGGGGATTCTCTTTGTTCCCTGCAATGGAGTGAGCTAATTCTGAATTGCTTAGTAATTTCTTTTTATTGCATGGTTGTCTTTGGTTTGTCATTTTGTTTTGAGTGTCTAGTGATTTAAACCAAAGACTTCAACTTAGCCAAAAAATTTGCAAGTCTACATAGTATGTTTCTTTTTATTGTAATTATAATTAGTATGAATGAACAAAATAATGACAATGCAATATTTGTGATAAAGCAATATTTATCGAAATAGCGTTGATGACTTCAGTCAATGTGCCTATGTGTCAATGTGGTGTTGGCCCATGCATGTTGAAGATGTCACACACAACAAGTAATCTTGGGCGTCAATTTTGGGTTTTCCCAAATAGGAAAAAGGTCTGGATACGTAATTATATTTTATGTTTAAAAATAATGTGACAACTAATCATTTTATGAAGAACTGATGTACATTTGGTATTGCAAGGAAATAGAGGATGTCAATACTTTTGGTGGGTTGATGAAACCACATTTACATCTACCCCATCTACATCTATACTTGATGTAGGAAATGAGTGCAACTTGTGCAAGGCTCGAGAGGCAACTAGTGCCGCCAAGATTGCTTCAATGATGAAAGCAGAAATCATATTTTTGTGATGCCTTCTTTGTGTAGTTTGTGTACTACTTTTTTGGGACCATATGCATAAATGTGGTTAATAGAGGGCTATTGTAGATACTGAAAAAAAATTTAGAATTTCTAGTAGATACACATAAAGAACATGCACATAAGCACGACAAATGAGAAACATAAATGTAGATATCACAACAGCTGAGAAACATAAATGTAGGCATCATGGTCACAATTTTTTGGAGACAAAATAATTGAATGGTATACCCAGATGATGCAACACAACTATCACTCCTCCGATTCCAAGTTTACACTGTAGGATCCAAAATCCATAGATAAGGAATAAATTTAGAGAGAGAAGGAGGGTCGTAATGACCAAAATAATATAGCATCCCTATATTATTTTGGTCATTATGGCCCTCCTCCTTCGCTCTTCAAATTTATTCTTTATCTTTGGGTTTTGTTTATTGCTGTGTAGACTTGGAACTGGAGGAGTGTTTGTGTTGCATCATCTGAGTATACCACTCAATTATGTTGTGTTTCCAAAAAATTGTGACCATGATGCCTACATATATGTTTCTTAGCTGTTGTGTCCCAGGACCCCTTATGACCCTTTACAGTCCCTAAGAATACATCTTAGAGGTCTTAAAATATCGTAAAGGGTCATAAGAGGCTCCTAGGAGGGGTTAGATGAGCTTCCACCTTCACGTGGTTGGCCCTGTTAAATAGAGAATGTTAAACTATTCTCGAAACAAAGAGAAGCTCAATAATTTAAGATCTTAATCCACATACGATAAATATATATCAATCCATCCAATGGCTACCAAATCAATAGATCTATGTCAAGAACCCAATCGCAAAGAAACACCACAGACCGCACCACGAACCCACTATGAAGAGGCATCCAATGTCTCATAAGTCACATCAAATGACCCACTTTCTGTAATCTAATTCTCTCAGCTTAGTTCACCAAGAAGAAGACTTCTCCCAAGTCATCACAAACACCATAGTGATCTATGAATCTCCAATGTGCAAGTTCTACACGTCACTCTCTCGACATCACATCTAACTCAATCAAAACTATGGCAAAAATGGTAGATGATCCTAGCGATCTATCACAACCCGATCTCAATAAAAACACAAAGAGTAGCTTGATTCTTTCTTCAAGCTGATCAATGCACAATCTACTCAAAATCCAAGTCAAGTCACTGCTACACTCCATAGGAACAAAGCACATCCAATTCAGACCAAAAAATTCAAGAAGTCACTCAAATCAAATTCAAATGTAATCAGGTCCACATATATCCCACAAACACATCAGGAAGAATGTATCTCTGATCGTCATACTAGCTTCTTGTGCTAGAGCAGTCACTGTCACAAATCTCGATTCGATAGGATCCATTCCAAATCCAAGTCTCTAGACTTGAATCAATAATCCATGAGCCACTATCAAATCTACTACAAATTCATCTCTAAATGATCCATAACCAAATCGCGAACAGGAACCAGATCTACAAGAACACCGCTCTGAATCGATACCAACTCGATCGACAAATATATATTTTTTTTAAAAAAAATTGATTTTCATTGCAACTACGATGGTCATACAATAGTGATAGTTATCTGTCGAAAACATCTGACATCTAGTTGTCACATGTACAACATCATTGTTGGTAAAAAACTATAAATGACGGATATCCATCATAAATTTCTAATGGGTATTCATCACATGTACAGCATCATTGTCATTAAAAACTACAAATGATGGATATCCATCATAAACTTTCGATGAATATCCATCGCATTAACAACATCTCTATTAGTAAACAAACTACAAATGATGGTGACCCATCGGAAGATTCAGATGGGTCACCGTCATTTATATTTTTTTGCAACAGATAGGCATCCCAATTGCAATGACCACAAATAGGTCTGATGACAGGTTCACCATGTTGGAACCCCCTTTTTGTGACAACCATGGTTATCATAATTACGACGCAAATCAAAACTATCATTTTTTCCAACTGCAAAATTGTGATGGCGGGTGGTGTCACTTAATGGGCAGTATACGTTCAAAATTTTGATGGTTGGCAGTCAGAAAAAGGGCTCAAATGTACTAGTGTTAGGATGATATCTAGGAAGGAATCTAAAGGTCTATTTTGAAGGTATTTGGCTCTAATGATACTGACCTAGTCATTTTTGTTCTCTATGAGAAATCATCCCATTTTGGGAATGAGGGCTCTATTTTATGGTCTTATTTTCTCAATACCAAGTTTGCTATCTCTCTTTGAAGTTGAAAGTTTCTCATTTGACCAATACAATTCTAGATTTCTCCTCTATTCATATCCATAATATTTTTTTGTGTAACTTCTGTATGTTGTGAACCACCAAGCCATGAATTCTAAAGAGACTGAGAAAATACAAAGGGATATTTTGGAGATAGGCCTTTAGGATTTGGATCTTCCCTACTTGACTTAACAACTTTCCTTTCCATCTCGCTAATTTCATCTAAAATATTTCAATGAGGTTTTTCTAATAAGTTGAAGAAGGAAATTTGGTAGATAGGGATAAACCTAACTATGAATTAGGTAAGGAAACAACATTAAACAACCCATGACACTATTTATGTTAACTTTAAGGACTTACTTACATTAAAGAAATAGAGTTTACTTTTTTTATATTTTATCTATTATCTTGAGATCTTTGCATATTATCAAGAATATCCTTCCATTTCTTTGCTTCAGACAAGTAGTATTCCCCAAACATAATGGTATTTAATCAATGAATTTTTGGAGGAAGAAAGGTTGGAGTTGGGTAGAAGCCTTTATACCTTTCAACGTGTTTGATTCTTTTTTCTTTCGAATGTTGTAACCTAAAACTTTTGAAACATTAATAAACAAGTATGGGGACATGGGTCATCTTGTCGTAAACCTTTTCTTATAGAGAATAAACCCTCAAGGAATTCATTAACAAGAACTAAATACATAGTAGAGGTGACACATTCCCTAATCATCTTTAGGAATTTACCTTTAAACCTATACTTAAAGACAACAAAGAGGAAATCCTAGTCAAGTCAACTCTATTATAAGCCTTACTAGTGTCCAGTTTAAGTATTATACCTACTATTACTATAGCCTCCATAGAGTGGATAATATCATGGGTGGTAATGATCACATCCATAATGTTTCTAACTTTAACAAATCCCTTTGAATTTTGAGAGATGAGCCTATCAAGGACATCCTTGAGTCTATTAGCCATCATTTTGGAGAAGATTTTATACAAGGTATTACAAATTTTGATGTTCCTATAGTTTTTCATTGGATTACTTTCATTCACTTTAGGGATCAGAGAAATGAAGGTATAGTTTAATTCCCTCCTAAGTCTTCCAATTTTGAAAAAATACTAAGAAGCATTATATATGTCCTCACCCACAATATAGCAATAGAGTTGGAAAAAAGTGGGAGGGAAGCCATTTTCCCTTGGAACTTTAAATGCAAAAAAAGTGAAAACAACCTCTTCAAATTCTTGAAAAGTAACTTGTTCTATCAGATCTCTATTATCTTCATCAGTGACTAAGCAGGGGATAACATCAAGTATACAATGAGGATTAGAGATAATATCATCACCATTTCTATGGGGATTAATAAAGGACCTCAGTGCTACATCAACTATTTCATCTTCCTAGTCTATGAGGTTTTCATTAGGTATCTAAATTTACCTAATTATGTTTCTACTTCTATGTTTGATGGTCAATAAGATAAATAATTTATTAGTTTTGTCTCCTTTAGTTATCCATTGTATTCTATATTTTTTCTTCCAAAACACTTCCTATTTTTTGTTTAGTTTGATGTGTCTTTCTCTTAGGGCTATTCCCCTCTTTCAATAATGCTTTTTATGTCTATGGGGTCATTAGAAACCCTTTCCTTTCCATTAAAGATATTTCCAAAGGAAGTTTAGTTTCGGCCTTGAACTTTTACTTTAATGATTTTGAGTTTTTTGCTGACTTGTACCATAAGTGAGCCCATGAAATAATTATTCCACTAGTTCTCCACCAGAATTCAAAAATTACAGTGATTAGTCCACATAATCTCAAATTTGAAACGATAGGACCCTTTTTCCCTGTCATCAACCCAATCGAACACAATGGCATTATGATCTAAGCCAGTCTTCAGTAGGGAGGACAGGGAGAATCAAACCACATTACACCAATTAGAGGATAGCATAAATTTGTCCAATCTAACTTGAACAATTGTTTTTCCTTTCTTTCTATTGGACCAAGTGAATATTTAACCTTGGATTTTAATGTCTATCATGCCAGTAGAAAAAATAAAATCAATTAGGTCCATCATGATTTCATTAAAGTCATCTGTGCCACTTGATTTCTCTAAGGAGTACAAAGGGGAATCAATGTCACCCCCCATCATGTTATCTACAAGATCATTTTATCATGAATATTAAGGAATTTTGTTATCAGGGAAGATTGGATGTTGATTAGAGATGATTGAGTTCTTGTATGTTACATTCATGACTAGGTTTATCATTGATGTCAACATATATGCTTTTTGATAGAGTTAACAAAGTTACAGGCACATATTTGTTTGGAAAGGTTTTATACTGATGAATTGAGTTTTGCAAAGATTTATTAGAATTAAAAAATGTGTTCTAATGATGTGTTTAGAAGCGCGGAAAAATTTATAAAGATATGTTTGAATTATGTGAAGTTTACTAAAGACTGTTCACAGTGAGAATTTCTAGGAACTAGTGACATTTATTTGAGATTTATTGTTTCAGCAAGGATGAAGCTAGTTCAACAAGGTTGATATGTTATTGAAGGCATGTCCAGGATTCTTGAATAAACATGACATAATCTACTTTTCATTTGGTGAAGACTTGTGGATGATGTGAATCTTGTTACTTCTTTGAGAGCCGACTACAGATTAATAATTATATGGAAGTATTTAGATGTAATGAAATGTGTATTGTAAATTCTTATTGGTGTCCTATATTATTAATTTTAAATTGAGAGATCCTTTTGGATGACTCAATAATCATTAGGACTTGGTATAAAAGAAAGGAAGTTTATTTGGATGTAAAAAGTGGTATCATGCGGTCATGAGATATTGTGCGAGCTTTGAATGAAAAATATTTATGATCAGAATAGAAGATGATGTTTTTTTTCCATTGAGGACTTGAAAGGAACTATATAGGAGAAGAGAGTTGTTTTTTAAGTTATTCTCCTTTGGACAGTAGGTTTAGTAGTCTTCATTGTGTTTCTCTTCAATTCCTCATAGGGTTGGGATATTTTAGTAGGGATCCAAAGTCTCCTCACAGGGACTCATTTGTTATGATTGCATTGTAAAAGTATTCTAACAGATTCTATCCTTTCACAAGGAACTTTTATATTAGTACATCATCTTGTGGGCATCATTTCCAACGGGGTTTTTCCTTTGATCAAGGATTTCCCTAGTTAACAAATCTGGCATTATTGTGTATGTTTATTATGTTGTGGTTATTGCTTCTATTGATTACAAGTTTAAGATTTGATAGATTTAAATTTAAATTAATTAATATCATAATTGATTCCCCCCCCCTCTTAGTTGTGTTGGTGGACATTACTTTCTAGCAATTGGTATCAGAGAATCATTTCCTTGAAGGAATAGTTTAACAACTTAAGGAGATCCATGGATACTACATTTTTTAGGAAATAAAGTCTGAAGTTTGATGGAGTTAATTTTGACAATTTGAAGGAAAGAATGAAGACACATTTGCTATGCATGGAAATTGACTACTGGCTGGCTATCAAGATGAAGAAGACAATTGTAGAAGAAGATGAACTCGATTCATGTTTAGATGAAGAAAATAGCATATACATGTATAATATGATTTCTAGAGAGGCTATTTTAACAACTCTTCCAAATACAGAATATACTAAGGTAAAATATCTAAGACTTGTTATTGAGATTTGGACTAAATTAGAAAATCCTTTTGAGTTTGAAGAAAGATAAATTACAAAATTATATTAGTATGTTTGAAAGTGCTAAGATGTAGGAAGATGAAACTATAGGAGGTTACTTTAGCATGATTACTGAGATTGTTGCAATAATTAAGAATTATGTTGGAAGGAAAATAGATAATGAAGTCATATGGATGATAGTGAAATCTCTACCACCGAACTATGAACAAAAATCATAGATTGTTGAAGAAATGATTACACTTGATTTTACCAAAGCTTTTCTACTTGGAAAATTGTAGGCACGTGAGAAATGGCTGAAATAGAAGGAAGGATCACCAAGAGTGGAAATAGCTTTTAGTGTACAAAAGGATAGACCTATGTTGACAAGAAGTGTAAGTACCAATGGTGATTATGCTAGAGATTAGGTAGCTAAGAAAGAAGAGGAAAGGAAGTTTGATGATGCAATGACACTTATTGCAAGGAGAGAACCTAAAGGTAAGAAAGCTTATTCTTGTTGGACATGCATAGAATTTGGTCATTTTTCATCTAAATGTCCTAAGAGGGAAAAGAAGATGAGATATAGAAAACCTTATAAACCTAAGGCATAAAATTGTTGTTATGTTGTTGAAGAAGGATAAATTGCATTTAAAGATGAAATTTTTTCCAAAAGTGATGATGAAAATGAAGATGAAATAGGATTTTTTGACATTACAGATGAAAATTCAGATGAAGAAGAGGTAAGCTAAGAAAAATATTTAGTCTCACATGTAGAATATAAAAAGTATGATTGGATTATTGATAGTGGATTTTCTCATGATATGACTAGAGATATGGATACATTTGTTGAACTTAATAGATATGATGAAGGAATAGTTAGAGTTGGAAATAATGCACCATGTCAGATTAAGGGAAAATGATTTATTACACTTGATGGAAAGACTAATAATGAAGATGTTTACTTTGTTAATGGATTGAAACATAATCTTTTGAGTGTTGGAAAACTTATGGACATAGGATACATGTTATATTTCATGGAGAATACTTGTGTTATTAAAGATAGTGATGGGAAACTGATTGGAACATGAATAAAGATAAAAGGTAATGTATTTCAGTTGACACCTATTGAAATAACATGTTTGATTGTTAAAATGGATGATGATTGGCTATGGAATAAGATATTTTGTCATATCAACTTTGATATCATTGTGAAGATCAGCTCATATAATGTAGTTAGAGACTTGCCTAAGATTATGAAGCCTACTAACATGGTTTGCAAGGAACGTGTTATGGCTAAACAGAGGAAGAATTTATTTCCAAGAAGAATGTTTACAACATCAGTCACGTTGGAGATTGTGCATACAGACTTATGTGGACCTACAAGGACAAGAGGATTCAATGGTGAAAGGTCATTCATGCTCTTTATTGATTTTACAAGAATGATGTGGGTAGCATTTCTTAAAGAAAAATCTAAAGCATCTGAGAAGTTTAAGTTATTGAAGACTAGAGTTGAGAATGAATATGTCTTAAAGATTAAATATTTGAGATATGATAGAGGATGAGAGTTTAATTCAAATGATTTTAACATCTTTTGTGAAGATGATGGAATTAAGAGACAACTTTTTAGCACCTAGGACACCGCAACAGAATGATATAGCAGAAAGGAGAACTAGACCTATGATACTTGAAGGTAATGTATACTTCAAGGTAATGTATCACATATCTTTTGGAGAGAAGTAATGAACACCACAGTTTACATAATGAAGAAATTTTAGATTAGACAAGGTATTAGTAAGACATCTTATGAACTTTGGTTTGGACATGCACCTACTGTGAAATACTTTAGAATCTTTGGAAGTAAATGTTATATCAAAAGAGATGATGATATTAGAAATTTTGATGCTAGAAGTGATGAAGAAAATTTTCTTGGTTATTCATTAAAAATTAAAGCATAAAGATGTTTTAATCAAAGATTAAGGACTATTGTTGAGAGTAATAATGTGAAGGTTCATAAAAATTTCATAATTTAGGAGAGGATTCTTGATTATGATTCTGATGAAGATAAAAGATAAAGGACTGACATTAATCATAATGATGAGTAGGAATTATTTTATGAAATTGACAATGATTTGCATATTGAAGAGGTTAGATTGGAACTAAGAGTTGAACTTGAATCAACACCTAGAGAAGTCAGAGATGAACTAGGAATACCTAAATATGTTACAAGAAATCACCCTACAAATCAAATCACTGGAAGCACAAACATGAGAGTTATGAAAATGAACAAGGTAAATGAAGAACTATGTTTAATATCTCAAGTTGAACCAAAGACTGCGGATGAAGCATATAAAGATGAACACTAGATGGAAGCAATGAAAGAAGAACTTGAGCAGATTGAAAAGAAAAAGACTTGGGCATTAATGGTCCCTAGAACTAAATACAAGAATGTTATTAGCACAAAATGGGTTATTAGGAACAAGATGAATGAGAAAGGTGAAGTAGTAAGAAAAAAAGCAAGATTGGTATGGAAAGGATACTCATAGTAAGAAGGTATTGACTTTGAAGAAACTTTTGCACATATGGCTAGACTTGAGGCAGTTAGAATGTTCTTTGCATATGCTTGTAGTAAAAACTTTAAGGTATATCAAATGGATGTAAAATCAGATTTTCTTAATGTAGAACTTGAGGAGGAAGTATACATTGACCAAATTGATGAATTTTCTTTGAAAAAAGATACAGATATAGTTTTGAAATTGAAGAAGACATTGTATAGATTGAAGCAAGAACCTAGAGCTTGGTATGAAAGGTTAGAAAAGTACTTGATCGGTGTGGGATTCAAGAAAGGTAATGCAGATAGTAATATGAACTTTTAAAAAATGACGATGGATTATTGATTGTTGAAGTATGTTTTTATTATATTATCTTTGGAAGAAATGATGAAGCAAATAAAAAAAAATTAGATGAAATGAAAGATGAATTTGAAATGAGCATGATTGGTGAGATGAAATACTTTTTGGGATTGTAGATTAAACAGAACAAGGATGGGATTTTTATATCACAAAACAAATATCTTAAGGACTTATTGACAAAATTTGGAATGGAGAATTGTAAATCAGTTGGAACCCCTATGATAACTAGATGTAAATTATGAAGCAAGGATGAATCACTGAGTAGAGCAAAAACAAGATACATATCTATGATTAGAGGACTATAATACTTAACTCACACAAGACTTGATATATCTAATGTAGCTGGGATTGTAGCTATATTTCAAGAAGAACCTAAAGGGACACATGTTGCAGCAGTAAAAAGGATTTTTAGATACTTGAAGGGTACATCAAAATATGGGCTATGATATGACATAGCACATGATTTTACATGTGCATACACTAATGTAGATTGGGGAGGAAATGTTGATGAAAAAAAGAGTACATGTGGTGGAGTGTTCTTCTTAGGAGGAAGATTGGTCTCCTAGTTGAGCAAGAAATAGAATTATATATTACAGAGTACAACAAAAGAAGAATATGTTGCAACATAAAATAATTGTAATCAAATCACTTGGATGAACAAAATGTTGATGGAGATTGGCATTTAATTTATTGATCCTATTATCGTATATTGTGATAATACAAGTATAGTTATCATGTCAAAGAATCCAGTATTACATTCAAAGACCAAACATATTGCAATAAAGTATCATGTTGTGAGAGAGAAGGTTGTAAAAAAAGAAATCAAATTGAAGTATATTAGCACAAAGGAGTAGATAGTAGATATATTCACAAAACCTTTGGCTAAGGATACTTTTTAGTATCTGAGAGGTATACTTGGGGTCATTCGGCCCCAAACCTCTTCATAATAATGGATGTAGGAATGCATCAATCCAACATGATCAAATCACTATACCTATCTAGACTAGATGCTTGATGCTTCTCCTATGGGGGATTATCTTTGCTCGAGATGAGTCATTGAGGACTCTTTGACGTGAGTTTTCTACAATATCTTCTGATACTTAGGCACTTTTACATATTGTATTGGAGATGATTGAACTTCAAGAATTGATGTATTGAAACCTTTGTCATTGATGTCAATGGGGGAGAGATATACATGAAAAATCTTAAGATAATATTGAATGAGGGAGATATGAGTATGAGAGTGAGTACAGGAAGATGAGGAAGAAATATATTGATGGGAGATGGGACTAGATGGTTATTCATCTATGTTGCCATCAATGCCAAGTGGGGAGATTGTTAGCATTAATGTTAATAAATGTTGTTAGAAGGAAATATTAGATATTGATTAGAGATGATTGAGTTCTTATATTTTACATTCATGACTGGGTTTGTCATTGATGTCAACATATATGCTTTCTAGATAGAGTTAACAAAGTTACATGCATATATTTGTTTGGAGAGGTTTTATATTGATGAATTGAGTTTTGAAAAGATTTATTAGAATTCAAGAATGTGTTATGATGATGTGGTTACAAGTGCAAATTTTTTTTTAAAGATATGTTCAATTTATGCGAAGTTAACTGAAGACTGTTCATAGTGAGAATTTTCAATAACTGGCGATAATTATTCAAGATTTATTTTTTCAGCAAGGATGAAGCTAGTTCTTCGAGGTTGATATGTTGTTGAATACATGTTTAGGATTCTTAAATAAACATGACATAATCTAATTTTCATTCTGTGAATACTTTTGGACGATGTGAAGCATGTTACTTCTTTGAGAGCTGACCATAGATTAATAATTCAATGGAAGTGTTAAGATGTAATGAAACATGTATTTTAAATTATTATTGATGTCCTATATTACTAATTATAAATTGAGAGAGCCTTTTGGCCAAATCAATAATCATTAAAACTTGTTATAGAATAAATAAAGTATATTTGGATGTAAAGAGGGGTATCATGCAGTCATGAGACATTGTGCTAGCTTTGAATGTGAAATATTTATGATCAGAGAAGAAGATAATGTTATGTTGAGGAATTCAAAGGAACTGTACATGAAAAGAGAGTTGTTATTTTATTTAGTTCACCCTTGGATGTTTTATCCTGAAGAATTTTTAGTGAAAATGGTCTTGAAGCAATTTGGACAGTGGGTTCAGTTGTCTTCGTTGTGTTTCTCTTCAACTCTTCATAGGGTTGGGATCTTTTAGAAGGGATCCAAAGTCTCCTCACAGGGACTCATATGTATTGATTGCATTGTAAATACTTCTAACAGAGTTTATCCTTTCACAAGGAACTTTTATATTAGTACATCATCTTGTGGGCATCATTCCCACTGGGGTTTTCCCTCTAATCAAGGGTTTCCCTAGTTAACAAATCTAGTGTTATTGTGTATGTTTATATCTTCTGGTTATTGTTGTTATTGATTGTACATGTTTAAGATTTGATGGAGTTGAATTTAAATTAATTAAGATCACAAGTTATTCCCCCTTCTCAAATGTGTTGAACTTTACATTCTAAAATATAGTCTTATAGGACTTTCCTAGGAGAGAAAACATTAGGGGCATACACAATAATCATGTTCCAAGAAATTATGGATCTCATAGACTTGAAAGTGATTATCAAACTAAACTTAGAGGAGTCATATAAGGTATGATATACCATATTATAATTTCAAAGAGTCACTGCCACACCTAAAGAATCTTTTGCATCAATAGATTACCATTCCATAGTAGGCCATATATGACTCACTATCTTCCTAAAATCCTCCTTCATTTTAGTTTCTTGTAATATTATAATATACACCTTATTTTCCAAAATAGAACACATTACAACATGTGCTATTTGATGTAGCTATTTAAGCCTCTAAAGTTCTAAGACAAGACCTTCACTATCAACTAGTTAATTTGTGCAACCCATCCTTGGGTTGCACTCCCACTCCCACTCTCCACTTACACTCCCACTCCCCACAAGAGTGGCCAAATCATTTATTTTTATTTTTAGTATTTGATAACCCATCAATAATCCTCTATTTTTTATCGCTACCTCCTCTATTTGTTTTCCTTACTTAGAATCACATCCAACATCTAGATTTGTCTTCCTTTTTCCCTTGTCTTCCACAAATCTCCATTCTAAATCCCTTCCATCCTCATAATTCCCCACCTTAGAAGACAATAGTGGGGTAGAGGAAAACCCTAGAAATGATAGCTTGGCCTTAAGACTAGAACATCCAAACAACTTTCTAGTAGATCTTAGGGTTGTAAAAGGGTCACTATTTTCTTTGTTATTTTGGTAATTTTTATTCATTCCTAACATTATCACAATATTATTTTCAAATACTATAAAATCCTATATCATCACATCCCCACACACATCCATTTATTTGAAAAATCATTTTCCATTGTGGAATATTTAACTTCATTAAGTTTTAAAACATACAACATGATCTTAAGAAATGAATTATGCCACCTAATCCAACCATGCAATTATTTTTCACTCGAAGACTAGTAAGACTATTTCACATAAGAATCAATCATGTTAAAATGTTAGGCATTCGAGGTTCATCAACTTTGTACAACATCTACAAAGGGAATTTGATTGGCCAAACCCATCTTGACATATATTAAGAGTTACACATTTATGTTTAAAAAGTATTGTCCAACTTTCAAAAATATTGATCCAATTGGGTATCTTAAAAGTCAAGATCATAAGAAAAATATAAAAATAAATTTAATTGATATGTGACAAGTTTTTTGTAGAGATAAAATCACTAAGTGGAATTGTCTATTTTTAATAGAGTGGTTGTGATATAAATGTGTTTTCATATATCTTGAAATTCCTATGATGTATCTTTTATAAATTTAGTGCATGGTTATATGTGAATACTATAAACTCATTTGGAAGAAGGTAATGTCTCCACTTTTTAAGGGCTTGTACCATTGCATAGAGCTCTAGATCATAGGTTGAATACCTTTGTTTTGTATCATTCAACTTTTTAGAAAAGAAAACTACTAGATGCCCTTATTGGCTAAGAACTTCCCCTATCTCATGCTTGTTGGCATCACATTCCACAATAAAAAGCTTATTAAAATCAAGGAGAACTAGTGTAGGTAACTCTACTACCCTATTCTTTAACACTTAAAAACTTTCATCTACCTTATTAGTCCAAGAAAAAATGCATTTCACTCCTCCTTTGATGGTGTTTAGGATAGGGGCACAAATATGACTGATTCCCATAATAAACTTCCTATAGACAGTTTCTAGACCATAAAAAATCCTAACATCTCCAACACATTTAAGTTTGAGCCAACTAAGGATTGCTTATACCTTATAAGGATCCATTTTAACGTAGGGCAAGTAAGGAGGATCCAATTAAGGATAGTCCCCACAAGCAGCCAAACACCACAATGCAGAATAACACAACACAATAATTGTTTCAACTAAATTTTCATTAACATGTGTGACTATATGGCCTTCCGAATTAGGGCCAATTACAATAAAAAATAGTTCTACAAGATCAAAAAGATCCAATCCAACTCCAGCTAGTCTAGCTCTGAAACAAATCAGCAACTGATGGAAACCCTAAGGCAGATCTGAACTTGAGCTTGCAAGTCTCCAAGCAATCTCCTTGTCTCCAAGCATGCAACCACTAGCTTTGCTATTACAAAATATCATAAATCAATATGATCTTTGAGATCGCATAGGATCCAGATCTAGCTTCTATCTCCCAATCTCATCCTGTCCTAAACAACTACCCAAACACACCTTAAATACTATTCTTCAGCCACAAGTTGGTTGGATGACATAATTAACTCCTACAAACAAATATTAAATACAATACAAGTCGACTCTCAAATAGCCTTACAAACATTTAATTCTCCATGTCGGCCTCTAGATCTACATAGGAGAATACAACAAAAGCTACCAATAATAAATGCACCAAGTTGGCCAACTAAACCCTCAGGAACTCTAGTCAGTAAACCAGGACTACCAAGCGCCAGAGAAATAATTGAGCACTAGTGAAACAAATGACCAAGCTAGGCAACACTGAGAAACATGGGCATCATTGAGCACAAGTTCCATTGAGCACCAAAAGCTTCACCGAGCTCCTTTAGTGATCGAACTCCCTTCAATAACCAATACCATTGGTTAAAGCTACAACCGAGTAACATAGAATCAAAACAACACACCTCCATGCAAATTCACTGATTACCCTAGATTTCCCCTACATCAGACACCCTAGGTTCAAAAATATGTTCATATGATGGAAGAACATCTTTCGAGATTCAACACATAAACCCCGAACTGGTTCTTCACATACAAGTCATCCAACTTTTTAGCTTGCATACTCTTCCACTTTAGTTTCCTCTGTCTCTTCAGGTCTTTCCTTGATAAAACATAGGTCTATTCTCCATATTAATCATCCATACCTTCAGGATCCACCAACTCAACTCACCAATACTCAAACTTCTCTTATCGAGTGTTGTATCCAGCAAAGGCATCAGGGAAAAATTCATGTCATCCTTCTCAACAGTAAACACATTCTTCACACAATCATACATAGCTCTAAAATCATATTTCCAAGGTCTACCGAGAAATATATCACAATTATTCATCTCCACAATATCACATAACACAAAATCCTTATACTAGCCAATCTGAACATTAACAAAACATTATTCTCTTACTTCCAGAGCATGATCATTTTGTAACCAGCCAATCCTATAAGGATGAGGATGCTTCATTCTATTAAATCCAAGTTTCTGAACCATGTCCTCAGTAGCAAGGTTATCAGTACTACCACTGTCAACAATTACATCACAAATTTTACCTCTAGACTTGCACCGAATTCTGAACAAGTTACTCCTCTTACAAGGTTCCTCCTTTGCACCGAGCAATGTTCATCGAACTAGCAAGTTATCAGATTTAGGTTCATTCTAAATGTTCTCATTTACCACAACAGTCCATCGGTCACCAAGATTTTTCTGTGTACACTCAAAAGAATGGTGTCCTTCTTCACCACAATTATAACAAGTACCCGTAAAGATAACTCTACCTATCTTATTCTTCGGATCTACATGTTTTTGTTCATCTTCAACAATCAAATCTTTTTGCTTCACATTTTGCAACTTCTTAAAAATGTCAAGCTCATAGTCGATAGGTATGAACTTAGCTTTCAATTTAGTCACCATTAACCTCCACTGATTGATCTTCATTTTACCTTCATCTTCTCTATCTCTTTGTAATTCTTTCCACCAAAGAGTAGCATGTCCTTTCAACTTAGTCTATGCCAATCTCACTCAAAGAGGATCTTCAATTTCTTCTATCTCAAAGAAATCTTCTAATTCACCAATCTAATCAATCAAGTTCTCAAGTTTTAAATTCCCAGAGAAAGTAGAAACTTCCATTTGGTAACTATTACTTAACTGAGATCCAGATCTATGTAACCGACCAGTTCTATCTTCACCAGATATGTCTCTCTAGTCCTCACCACTAGATCCAGTAGCTTCCTCATGACCATCTTCAGTACCAAAATTTTGAGGTACACCAGCCATATCCCTCATGATCTCAGTGATCATGTCATTCTTCATCAGCTCCATCTTTGATCTAAAATTAGATTTCACCTTCTTTGTAATCTTCAATTCCATAGCATCACAGAGATCTACAATCGCTCTAGGGTCTAATCTTCTCAGAGGCATCCTTCAAGATTTTTGAAAAAAAAAAAAAAAAAGTAACAAACAAGGTCCTGGTGTAAAACAGCCTCAAGTGGTTTACACACTCAAGATCTTCAAGCTCTGATACCACCTGATGCAGGGTAGGTAAGGAGGATCTAATTAAGGACAATCCCCACAAGAAACCAAACACCAAAATGTGGAATAACACAACACAATAATTGTTTCAACTTAATTTTCATTAACATGCCCGACTATAAGGCCTTCTGGGTTAGGGTCAATTACAATCAGAAATAGTTCTACAAGATCAACAAGATCCAATCCAACTCTAGCTAGTCTAGCTCTGAAACAAATCAGCAACTGATGGAAACCCTAAGGCAGATCTAAACTTGAGCTCGCAAGTCTCTAAGAAATCTCCTTGTCTCCAAGCATGCAACCACTAGCTCTACTATTACAAACTATCAAAAATCAATCTGATCTTTGAGATCTCGCATGATCCAGATCTAGCTTCTATCTCCCAATCTCATCATGTCCTAAACAACTACCCAAACACTCCTTAAATACTAATCTTTAGCCACAAGTCAGCGAGATGACATAATTAACTCCTAAAAACAAATATTAAATGCAATACAAGTCAGCTCTCAAATAGCCTTACAAACATTTAATTCTCCATGTCAGCCTCTAGATCTACATAGGAGAATACAACAAAAGATACCAATAATAAATGCACCAAGTTGGCCAACCAAACCCTCAAGAACTCCAATCAGTAAACCAGGACTACCGAGTGCCAAAGAAATAAATGAGCACTAGTGAAACAACTGACCAAGCCAAGAAACACTGAGCAACATAGGTATCAACATGCACAAGTTCCACCAAGCACCAAAAGCTTCACCAAGCTCCTTTAGTGACCAAACTCCCTTCAATAACTAAGACCATCGGTTAAAGCTGCAATTGAGTAACATAGAACCAAAACAACACATCTCCATGCAGATTCACCGAGTACCCTAGAATGCCCCTGCATCACATTTTTAAACACCCTCTAGAAACAAAAAAACCTAGATACACCAATTTAGTTTTCAAAAACTCACACTTATCCAAGTTGATCATCAACTTCTCCTGATGTAGTCTTCTCAACAATTTTTATAGGTGCTTCAAATTCTCCTCCATAGTCCTACTAAAAAAATGATATCA